>JAWWEU010000081.1:15660738-15681603 GCA_035583155.1 Acropternis orthonyx
AAAAAGAAGGCAGGGGGAGGGGGAGGGGGGGGGAGGGAGGGGTGTGTGTGTGGAATCAAGCCTAAAAACATGTACCATAAATCAGGATTCAGTGATTGAAAGGTGGAGCAAACATCCCTCTGGGATAATAAATCAAGTTAGGACTTGAATTTGTATCATCTTAGAACATCTTTCAAATTTATTTATTAGGTAGCTGAATGATTTTATCTTATCCATGTGTAGTCATCTAGTTCTGCCTTTATCAAGCTGTTCAAGACAGCATCTCTCTGAGCAGTAGCCTGAACTGTGTTGGAAAGAGGCTACCATTGATGAATATGGTTTTGATTTTGGAAAAGTGAGCTGTCTGTCTTTATCATGGATTAAGGTATCATTCGAAGGTACAGAGTATGCTCGGCTCAGAGTGGGCCAAGGTAGTCTCTATCCCCGCCAGCCACACTTTCCATCTGGTTCTCATAACACTCCCCAGCTACATTTCATCTTGTAAGCTGAAGAGATGATGTTAGATTAAAAGCAGGCCCAGCAGTGATAGGTTTCAGAAGTTGGTGCAGGTATTCTAATTATGTAACACATGTAGTCATTTCTGGTACATAAATTGGCTTCTTACTGATACATATTTTATTGGTACCTATTTCTCCAAGAAACAGAATGACATTAGCCTGTACCAACCCACAGGGCAAGGAATAATTCTGTTAATTTTGCCTCCTTAGTCCACTTCTAACTATCTTTTAACTAAATACTAGAAGACTAGTAAATAGCAAACTGCTTAAACCCTTGCAGCCATAAAGCTGTCATTCCCCCGGGGCAGGAGATGCTACAAGAGGACTTGCGTTTTCTGATCTCCATCTTGTCACTCCATTTTCAGCATTGAAGCCTCCACTTTGCACAAGTTCACCCTGGTGCAGATCCTCAAGCTCACACAAAGCCTCCCAGAGCTCAATGGGATTTGAGGGCTGTGAGCTTCCTAACAAGCAGATCCTATTACAGCACTGGGGACAATAGTACCAAAAAAGTCTGATTTACAGCTGCCGTAGGTACTATTTCAAGAGCAGCACACAAATCCATGTAGCAAGCATTACACTTGCTCAGCAATAGCCTTCTGTGTATTGGTTGAAGTTACTTCCATTGTTTTTGAAATAAAAATAATTTATTTAGGCCCATGTTCAGGAAAGCATTCAAGTATAATTTTAAATAAAATAAGCTAGAAATAAAATAAAATAAATCATCTAAAGTACATTGAAATAACTGCCATGGAGTTTTTCTAAACCCTTTTTCGTACATTTCTGACATAGTTAGAACAGAATTAATGAATATCCTAATGCAAAGAATCACATAGTTTCTCCAGTAAATAAAAGGTAAATAACCTCTCTGAGTTTAGTACTAACAATTTTAAAACACAAACTCTACAAAATCAAAACAAAGTTCATTTGCTGAAAGTGGTGCAAGCCAGAGGTGACTGTGTAAGCCATTTCTCTACTCTAATGAAACAAGTATCAAATCTTTATGTGTTCTGCAGGTAATGTGGCTTATCAAGCAAAACACTGATAATCTGTCGGTTTTGCTGTGACACAAGCCAGCACCTAGTGCTGCTGCCATGCCAGGATCTGGCCACAGGAACAGGTATATTTGTACCAAGTGCCAGCCCTGGCATATACCCCACTGCAGGCCAACCTATTTTAAAGCTACTGGTCAGCTCCATGACTTTTTTTCATCCAGCCCATGAACAACCAGTGAACTAGCAAACTGCTTTGATACACAGCAGACTTGAAAACTCCCCAGGTTACCTCCATCTAGTAGAAAGATTTTAACAGATTTATTGGATTTCTCACTCTTACTTCAACCATTGTACCAATAAACAGAATGCCTTCATGCTTGGTATGAATTTCTTGGTATGCATTTCTCTTGGACGGTACAGGAAGCCTAAACTTCCACCTGTCGGACATGAAAGGGAATTTATTGTTTAGTGGAATTGACCATTTAGTGGAATTTACCATACTGGATGCCTTTTTTTTCTTATTCCACAGGAGGTGAAGACTTCAAGACTGTTGGAAAAGTTCGGCAGGTAACAGCATTATACACAGTCTGTGTGCATTGTATCTCTGCATTTAAGAATACATTTAGTTACAATTTATTTCCATGGCCTGTTTTCTTTTTCAGCAGCCTGTGTGAATTCTTTCAGGATGACATTAAATCATTCAGCTGCACCCATTGTGTTATACTCAATATAGTTTGGACCAAAGAATGGATAGGTCAAATGCCGCTCTGTCTCTTAGGAATTCCATGCTTGCTAGCAGTAAATTATGTTGTATTATAATACAAAAATGTTGTCATGAGTTATTTGTGGCTAAACACCAAAACAAAGTAGTATGTGGCAACATCTGATACTCAATTGACTTAAAACTATTTGCTCCAAGGAATTAATTACTAACCAAAATTATTGCCACTAACTTGTTCTGTAACAAAACTTTGCAGAAAAGAAAAGCAAAAGCACTTTTTGTGGCCATGGAAAGCCTCATCCTTAGGCTAACACTCAGCTACATGTTGGGCCATCCTTCTCAGTCTCATTCACTCCACCCGTACTGAAGAAACCAGGCACTTCTCTTTGAACTTGGTGTTCCCCATCCAGGCTCCACCTCTGCATTGATCTGTTCCTGCGCTCAGGGCCACAGGCCAACTCTGCACACCCAGTGTTCCTCATACACTCCGAACTGCTCTCATTATTTTTCATTTCACCCATTTTGTTTCTCCAAGCCCTCTTGAGCCATCCTGACCAGTCTCTGGATACTATCACAATGCAAATAATTCAAGGTGAAAAAAACTCTTCTGAAAGTAAAAGAAAGTGGACTCTTGGAAAGAATGTGAGCCTTTCTAGAATAAATACATTTCAAATATTATTCAAATAACTTGCTTTCATCTCTCCTTTTATTTCTTTACCGTTAATTGGAAGGAAAGAAAGAAAGAAAGAAAGAAGTCACCAGGACACACATTCCAGGAGTCTCCTTGGTATAAATCAGGCAACACACACACTGCACACCAGTAACAATGAAATGACTTCTTAAAATACTGCATTTCTTGCCAAGAATAACTTCTTTGAAGACTTTAAACTTCGCCACTGGCCAAAATTTGTAAGCTCCGAGTCCTTCTTTTCCTAGTTCAACTTGGGGCACAGTTCAGAGGAAGAAAAAAGGGCTAAAGCAACTCATTTCAGCTGATGACTTCAGTAGAAAAACAGGTCGAGTAGATAAAAAAAGAGATGCTCTCGGCCTCTAGAAATCCAAGTTCTCCTCCACGACCAAAGCTATCCGACTCCTGTTATTAGTAATTTGGGTATGTCTCTTTCCCAGCATGTCTGTGGACACCACTCACACTTGCTGTGTTTGGCCCAATCATTTCCAGACAAGATCCAGCCCTGGAGTCCTCACCAAGCCAGAGTATGAACTAGAGGACAGGGAAGCAATGTCAGAACTGGCTCATGATGGATCCCATTTGGGCTGTACTGCAACACATCAACACACTGAAATCAGAATCATGGAACTTAAATAGTTTAATGTAATAATTAATGAAAGGCAAATACCACAGAGTCTTATTCCTTCCACTCTTCAAGTTTACAACTTCGTTCCTGTGACTCCTGAACGTTTGATAGATTGGATACTAATGGGCCACGGAAACCAAAACAGATGACTAACATTAGCCAGTACGTATAAGCACCAGGGAAAGCAAAAACAGGCTGCTTTTCACTCCTCCCCTGTTATCCAGCTACTCAGAATAAGCACAAACACTGAGAAAATTATTAATAATTTGCACTTAAATAGAATCTTCTATTAGTGGGTATCACAGCAGTTTATGACTGTTAAGTACTTGGTACTACTGCAACAAATGTCTGACACTCATCTACAGAGAAAAATGCATGAAAGAACAGGAGACAGTCAAACTGCACAAATGTATTGCACACACAACATTGTGGGTGTCATGGAAAAAGTGGAAAACATTTAGAAGGGAAAGTGAAAATAGCTGAAATATAAAATCCTTTTTGTCATAAGACTTCAGAAAATAGTTCTTCCCTAATGTTTTTCCTTCCACTGTTTTCTGTTAGGGGAAAATAAAAATTAAAAAAATTTCCCCCCTTTCCACAATCTCCTTCAAAAGAAAGACGTGTGTCCAATTCCAATGAAACAGTTCAGTGTCATGAAACTGATCTCCATTTCTTTCAGGAGAAAAAAAATCTCAACTGTTTTTCTACCTCTTCTGTTCACAGAATTCAAGTTGCTTTGGGCAGTTATTAGCAAAATAACTGCACAAAATGAAACACTTAAAAAACATCAAAACTGGTCAAACAACCCTGTCACTCTCCCACATCCTGCACACTAAACCCTTATGAATGCGAAAGTGTCATTTGATACTAACAACCCTCTTGGTGAGTTTTTCTCCTAGCATCTATGCCTGCATTTATATAAAAGAAACCCAACATAAAATCACCACTGCACCAAACAACTGAAAATAGATTTGTACATAAAGTAAGGTTCACAGCAGATCTATACTGGGGCAATCATAAGGGATGTGTACCAATCAAATAGAGTTAAAGCTTAATACTGAATGCCTGTTCTGGTAGAGCTTCCAGCAGATACCCTTTCACATCACTCTCCCATTCCAGTTCACAAAATAAGCTGCTGCCATCTTATGGAAGAGGCCTCGAAAAGCACTTGATCCAAACCCAGTTCTGCTCTTCCTCCCCTCCTCATTTCTTCATGTCCCTTGGTTTACTCTGTAATAAATACTTTTTTTAAGAATTTCCTTGTCTTGCAAAAGTCTACCTATTGAGGTGAGATATTCGTTGTGGAAATTACTTTTTACCTATGATTTTACAGTAATTTTCAGAGCATCCAGGAAGTCAGACAGAGGGAGTAGCATTCTGAGAAAGCGAATAAACCGGCCAAGCTGTTAATCCTGACACTGCCTCAGACAGAGGTTTCTTGTATGATACAACAAAAGCCAGCTGGAGCCATTCAGCCACTATAGGATAAAGTCATCATTTTTGCCCAGTTTTAAGGCAGTATTCAGTGTGCTCCATCTCGGTCCTTCTCTATGTGGCAGCTTGAACCAGTTTAACTAAAGGTGTGATTTTTAATATGTTAAAATAGATGAAAATAAATTATCTTAAGCCTGCAGTCAGCACATACGCAAAGATTCAATTTTTCCATCTGTAAGGCAAAAGTAGGTGCATTTGCAGAACATCAGGGGGCTTTGCTGAGACATTTTGCTTTTGTTCTGTAAGGAAAATCCTTCCATAAGTCTCTGTTATGCTTGCTAGAAAAGCAAGATTTCAGATGAGGACTGCCTGTGAAAGGAGAATGATCAGCAAGGCCATTTGTGTGAACACAGGACTCCTGCAAGTTCACAACTCTTGTCATGACCTAGGACACAATATTCAACTTGAACACCTAAATCATTAGATTTCAAAAATCATAAACATTTTTGGAAGGAGTATGATCAGCACAAGAGAAGCCAAACATCCTCCGAGTGCCCCCCACAGCAGCTAACACTGACACTACCAGCAAACCTGAGCTCCCTGGCCCCCGGGGCTTGCAAAAAGAGATAAAATACAAGCACTGGTCAAACACTTACTTCTTTTTATCTGATCTGATCTCTTCTTTTTCCTCCTCCCTATGAAGGAGTTTTCAACCCACTAGTAACTAGAGGGAACATTAAAAAAATCCTACTAGGAAAGAACAGCTACATGTATTAAACCTACGTGTTTAAACTATATCAGTTAGATTAAGGTAACTTGCATCCAAGGATCCTACAACAGTAAACTGAGATAATGTCTGGTCATTTGATAGCTATGTCTAATAAATACTGAATTTCACTGAAAATCCGCAAAGTAGAGAAATTATGGTCCTGTATCCATATTCAAAAAGGAAAGTATAAGATCTGGATCTATAAAACACTAATCCCAGACAGTGCAGTAGAAAGATGATACAGTATGCCATTAACAAAGAATGAAAATATAATTTAATCACTGTGCTGATAGGAAGCATGAATGGGAAAGCAGAAACATGCCAGTGACTGAAAGGACTTCAAAAGGCTTTCATAGCCTCCAGAGTTGTGTGTAACTGCACAAAATGGTTTGGGTGAGGGATAAATGGCAACATGAGATGAGTCAAGATCTTAAGTCTTTAAATGAGATTGGCCAGAAGATAGAATTGCTGGCAGAATCAAACATTTTTAAATGCCATTCACTGAAAATGGGCCTCATGAGAAAAATCTGCCTTCCTTCTTTGGGGCAAACACAAAGTAGTAGAGGGAGAAATGGTGCAGTTTTTAGGAGCTTGACATATTATCATCAGATAGTCTAAAGAAAAAGTCTGCGCTACATTGTATCCATAAGCACCATGGTCCATAAATTAAACTGACATTGCTCACCACAAAAATTTCAATGAGGAACCTCAGACAGTAGCACAGGTCTGTAAGATGAGTCCATTGAAAGCACACATACATCCAACACATGCTCTCTAGATCATTCTTTCCAAGAGCAAAACTGAAGGGAAATCTGCTCTAATCCATAGGAAGCATTCCCAAAGCCAACAGCACTAGAACAACTGGGCACAGCCAGCTCTGGGTACACAAACTAACTGCTCCTGGGTCAGGCCATAGTCCCTATTTCCTCATGTGCCCAGTGCACACAAATGAAATTTATATAGAACATCAGTGAGCTATTACAGGGAAGCTACAACCACTGAACTGGGGGGAAAGAGCTGGTTGGCATCAAGGACACTAAGTGGGAACTCAGGTATGTTAGTTCAAACTGCAGGTTTCTGTATCCTTGGGAGGCTTTACACAAATAATTTGTGCCTAAATACTCAAAGGGAGTTTGCCACCTAAATGCTTCTACAGAATTCAAGATCCATCTGGCAGTGCCTCTGCAAGCCTATCTCTAAGCAGTGCAGAGGGCTAATGATTGTGGAGAGCTCACAAGCTATGGCAGCTTACAGCTGCAGGTGCACAAGACAAATACACTACCTTTTTTTCTCTCATATGAGCTTAGGAAGTCTCATTTATCAGCATTTCTCAGTTATGTCTGAAAAGATCTTATTATAATGTTCACATTGGCCTTTAAAGAACAATTCCAGCATTTTCATGGCCCCTTATTAACTGAGAGATATAAAATTTCAGTAAGGAGAGAGACTGTGGTTTCAAGGGTCCACTTAGTTCTAATCAGAGCATAAAATACTTTTTTTTTAACATATATATAAGATATGAAAACCAGCTTCATTTAAAATGGTCTTTCTATAGTGCCCAGTGTTTTCTTTGGCAAATTTGGAGGGCTGGGTTTGGGGATAAAAGTAAATTGCACCATAAGATGAAAACAGGATTAGGAGATTTGACAAGACTTTATAAAAATCCGTTGCATACCAGAAAAGGGAAACTTTTTCAATAGGTCATTTAAAAGAGAAAAGCTCTGGAGGAAAGAGTTCTGCTCAGTGGCAACTCATCTAACCCATGCAAAGCCTCAAGTAGGAATTGCAAGGTAGGCAGCAGTTACAGAGCATGAGAACACACGCAAGCTCTCACATCTTAAAGTTACTTTACACATGATTAGGCATAATTTTTCATAAAATGCACACATGCACTTGAGCAATGGTGTAGTCCAGAAGAAGGACATTTATGTCCCTTTGACTTGCAAACAGTCTGGGGGAAAAGGAAACAAAAAGGAGCAGATTCTCTCTAACATTCACAGGCCTACTTTTTCATTCCAGAATGTATCCCTACCCCCAATTTGCTCCCTCACTTTCCCATATTTGTTATGCTGTAAAATATTTAGAGATCAAGGGGGATGAAGACTGCATTCCACTATTTGCAAGGATGGACACATGAAACTTCTCCTGTTCTACGGATGTAGGTTAAGCTGCAGAGCACTTCTTTTCCAGCCCCTCTGTCACCACTGATAGTTCTGACAGTGTTGGATTGATTTCTGTCTCTTCTGTGGGAGAAGACAGCACTCCCCTTCAACATGGTGCACACTTCTAGAGCATTAATTGAGCAGCAAAACATTCAGAAGGTCCACAACCCCTTGCTAGCAGATAAGCAACTGCTTTATTCAATAGATCCCCTATTAGAGATACCAAAGTAATCCTTCTTGCAATGCAGACAGTGAGTGTTTGCAAGTAATTACAGAATATCATTGTATAATTTAGGACCAGCTGCCATTAAACTATGTTGCTGTCTCAGCACCATGTAATTTCTTCCCCGCACATTTTCAGCCATGACTGTAAGACTAAACACCACTAAATATTTCCAATCTAATCTCCTTTTATTACTAAATTTACATTAGACTGAGAATTTTCCACTAAGTGTAGGGAAACCACACTGATGTTAATCACTTGCATGTGGTCACTAACATTTTAATAAGAGCCACTCAAAGACTTCAACTGCACCACACTGCACTGCCAGGGCTAAACATGGCAGGAAAGCACACTGGAGTCAGCAAGTGCAGGCCTGGGTCAAGCCAGAAGCATAAGCATGGAGCAAATGAGAAAACATGAATTTAAATAACTGAACTGAAGCATTATTATGGGATTACATGACTTGAAGAAAAAACACTCAAACATCATGTGCCAGAAAAATTGAGGGCTCTTCAGCATTTATTTTTCCCTTAACATGCTTTCATACACTCCCAAGTCCACTGACTTGATTCCTGCTGTGCCACAGCAGGGCACAACTGGCTGGGGCTGATCATCCCCAAGGATTTTCTGCAGCTCAGGAGTGGCTACTAACAGTAACACAGCTTTTTAGGACTCACCTAGAAGAGAAAACTTCAAGTGGACATTCTGAAATATGTGAACTACCAGAGGATCATTAAACTAAAATTTCCTGTTTTAGTAAACAAAAAAACCCCTTAGAGGTGTTTTCCTATATAATAAAATAGACGCAGAGCAGCTAAGCTGCTGTCCTCAGAGCCACACCAAGAACTAAGTCTATTACTAGGTTTAACCTTTGGATCTACTTCACTTTCACAGACTATGATGCATTAAAAGAAGTTCACTCTCAGAGAGAGCCTCTTGCTACCTCTTGTGTATCTATTACCCAAGAAGAAAAAGAAACAAATTGAACAGGCATCACTTGGCAACAAGCAGCTATCCTGTTCAGCATGAAATGCAACTTCTTCTTTATCTTACCTCATAAATGAAACTATCTTCAGCTCAGCTCCACTGGGCATGTAGGCATCACCTGGTAACTACAGGTTTCAGTAAAAGCCCTAGCTAAGGGAACACACTCTCATTACAGCAAAGGAAATAAAGGTTAAACAGAAGGACAAGTTTTCCATTATTAAGGTTCCAAAAACAGTGGAAGAGGTTGTTTGTGGAGGCAATAAAATCCTCATTGTTGGATTTCTTGTAAGAATATTTTAAATACATGAATGTTTTGAGTATACTTGATCCTTTCTTAGGGTAGAGAGAACCACTGCTGTGGTATCTTAGTCCTTTCTTGCTCTGTTTTCCAAGACTAAATCTGCAAACAAAAATGTGTTCAGACTTCAAGCTAGATGATAATATGTTCCAATCTGTACACTGTCAATTAATTTTGACTTCCTTGGAGGGCACAGCAAATGCCTTTCAATGCTTTTATTGCTTCTGACTACCACTGTGAAATATATAGCAAATAACTGTCCCTGTGCTGAGAAGACTGCTACTCAAATTTTGAGTAAGAGAAAGGAAGCATATTCTTGCAAGCCTTCAGGTATCATTGCTGTCTATCTGCAACATACAGAGGAAACTTCATTGCGCTTCTGTTTCATTGCTGCTGCCTCATACAGCTTGCCTCTCCTCTCTAGACAAAAGCAAATTACAAGATCAGCAGTGAGTTAGCTTTTTCTTACAGTTTACAGGGAGAAGGGAAGCAGGTAGGATGTTCCCAGCTCACTGGGTGGCTCAGTCCACAGAAATCTGCTAGCCAGGCCATTATATGTCACCACGTTTGCCTGTGAAACAACAGAAGTTTCCTTCATTCCATTTGCCAGCTAGCACACAATCCTAGGAGAAAGAAGTAATGTGGCAGAAATGTGCTCCTGCTCCCAGAGTAAGATAAGATAACCAAACCTCACAGTCACAGCAGGTCCATTTCCAAATACACTCTGCAGGACCAAACCAGAGAAGACTCAGGAAGCAGCCTTCTTCCTGGAGGGGCACAGGCAGCTACCAAGATCTGCATTGCCTCAGCCAGACTGCTGCGGGTACCCGACCTGTAACAGAGGAACTGTGCCACAGTAACAGTCCATTGATGCTTTCCACACCCTTACCCATTTACCATCTTTCTACCTGGGCTACTACACATGTAAAGGGAGGCACAGGCATTCAGAGCTGACACAAAAGGGTGCTGGTCATCTTCTGGTTCACACCAAGAAACAGCAAAATGCTGCAATAGCAGTGTTACTGCGGCCATTTCACAGACCTGAAAAAGGATTTTTGTCTCTTAACACTTTCTCAGCTGTATCTGCTAATTTGGTAAGTCTCTCCCTCTCCTACAAGCCTTAACTCAAACACTGCAACTTACAGAAAAGCCTGTATGAGTAGTGGCTGCAGTCCTGAAAACCAACAATTTGGTAATTCAAACATTCTTGACAAAGCTTGAATGCCGTCAGTGCTCCAACAGATTGTGCTGGAAGCTGAGAGACCATTACTAACACTCCACTAAAAAGCTTAAGGTCCTGCACCGAGCAAGTTTGGCTCTGCGACTTTCTGGACTCCTCCCTGTGTTCCCTATGACAACATTTAAAGTTTGCTACCCATGAAGATATTTTAGCTCCCAGGTCATACAACCCTCCAAATCCAGCTCAGGATGAAACCTAGATCTCTACCTTTGCCTCATACCAGCGATCCTGGCAAGAGCCCAAGGTATGCAGGCCAGACAGCAGCTGAGTACCATCCCATTCAGTCCCTGAGAGGAGCAGCTGGAGGAATAAGACCCCAGCGTGCCCTATGGGACAGACCCTCCCCACATCTCTGAGGCACATGGCATATACTCCCTAACAGTACAGCTTAAAACACCAGAGGAAAGGAAAGGAAAGGAAGCAGCTCACTGTCAAACTCCCCACTAGGAGAAGCTACCTGCTGTTGCTGCTACTGAAATTACATTTTTCTCCACCCAGCAGTTCCTATATCTCCAAAAGAAAATTGTTCCAACTCCTTCTAAAGTCCATGTATCCTCCTATGCTTGCATAGCTCAGTGGCAGGAGCACTTCACCAACAATGCTCTCAGCAGTGCTCCAAAGCACAGCCTTGCAGAGATTAAGCTTCCTAACTTCCAAACGCAAGTCAACCATTTTCAAGCGAACATTTTCCAGTATTTACTTCACCAAATCAACAACAACAGGCTAGGATATTAAAACAGTTTCCTTCTGTCAGGGAACTAGACATAAACCAAGTGCAGGTTCACTAGGTGAACAGAAGTCCACTCCTGTCAAGTATCTCAGTATTTCATATCCTTTGGTTTCAATCAATACACAAGGGAACACAGATCAGAAGGTTCAATCTTTTCCTGGCTAGTGAATGACAGTAAAAAATACATATGCCCACTACATACTGAAGTTATCAGCACTTTGTTTGAGGTATGAAACTTAAAATAAAAATGCAAGTTTCACCATGAAATCTTCCTTGTTTGTTAAGACCTGTCCAACAGCTATCTCACCTCTAATCCACAGCTCCCAGATGCACTGAGAATTCTGCAGTCAGCATCTTAGGTGTCTCTCAATCCATATTCTGAAGCATACCTCTGTTTTGCTTTAATTGCATTAACATTCACACGGGTACTGCAGGGCCTTTCTGTACCTTTGGTTAGAGGAGCAGTGCTGTTAACCCACCTCAGAACCACTAGCAGACAGGCTAGAATGTGACCCCAAGCCCTCCTGCCCTGAGAGAGGTACGTGGTGAGGAACAGCTACTTCAAATCAAAAGAATCTCCCCCCATGAGGTAACAGCATTTCTTCCCCCTGTATTCTGATCCAGTAACACATCAGGTTTGTTGCAGCAGCGCCTGCAGTACCGGTCTGTCCCTGTTCAGCACATACAGCAGTTATCAAACATAGTCAGGAATTCAGCTCCCCTGAGGTGTATGTATCAGTCTCTGTGGCGCAATCGGATAGCGCGTTCGGCTGTTAACTGAAAGGTTGGTGGTTCGAGCCCACCCGGGGACGGATGAGCTTCCTTTTAAAGGCCACAAGAACCTCATACAGCCCAAGGGGCAGTGCCAGGTCCTGCCCCTGGAAGGAACAACCACAGGCATCAATAGGTGCTGGGGCCACCCCACTTAGAGAAATAGACCTTGGGGGTTCTGGCAGACACTGAGTGAACACAAGCCAGGAAAGAGCCCTTGTGAGAGGACGCGTTGCCAGCAGGGTAAGGGAGGCAATCTTTGCCCTCTCCTCAGCACTGCTGAGGCCACAGCTCAAGTGCTGTGTCCAGTTCTGGGCTCCCTAGTATAAGTGGAGAGGGCCCAAGGAATAGCCACAAAGATGATGAAGGGTTTTGGACACTATGACTGTTCAATCTAGAAAAGGCTCATGGGGGGATATTATTAACGTATATAAATACCTGAAGGGAAGGTACAAATTGGGCAGAGCCAGGCTCTTTCCAGTGGTGCTCAGTGGCAGGACCAGAGGCAATGGGCACAAATGGGGGCAGACAAGGTTCCAGCTGAGGATCAGGAAACACTTTTTCACTGTCAGGGTGACTGAGCACTGGCAGTGGTTGCCAAGAGCAGTGGTGGACTCTCTTTCCACTCCCTGGAGATACTCAGAAGTTGCCTGGACATGGTCCTGAGTAAGGTAGCCCTAACTGAGCAAGGAGCTTGGACCAGATGACCAGCAGAACCCTCATCCAGCCTCAACCACTCTGCATTCAGCATTGTGATCAAGAGAAAAACAGAAGTCAAATCACATCTAGGCAAATGGGATCACTGATCTCTGGCATTCTGGGTAGCCAATCCATCTAGAATTTCAGCTTTGATTTCACACCAAGCTCTGACATTATCTGTATATAAGGCTCTTCACAGAATATTCTGAGTTGAAAGGGACTCATCAGGATCATCAAAGTCCAACTCCTGGCCCTGTACAGGACAACCCCAAAAGTCACACCATGTGCCTGAGAGTGTTGCCCAAACGCTTCTTGAACTCTGTCAGGCTTGGTGCTGGGACCACTTCCCTGGGGAGCCTGTTCCAGTGCCCAACCACCCTCTGGGTGAAGAATCCTTTTCTAATAGCCAACCTAAACCTCCCCTGACAACCTCAGGGCATTCCCTCGGATTCCCACCATCTTGCTTCCATAAGCATCCTTATTTCTGTCCTCTTGGACAACACCTGCCCTCCCCACAGGCTTTGTATCTTTCTCACATCTACTCTGAATTAAAACCATTATGTTTAAAGTTGAAATTCATAGATTACATATAATCTCTGACCAATATAAAATATTCATACATTATGTATTTTATTAAAGTATATGAATAAAGTGTTTGATAGTTATATCAAATATGCTTACTATACTGTGCATTATAATAATTCTATTTTATATTTTGTGTATAAAACATACTACATATTATCAAAACTGCCTCCACAGCTTAGGGGGCTGCTACTGCTCTTCCCTAAACTCCAGTTTACAGCTTTTCTCCTAATCTCAGAGTAGCTAGGTCTGGAGATTCTCATTACTATGTTAAAGAACAAGTTCATGCTGTCAAGAACATCTGGATAGCCACATTCCTCAGAAAGTCCAGCCTGACAAGCATTAAGAACTGGGAACCAAACACTCCTGTCAAAAGGATCCAAGCAGACTTATTCCCAGAAGCAAGTAAATCCAGAGCTGATGATACACAGAAAACATTAGAAGAGTTTCCTTCCAATCATGATTTGACACTTCTATTTCAAGTCGTCTTCTGAGTTTTTTGGGGTTTTTTTGAGCATCTAAAATAAATAACTAGAGCCCAGGAGTTCTAGAATTTGCCTACAGGAAATTTTGCTATCATTGCATACAAAATGTGCATAGATGTTACAGAAACTAGGAGTATGAAGGGAAAAAACAGTTAGTTAATCACCACGACCATTTTCACTGCTACAAAAACAACCAGATGTTACTCAGACACGAGGATAAAACTTCTCACTCTTGCATTAAAATGAATCACAGAACAAGAGCATGCAGTAGTTTGGAAACACACTCTCACAGTTCTTTGCCCATATAACCCTTCATAAATTTTTCATTAAGTTGCCACAGGTACTCATGAACAAAGGATGTGGAAACCTTAAAAACTTGGAACTTTTAATGAAGAGCTTCTCTTTTTTCCCCAAAAAGCTAATTCTGTTGGAAAGTGATGAGGAAAAACACCTATTTTGCCCTTGGAGGCTGAAGTAGCTCTGAAAACTGTGCCATGATCTGGCTGGCAACATGAAGAAGCCCTGCTCATTCAAATGTTGCTTATTGACACCTTCATGAAGGACAGCAAGACAAAAACCTACGGAAACTTTGGACAATATGGCACATATGGACTGGATGCAGCACTGTGAACATTTACCTCAATCCCCCAGTAGAAGGGTTATTGTAGTTCACTATGTATCAGGTTACTGGCAAAGAAGGGAACTGGATATGAGTCATACATATCACTCTGGTACTCAATGGCAGCAAGGCCACCACTATACCCTTAAGTTCTGCCATGGCTGATGAGACAGCCATTGTTTTTGTCTGGGGACTCACTGAACTGACATTTTTATTTAGTTAGAGTTTGAGCCAGCTGTTGATCTCATTATTGCAGCAGAAGAACAGGAAAAATGATGATGTAGTTTGGATAAAAGCCGCACTAGCAGTAAAAGAACCCCACGTCTTGAAATCTCCACCAGAAGCCTGTCCCACCTCCCTTTTTAAAACAGCAGCAGCAGAAATACAAGACAAAACCCTAACAACACTTAGTAGTATTCTCAAGTGTAAGTTTAAGAAGATTCAAGTGCTGTGCCATATTCTTCCAGGCTAGTGTAAAGCCTACAGGAAACATCTGCCAGCCATGAGTACTAAACTGCCTATCAGCACTTTATTGACCAGAGTAAACAAACTGGATGCAACTTCAGTTTTAACAGCCTTTCAAAATCATGTAAGATTTCTTCTTTACTTCACTGTGGTTTAGTGCTTTGCATAATGGAAATGGACACATTCCCATTACTTGATGAAGAGCAAATAACAGCTACCTCCATTATCCCTCAGCTACCTACTGAGGTAGGCTGAGGGATCTCTTATGCATACTTCCCTGACTGCAATACCCACTGTTCCACAGAGGCCTAAAGCAGTTTTGAGCAGAGGTTATGATATAGCTTGTAATAGTTTCAGACATGCTGGCGTTACAATTACAACAGTGGAAGTGCACTCAGATAATCAGACCTACAAAACTGAAAAAAAATTTGGAAAGCACAGGAAGAGACTTTGAGCAATGATGAAAGGAAAAAACATTCCTCAGGGACACAACCAAACATGCTTAAAAGATGAAGACAGAAAAGCTAGTTGCAAGTCAATTAGAAAACATCTGCTTGAAAAAAATATATCTAACTGCTCTCAGTCTCACTAAATACACTATTTCAGAACATTTCTCTCCCCAGAAATATTTTGCAACAAAATAAGGAGCGAAGTAACTTAATTCTTTTGCAGAACAATACCCACTATTCAGAGTGCCCTGCTGTTCCCTCTCTCTGACAAAAGCTGTCAGATCTGGCAAAGACTGAATAAAAGATGAATCCAGGTCCTATGATAAAAGGACCTTTTGTGAGAAACTGAAAGTTAAGTCTCTTCTCAACACAGGGATGCACCCAGACTAGGGGTGAAACAAATATGGAAATAAATTACAGTCATCTGCCAGCACTGTATTACTTGCCAACTATTGCTGACAAAATAGTTATTCAGAGTTTTAATGTGCCTACAGTTTTTGTCCACTGTTAACCTACATAACCCAAAGTCCTATGACCTCAAGGCTAACCAGCAAGACTTACTCAGTCCATATATTCTGCATGAAACAGTAATGCAAATCTAACATTTTAATACAATTTATGTATATTTAATATTAATTATATTTACATATTTAAATTACCCTACTAAATTAACAATACTACATATGACGGTATTTGGTAAATACAACTAGCATGGTTAAGTTTTCAAATTTTGTTACTGTTTTCTATCAAGTATAAAACAGAATAGAAAACAAAGTTTCCATGTGAAGAAAAAAGCCTATTTTAACAGAAGCAGCCAAGATCTGTTGCAAAACACAGATCATGTACACTGACATTTAGACAAAACCTTGCAGTAATAAAAGGTACTTTCATTCACTCTATTTACAAGAAATTGCTTAATAGTTCATTTACCAACTGCACTATAGTGATTATTTGGAAAAACACAAATCCCCACACAACACAGCATCCTTGCCTTGTCCTTCAGAAATCAGAAATAATTTGTAGGTAAGAAGTGACTGTTTAAACTACATGTGCTAGAATATATACAACTCTGCAATAGAAAGAGGTTAAAAAAGTTGAATACTGTTGAAAAAAATTTATTAAGTCTATACAAGTCTTCTGAAACAAACCATTGGCTTTGATACAGTAAATTCAAGTGAATACTCATTGCAATAGTATTTTTTCATACAGAGATCAAGAAGCCCTATAGCTTCCCATTTAGTGTCTGTGACAGGAAGTTTTATTTCTGAAAAAGTAGCTGCACAAAGCAGACGTGATAGAGATCTCACAGTCACAGTGAGCTACAGTTGAGATAAACTTATATTACAAACATTTCAGAAATTAGGAATCCATACTGAAGTGTGACAAATTGATTCACAATAAAAGAACAAAGACATCACTCAGACCCCTTGCCAATAATGAAGACTTTCTGCAGCGAGTCTAGAGCAGAATGCATCATAAAAAACTAGAGTGCAAGAGTACCACAAATTTAGCATATAAATATCACAGGATTAAAACTCCAGTTAAGCCATCAACTGAAGTGATGATTAAAAGGAAAACGTGGCATTCCCCACCTTTGCAAAGGAAGATTTCAAAGCATTTCTTCAGGAAGGTGCTGATACCAACTATGGCCTGTGCCAATTTGTATTTTAGACAGATCTGCTGAAAGAAAAAAGTTCAGCAGATTTGCCTAAGAACTGTATAATCCTGCTGGGTTTAATACCACAAAAAAAGCATTTACTAGAAGAAATTAAATGTAACATTTATAGCTCACACTGTTTGCAAGATCTGTGCACGCTATATAGTTCTATAATTTCAACAGAATTTTAAAATAAGACAAAGAATAGACAATGCAGTAATGTGTTTGTTAGATGAATTTCCTTAGAATAGTTACACAATTAATGTATACAGTTGTAAAATTTTTAGTGCACTTGTTCTTGCACATTATTTATGCTACTTATAAAAACCTGAAGATTGCAAATTGGGCATGCTTACCATAACATTTTCAAACTGGGAAAGCTGCAGAACATTTTTCCTACAAGTGTTCACTGCCATGATACAAAACAAATATGTGCAAACTGCAAGGTCCCTAAAAATAGCATTTAATGACTTCATGTACAGAAAGATGTCACTATCTGTTTAAATATGCAAAGAATAAGCTTCCCCAAGTTTATAACATAGAACAATATCCACCACATGCTCCTCCTCCTCCATATCCTTCTTCCTTGCTTGATAACTTTACACCTCTGTTTTGGCTTTCACTCTCCCATAGTCCAGGAGTCTGAATGATTTTTTCAACAAGTTCTTCAAAGGCACACTGTACACCATCGCATGTTTTTGCACTTGCCTCTGGAAAGGGGACACAAGAAGTCAAGTGTTAGCATAACTTCTAGTAACTTGTTCAATATTGCTCCTTGAGTTAATCTCAACCTACAACCTACACTTACAACCTTCTACAACATATTCTATAAAAACATAACATTGCCAAAATTAGCAGTTATGCAGATTTACGTCACCACATCAGGCAGCACCTCAAAAGATTTTTTAATAGAAGAGCTTTCAGGTCATACTTCACCAGGGTATATTGAGACTGTAATAGCTTAGGTTTATTTTTCTGTGAAAAGCACTCCAGTACAAAGAAGGAGGGTTCTCATCTGATAGACCTGGTTGCTGTTCTGTACATTAGTCAGCACTGCAGTACCACTATACTGTAAGAAGTAAGGATCCATCCTGTAGGATTCTGGGCTCATTTCCACGATAAAACTTAGCAGATAAAATGCAATAAGGGATTTCATTTCTTCTGCAATTAGCAGAATTCTAGGTAAATTCACTCAGGAGCCTTACTTGAACAAGCCCAAGAAATCTGCTCAGGCATTGTATTATGAGACCAACAGACACCATCAGAAATCGTTCCCCATAGGGCTTGCCCTGTTCATCCACACAGCCTTACAGATACTTTATATATGTAGCATGCACATATATGTATTTAGCTATAGTCTAATTTTCATTTTTCATCTTCCATGCACTGAACAGCTTATGCCTTAACTTAGAACTTCTATTTCCACATCTGACACTGTAGCTGAAAAGAAACACAGCAGGGTACTAAACAAAAACGTGCCATTAGTGAGAGATGAAGAACATAAGTCTAAGTACAGGGCACACACATCAGTGAACTGCTCTGCTACTGGAATCATCCTATAAAATAATCCCTGCTAATCCTTAAGAGAAACATGTAATAAACATATGCATAGAGTTACTTCACCACCCATTTTTTAATTTATCATTACGAGGCTTTGCCTACAAGACCCATTTCATTTTGCAGCAAGATGAGACCAACATACTTGCTCCAGTCATAATTATGTCGTTATTCAATCCCACCCACCATTTGCAAGTTAATGATATACCTACTTATTTTTACATCCCAGTTCTAATATAGATTTCTGTCAGATACCAGCTATTTTACTATACTGAAGGCTGGCTACTAGTACCAGTTTTCCCTCTGTCATTTTGCTTCTGTTATTATTCAGGAAGTTGGGTGGGAAAAGAAACCAGACAAAACCCAAAAACCCAACATAGGTTTCACCAGGCTACAGCAGAGCCTGTATTATGTATTAATCCTCATGAATTTCAATATACCTGTTCGCAGTTAGAATAGGTATCTGAACATAGTCAAGGTCAGTTTTAAAAAACAGGAATACCCATTATCTTTGTACATACAACAGCTGAGAAATATCATTAACTGGACCGTATGCAAAGACTACAGTTCTACAGAAGTGGTACTTTTCATTATATAACAAAAATCAAGTAAAATCTCTGAAAATACCCAAAACATACCTATGAACAACATGGAATGTTTTCTTGCAAATTTGAGGCCTTCATTTCTGTCAACTTCACGGTTTTCCTATAAGACAACACAGCATTAATATGCATTACTAACAAAATACACCAAAAGATTACTAACTGCAGTTGAATTTGGTTTACCTTATCGATCTTGTTTCCAACTAGCATTTTCACTATGTCATTCCTTGTGCAGTACGTTTCCAACTCATTTAACCAGTTGTCCAGCTTCACAAAAGTATCTCTTCTTGTGACATCATAAACTGAAAGACATTAGCCATATTATTTCCACAATATTTTTCCAAGAAACACAGCTTACATTACAAAAGGAGCAAAAATTATGGCTCTTGGAATTAGAAAATTGAAAGAATCCCAAGGATTCCAATTTATTTTCTGTATTAAGAGCTGGAAAAAAAGGTTGGACATCCACCAGCTCAAATCACTGATGCAGAGCAACTCTAACATTCAGTCAGCTACTGTTCTGAGACTAATTGATCTTGAGGCACCCTAGCTTACAGGCTAGAGACTAATTCTCTAAAGAATTCTGCACTTGCAGACCCCAGTGTAGGATCCTAACTAACATCACCACAGCTATGCAAAGAGGATGGCATGACCTCCAGCACCAAGTTAATTAGTGACAATTAAGACTTGTTTTAACACCACTACTAAGCTACTGATTTAGCTAAAAAAGTAAACAGATCAGCAAGTCCTCACAAATACCCATGAACTGCTGAGTTTTCAGTATTTTATTGTTTTAAATAATTTTGTATTTGTGTGGAATATAAGCAGTAAGACATGCTAAGGGCAGACACAGAAAAAAAAAGCAGACCTAAATCTAAAATCCACTACCCAATAACTATCTAATAAGCTAGCATTTCAAGCTATGAAGTATTTTTAACTTCATTTTCACATCCCATATGCAGACAGGCATAAATAGTTTGTTTCAATCAAATCTGTAACCTGGCTTGCATTTTTAGGAAGCCATATAACAAAGAAATAGTCAAGAGGTATTTAATAAAATGGAAGAGCAAATCTCAACAGCAGAATTTTTTGGCTCCCCAACAGTACCTGGTAACTTTCACAGCTTTCAACAGTAAGTGGTAGTTTCAGTACCAGCAACTAAGTGACTTGACAAGACATGCCTTGACAGGAAGACAATGCAAGTCAGACTTGGGAAAAGGTACAGACAAAACAAAATGTACCAGGAAGACACATGACAGAGGTTAATAAAGTCAAACAATTTAACTAGACACAATATCTTATAGCAAGATTCTCTCAAGTCAGATGCAAATTCAAAGAAATTAAACTTCCCTGCCCTTACTTTAGTCAGCTCCTCAATTCTGGCACTGGAGAAGCAGAACTTCAGAGCTCAGTGCCTACATAACAGATTTCCATATACAAAGGAAAAGCAAATGAGACTTCAGTGTGAAGCTACAGTTATGGGTTTTGCCTGGGTTTCTCACACACAAATTGGTGCTTTCTATATGCCCTAGTGATTCTGACTGTGTAACATCTCATCAGTGGGGAGACAAATAACAGAAAATCCCAGTCAGACTCCACACTGTTTA
>JAWWEU010000081.1:15685398-15709304 GCA_035583155.1 Acropternis orthonyx
AAAAAAATATAAATACAACTTTTATTCCACTTTCACAGCTTCAGCTCACTAGTGTTTCCTAAGTGTTGAGTTTCAGACAATGTTCTGCCCTAGAAGAAGCCTGTACTCTTTATTTCAAACAAAATTTTCCCAAAGTACATTAACTTTTGCAATAATGGAATAGAACTTTGGTGCTTTTTAGGGACTAAGACTCCTAGTCCCTATCTTAGCAGTAATGCTCAGCGCCATGCACAGGAATGATACATTATTCTACAGCTATCTTTACAGAAAAGAACAGTTGCTATTAACTTTATTTTAAACGCAAGTTCTTGGAACTTTACCTAGTTCATAGTAGACTGCTATGCTAGCAATTTGACACAAATGGATCCTAAAGAACATCCTGTCCTGTCCACTTTCCAGCACTCAGCAGTAACTTTTAAACTAACAGAATCTCTTTCTTCTACTGTAATTGCATAATTCTTTCCCTAAACTGCAAAAATCACCATTGTTCAGTCTGCACGTCCAAAAGTTCACCGTGCACTCTTTTGTCCATTAGTCTGGCATCAAAACCTGTAACTGCAGGTATTGCAAGTCTATCAGATACTTAACAAAGCAAAATATGTCACAGTAGTTTCAAGAAAAAAAACCACTTTTTTCCTTGGGATAAACTTATTAGGAGTATTCTGAGGCCACAGTATCCTTCTCCCACTCAGTAAGCAGATTCAGTACCTTTTTCAGTGTCTTTTGCTTGCACAGCCCAGCCTTGCTGCTGGCTTAAAATTGACTTTTAGTTTTGCATGAGTGGTACAAGTAAAATAGAAACTAAAACAGCTAATAAAACCCATGTTAAACTGGCAATTGAAAAGCAGAAGTATGAAAATTAACTAATAGCACACCAAAACATATCCTTTAAAGTGATCAAGGCATGTCAAATATAATTCTAGCAAATCAAAGAGTTCAACACATATAAAGCCAATAAACAAAAAGAAAACTTTTAAATAGCTAGGTTTTTGATTGTCATTCTGCCATAAAAGAGGACAAAAATAAAAGTCTCAAAAAAAATCTTGTTGAATTGAGCAAACAGGATACTTGTGTTCTCTGAATACATCAGTGAAATACAGACATGTTTGTGACAGGTGTCAGTTTTGAGCTTGCAAGAGCGATGTTTCTACCCTTGACAGCAGAAAGCTGACACGGCTTTCCCCCATGCCTTGGAAGGCATCCAGAAACCAGATAGCAGTACTAGACTGTACTCCTGTGCATTAACACCTACTACCTCAGCACTGCACACTAGCATACTATGGACTTACAGTCTGCAAGGAATAGTTCTGTCACTGATACCGCTCTCACACACAGGCCATGCTGGATTTACAGGAAGTGCAAAATGAGCTAGAGTGCAGTATTTGTGCTCCAGGTAAGTGACCAGTCAGACAGCTTAGAGTTGGAGGACTCCAAATGCAAAGAAAGTTAAGAAGTTAAGAGACATCAGATTTGTGCCATACATCACCTCATTTGTGAAACAGGGATTGCACTGAACACTTGCCCAGAATCTCTCATACAAAGAGAAAGCAAGTAAAGACAAGCATGAGCAGTAAGAACAGAAAATACTGGGGTATATATAGTCTGCTAAGATCCATGTGATAAAGCCCAGTGAACAAGACAGCTTTAACAAATGCAAGGATAGGTGAGGTGCTACGATGAATAAAACACTGTTCATCCAACTGAAGCTATTTGCCCAGAGCAGCTTATTCTTCCCAGAATACCACACGATTTTTACAAAGTTCTGAAGAGAAGCCCACAGAGAATAACCATTTTGGGTTTCATTTAAATTGCACCCAGAGGGCTTTGCAATCTATAAAGATAGGGTACATCTCAACAGGTCATTCCAGGGGACCAATTGTTCTGCAGTCAAGACTTTCCCTCAGTGTCATGGTTCTGTGTGCATTTCTTGCTACCTGTTAGAAAAAAAAATAAGCAAACCAAACATGCTATCACTTTGCTTTCTAAACCAAATAAAAAAAATATAGTCCCTTTAACCAGTTCAGCAGTCAGTATGTAGATGACATTAAAAGAAGACATGATCTGTAGTCCATTCATTTTGAAAAAGCATCATACCCTTCAGTTTCAACAAGAAAGGCTCTTCTGTCCCCAAACTCAAAACAAACAGTGTTTAATGAGCACAAAAAAGAACTCCCAAGTCAAGACTCATGAAGTGTTCTGACATTTCACCATCTTGCAAGTACCTGAATTTGGCATCTAGGATCTGTCTTCATGCAGCAGAGAGCAGTTACCTCTGAGTGCTCACTCCAGTTGCTGTATCCATATGAACAACAAATCCTACTCTGAATTTAAAGCTGTCATATTGCTTCTTAGAAATATACTCACCAGAAAAGTGGCAATGCCACTGCAGGAAACAAGAAAACAAATAAGAAGAACCCAGATTCTGTCCTTTTCCAGTTAAGTGGAAAAAAAATTAATCTGCTATCCCCCACGAGTGCTCCACACACCATGTTGTGGGACTTTCACAGCTGGGGTCACAGTAGCTCTGGAATACTATAAACATCAGATAGAGTGACAGGGTGATTGAGGCCAGCATTTGCTCAGTCTCTAGAAATTGACTTTTCCTGCCAAATGATGACATTCATCCCCAATTAATGTATTTATTTCACAAATCAAATGCTACCTAAAGTAATGCTCACATTGAGTACTCTTCCTTTTTTTCCACACCAGAAACAGAGCAGGGTAGGGCTTGCCAGTAGATCCTACTACTGGCAGGGTAGGATCTGCCAGCAGCAAACCTTGAACTGTTGTTATTTAACAACCAATGATTAGCTACCACACTTGCTGTTGTGTATTTTGACAAATGCAAAGAGGAAGAATTACTTTAGGAAATAATTCCTTTGTTTCTCAAATAGCACACTGATGTCAATCTTTGACACTGGTAAAGAATATTATGTGTGAACAGCAGTGAGGGAAAAAACCAGTTAAAAACAAAAACAAATCCCAACAATAAAGATACCGACACTGAGACTGAACTAGTCTATTGGTATCCAAAACATCATGAAAGCTGAAGTAGCTATTCTGCACTAACTTCCTCGTCCACATGGTTGATTTATCAAGAAAGTAACAGGATCCAAAGTATGTACAGTGTCAAAACTATTAGATTAGAATACAAGATTGCCACCTCCATCACCTGATCTATTACATTCCTGTTTCATATCCTCCCTTGTGAACTGAGGTGGGGCTACTTGCACAATTTCATTTTTTTTACAAGGAATGGAATGAACAAAAATAGGCCACATTCCTTCCCTTGGCGGTTCAGTGCTTTATATGAAATGGTACTCTTGTATCTTATTAACATTAATGAAAAATTGATCAATTTATTGAATCCTTAATCAATTAGAGGTGTCTTTGTTTACCAACAACTGAACTCCTAGAGAAAATTTTATCTAAGTTCTTAAACAGAACTCTTCCAACAGAGAAAGCAAAAAATGCACCTGAAATGCATTGTGTGAAAAAGTATCTCCATTTTTCATTATTTTCCATATATAATTTTTGAACTATTAAAAACAATACTTGAAATATTATACAATATTTAATTGTATAATATATATTTTACATAATAATACTATATTTGAAATATGTGTTTAGAGTATCTAATATTCAAAAGATTATTTAAATATTTCCATGATTTCAGTTATTACTTTGGTACAGAGTTGCATCACATTCTTAAAAGTTTCATTTTGCTGCTTTGACAACCAGCCTGCACAGAGCATTCTGCATTCTGGGCCATTCTCCTCCAGCACAACTGACCTACACTGGTAGGTATTATACCATCACAGCAATGACACATCACTGCTTTTTTCCCAGCAGCTCTAGATGCTTGGCTCTCTTCCACTTTTCTCAGGAGTCTAGCTGGCAAGGAACTGATTACTAAGTAGAAAAGAAAAAGCCACACTGTAATTTCCTCCCTATAGAAGAAAATCAGAAGTCACACCATCTAGTTCTGTCAGAAGTTGCAAGAGTTAACATCCCCTACTAAAGAGTCTTAAGACAGCTACCAAGTATCACGTTACCTAGAACACAAGGTCTGGACAGCAATATTACTATTCAAACAACTTGACAGACATCTTGCACAGATAAATCAGTAGGAGACATAACAGTAGCTCTTATCTTTCCGTTTTAGCCCAAAACGCTGCAAACAGTGAACTGCAGGTAGTTCCACCGGAGCTTTTCCCTGACCATACCTGTGACTTCCACTTGCACAGTGATGGGTTTCACTCATATCTGCTTTTTTAGCCAAGAATAAATTTTTGCATAAAGAAAACAACTACAGGCCACTACAGTCAATTCCCTACACCAATGAGCACTGGACACTAAAACTGTGTCCACATCATTCTTGCATTATGGAAAGGCAGATGTGTCTGAACTTCAGTAAACACTAGGCAAGTCTGAACAAACTACAATTTTCCACTGAAAATGGTATCAATTTTTCTAAGGTAGTATCATTACATACTTACCAATTGTTGCTGCAAGCTCTGGGTCGAATGTATCATCTGTGAACCGCAGCAGAAGGCTGATAGGGAGAAAAGAAAAACGAGATACTATTACTGCAGCATACCCATGGCTCGCTGGAAGCCTGCAAATTAGAAGTCTGAGAGGAATGGAAAGATCACACAGCTAAATAAAAACACATCTCATTGTTTTTTGTGGGATAGAAATTACAGAAAAAAGAAGGGAACATGAAAAGAATACAGCAGACGTGCTCTGCTACCTTAGCCCAAGACTTCTCACAGTATGTATTACCAAGTATGTATCTCTGAAAACAAAGTACCACACAAGTTGTCAAATCAGTTGCCTGAACAGTCACATGATCTGCTTCTCAAACCGTTTTCCTTCTACCTTATTCTGTTTCTCTTTTCCCAGAATTCAGCACAAAAGTAGTATTTTTTGTTTTATTTCAATATTGCCTCACAGTATTTCTGTAAGTTTGAGAAAAAAATTCCAAGTCAGCTTTTCATCCCAGATATAACTCCTTGAACTCGGCACACAGGGGAATAGTAAGGACAAGAACCACCAGAAATAAAGACACAGAAGTCAGAGTAGAATTAGCTCACCATTGTTTTACAATGTTATATCTTTTTGTATATAAGGACTTTCACACACACATTTCCTTCTAGCCTGATGAGTATGTTTGCTACCAACAGAAAAACAGTTGCAACTAAGTATTAATGACACATCACACTGTAGCAGTGTAGGGTCCCTTAAAAAAGTGCCCATAATACCACTCTATTTGTGCCAGATGTAAATATTTTTGCAGAAGACAAAGATTCTCAGCATAGTTCCTAATGTCACCAGACTTAGGCATCTGTGGCAAGTGCATATTACCATGTGGCAGGCAGCTGTTTGCTATGACCCAACAGCTTCTACTCATTTCCAGGTTGAAGAAACAAAACAAAACCTTATTTACTTTCTGGTCTCCCCCCCCCACCTCTGTTCTTTTCTCCTCTCTCCTCTTTTCGCATGTGAATTTAGCAGTCAAGTGCATTTTAGCATTCGGACACAGTTCTGCACTGACAAAAAAGGCAACTACTGAAATTCCTTTACCTCAATGACGCTGGGAGGCAACTCCAAAGTTAACCATAGACCAACCCTTTTACTCCAGAACCCCAAAACCAAATGGCAGCTTTATTTACCAAAGAATAATTAAAATAAATCATAGCACATAGGTTTTTACCAGTACCTTCAGACAGCTGCATCAGGATACTATTTAAAAGAAGCTATTTTTAGTTACAACCAGAACTGGTTTCATTCACAACAGTCAAAATACGGAACCCTTATACTGCTCCTAGAATAAAAATATCATTTTACCAGTCTTGCATGCCAAGCCCAGCCAACTTCTACCTTCCCCGCTTCTTTCATATGTAGCTATCATCTTGTACAAAGCCCAGCACACTCAGCAGGACCAGATCTAAGACAGAATTTGTTCAGGAGTCAGGACTCCAACCACTTACTACACTATGCTAATACCAGTTTAACATCTGATCTTCCCTAATCAAGTAATAGGTAAAGGACACGAGTTCAGGAATAGTTCAATATTAAGTTCCCGTACCTGAACAATCACAGCGTTAGTGTTTAACAGCAATTGTATTTCTTCTACATAATGCCTCTTTAAACAAGTTCTCTGAAGTGAGGAAACAAGTATATAAATTGGTATACAAAACCACTGTGTGCTTTATCTGCCTCAACAAATATTCTTCCATATGGCCACTCATAAATAAATAAGAGATGATCTCAACTAAAAGACATATACTCAGATCAAGTCTGTCACCAGAGGCCTACTGTGCTAATTATCAGCTCAGTAGCTAACTCAAACGAGCAACTGAGAGATTTTTAACAATTATGGGGTTTTTTTTCCTAATCAGCAACTCCTATGTACTTTGAGGTCACGGTAGAAAACACAAATTATTGCCATAAAAACCAAACCTAAAATTACTGTTGTGGTACATTCCCAGATGCCCTCCTGCATTTATACCCCCTATAACCCGGGGTAGAACTACTCCGCTGCCTCCCCGCGCTCCCCCTGCACGCCGGGTCTCCTGTGACTCTGCAGGTAAACATTACGGCCTGGATAAAGCGCTACGGAGAAGGACAAGGGCACCCATCTCCCCAGACACAACGCCGCCCCCGGGCAGGCTGGCAAAGCCTCCGCCCCGGCTCTGTTTCCAGCCGGGCCGGGCAGACACAGCGGGGCCGGCGGGTGGGCCCGGCCGGGCAGGGGCGAGGGCGCTGCCCCCGCGGGCCCCGCTCGGCGGAGCGCAGGCCGCGCCCAACCCGGCGCTGTCCGACGCGGGGCTCAGGTCGGGCCCGGCCGGCCGGGAGGGGCTTTGGGAGGGGGGCGGCCCCTCACCTGGACTTGCCAACGCCGCTCTCGCCGATGATGAGGATCTTCAGGGTGGTCAGCACGTCCTCGTCCATCCCTGCAGCGGCCCCAGCCCGGCCCGGCCCGGCGCTCCCTGCGCAGCTGCGGCCGCGGCGCTGCGCCTGCGCGGCACCGCCCGCCCCGTGTTTACAGCGCGGGGCGGTGAGTCCGCCCTGCCGCCTGAGGGGCCGGGGCGGGCGGGGTGTGTGTGGGAGGGAAAGGGTCCGGATACAGCGGCAGGAGGCTCTTAGACACTGCAGTGGGCTGCCCGGGGAGGTGGGGCAGTCGCCGCCCCTGCAAATACTGGACGTGGCACCTCCGTGGTGACGCTGCGGTGCCCGGTCATAGGTTGGGCTCGGTGATCTCAGAGGGCTTTTCCAAGCTGACTGATCCCGCTGTTCCGCCCGCTGAGCCGGAGCGGAGCCGGCAGCCGCCTCCCGAAGGAAACTGCTGGTCAGGAGCCTGCCACCAAATAATGGGCTCCTTTGGTCACAGAGCAGCAGTGTGGGCCGGCTGGGACGTGGCACTGAATGCTTTTCTGCCGGCAGAATCTTCTGTGGTCCATTAAAAGCCCAAATTGTTCTAAAACTGATTGCTGTGAGAAAGTCCAACCGGTTCAGCTAACGTACCATTATGGCTTGAAACCTATCTCATGCCATGTGTAAGCAAGTGCAACTCTTCTAAAAATCTAATGGAGTACTTGACAGATGTGGGTCTGAGGCTGCCCTTGGCCTGTGCTACAGTCCCTGGCCCAGCCGGGCAGCCTCTGGGCAGGCCAGAGACTGACTCCATCACACACAGAAATGAGCTCAGGCTCTCCCATAGTCACACCAGGGGTCAGACTATGTCAGCAGTTTGCACCACGCAGGGGCACTTGTGGTGGTTTCCGTCAGAACGCTGTCTGCAGAAGGCACGGCTCCTCCAGCAGAGTCCTGATTTTGCCAGGCAGTTGCCTTCAACTGAGCCCCAGGGTCAACACAGCAACCATTGTCTTGTGGTGTTGTAGTAAACCTCTTCGGTGCCTGCCTCCTTCCACTTACAGGATCTACTCTCCTGACTCTTACCTCAGAAAAATAACTCCCAGGATGAGTACAATAACAGTAATTATCCTATTAAATTATGTAGACATATTCTATAATTAAACATGTGCAAATGGCTGACTATGTTTACAACAGGACGGTGCCTGTTTATTAGTCATAATGTGAGATTTGTTGAAGGTGTCACTTGGTTTTTGTAGTTTGGATTGTACTTTGCGGTCAACACAATAAAGCAGCATGTCTATACTCTGCAGCTTTATTTAAAGCGTACAGCAGCTGTGGGGTCTTAGCATGGAGCAGGATGAGAGTTTTAATTGGGAAGGTATATCCAAACAGCAAAGGATTCTACTAAGGCTACTGAATCCCATGAAGTCAGAGTATTTCTATTCTAGGATTTGACTTTTTCCATGGAACCCATAGAATCAAACTATTAAATATGGATATTAGTCCTGATTCAGATCATAATTCTACATCTCACCCAGAATGCGGGGTTGGCCAAGCTGGCATTCAGATCTTTGAGCTTAATGATGAGCAGATGCAAGAAAGGAGGCAAAACCTGCCCTAAATGAGCAATTCCTGTAGCTCATGCTATGAATTCATGGATACCTGTCTTTTGTCTTGCTTGCTTTTCAGTACTACTGAGGAATCCTGCTTAATCATGACAACTAACCTAATCCCTTGAAAAAGGCTGGAGGGTTTTCTCTTTTTATCATTTACTATCCCATTTGATCCTGATCTCAGATGTGGTAGTGTCAAGCCATAGCAGCTTGGTTGGCCCTCCTTGATAATTAGTCTTCCTAGAAGAACACTGGGGAGGTTTGTTTTTTTTTTTTTTTTTGTTTGTTTTGTTTTGTTGGTTTTTTTGTTTTGTTTTGTTTTTGTTTTTAATGCTATGCTGTTCCTTCTTGATTTCTTCTCAGTGACCTCTGCATTTCTGGCAGAATGGCACCAAGCAGATCAACCTGACTGCATATAATATTTTTAAATAATTATGCATATATACTTTCCTTATTCTGCATACATAGCTAAGGGAAGCAGTCTGATGGTGGAAAACTAGCATAACTGGTTCCAAGACAGGTCACTGCTATGTATGGAGAAGTATATATACATACAGAGAGAGAGATGAAATTTGCACTTCAGAGTTTCCCCTCATGTCTTTACAGCCTTGCATGAAGGCTGTGTCATTCCTGGTCTGATACAGGGCTCAGAAAAGTAGAAAAATATCAGGTCTATCTCAGTGTCCCTGAGCTTTTCATTACTTCAGGGATGTGACAAAGAAGCAAACACATCTTGACAATGATAACTCCTGTATTCTCACCATTAAAATTCCCTGTCCACTGTGTTACAAACTTGGCTATATCCTTGACCATGTAAACAAGCCATTGGGACTGAGTAACTGTGATTACCTTTCTCAAAAGACAGGAAATTATTTACAGTCACTCCCTTAGGGCTGGGATCTGTAATGAAAGTGCCATTGCACTCAAGGGGCTCTAGGCCAGTTGCATAGTGCAGTGCCCTTAGGCAGCCACTGAGAGCAAGTAAAGACCAGAAGGACCTCCATCCAGTTTGTTCCTGCTGAACTATGTGCAGTGTATCCTTGGCAACAGAGACGAGTGTGTCAGTAATAATAAGTCAGTAACAGGAGAGTCAACCTGGAATAAACAACAAAGAGCTCCCTCAGTCTCATTCTGTGACTGAAAGACACCTGAGAGTCTTATACCATCTGCCTTAGCTTCCACAGGTTAAATGTGGGGATAATGGTATTTACGATAGAAGACTGCACAAACAGCAAGGAGTGATAGGCCATGGGAGCTAGGGGGTTTGTGTTTTCCCTGTCAGCACTGCCTAGTTTAGCATAAGCTGTGAAAATCCTGATGGAAGACTATCTCCTTAACCACATGGCTATCCTCCTGTCTCTCTATGCCATCACAAGTGAAAACAGACTTTGAAATGTATAGGTTCTGTTTAGGCTGTTTAGGTACACAAAAGCCTCAGGAGTGTGCACCTGTCTAGTTGTCAAAGTCCCTAGTTCATTTTACTATCAAAGATTTTCTCATTTATGCCAACCATACACAATGTCCAGCAGAAGCTGAGAAGCTCAGCCATTTCAGAGAGAAGCTGACAGCAATCTACAGGTCTCCCGTTGCAAAAACTAACCCTGATGTCCCATTTCCAGATTGGGAAAATTACCCATATGTTGTTGAGGCAGTGAGTCATGAGTTACAGTTCACAGTAAAACAAGCATGATTTCTAAACTCACCAGTCCCTCCCAGCAGAAATGACACACATACACACACTCCTTCTTTTCTTCTGCTTCATGCAATAATTTGCAACGTTTGTAAAAATGACACTACATGTGTCAGATTAAGGGAGGTTCCTTTTCTGTGTGACATCGTTAAGCACAGTCAGCATCCATAAGGTTTCACATTCAGCAAATAACAGTGAGGAGTGAAAGTGCTGCAGCAGTCCCAGAACTCTGGGCAGAGTTTCTCTGGAGACCACACTGCAAAGTAAATGATCCTGCTGTGGCTAGCCACTCCTTTTCTATAGAATCCAGCCTATTTTCATGAAGAAACTACATAATAATCTTTCTCTCCCCTCTTCCAACGGCAGACAGATCTGGGCACTCCCATCTGTTGATCCAAGTGTCTGCTTGGTTTCTGTGAAGAGTAAGGGGGATTTAAGACTATAAGCCCATTAGCTCTGGGCAATTAAAATACACTGCTTACAGTCAACACAGTTAAAAAAAGGGGATTATACACAGCATTGGGGCTGTAATCAGCTCTTTGGGGAAGAACGACAAGAAAAATATTGTTTCAGCCACTCAAAAAGCCATGGTTGTATATGAGAGTGATATACCAATACTTCTTAGAGAAAACCAATGTGTATTTTGGAGCTCATTAACTGAGTCTTGCATGATGATCATGAGGAGATTCATGATTTTGTGCTAGAATAATGTGATTGGTGAATAAAAAAACTTCGTTTCATACTTTGAAATTTCATTTTGCTAAGTCAGAGGCACATCTTCCTTCTCTGTTGGAAGATGGTGAAAATGGCTAGCCTCCTCCTACTTACATTGAATTCTGTTCAGATAAATTGATTAATCACTTAATCCCAACTAATGCAAGCAGTAATCTTAAAAATAACATCTCATCTTTCTTCATTATGTCATGAACCTTTAAACAAAGTACAGCTTTTAAGACTGGATTACCTAAATACTATTTTTAAAATGTCTCTAATACAACCACTGAAATCTGTAAACAATAATTATACAGAAGTAGATTACTGTATAGGAGTATTAGATTCCTTACAGAATGTTAATTACATTTTGAATAATAAGTAAACAGCTTTGATACTTGAAGTAAATCAATAATCCTTTGCACATCAACAATGAAAAGGGTGAGGCAACAGATTTCAAGGGGTGCAGTAAGAACAACAGAGTTTGGATGTTAGAGTTTTCCTACAGTTGCACTTAACATGTACTTCATGAACATACTAAACAGTGAGTGCTGTGAATTTCTCTTTTTTTGTAGTAAATGTAATTGTATACAATGCAGCACAATATATATTATATTTACCACTGAGATCACAGAATCACTTTGTTGGAAAATAGCTCTGAGGTCATCAAGTCCAAGCTTTGACTGATCATGACCTTGTCAACTAGACCATGGCACTAAGTCCAGTTGTTTCTTGAACACCTCTAGGGATGGTGACTTCACCCCCTCCCTGGGTAGTCCATTCCATTTTTTAACAACCCTTTCTGTTAAGTAATTCCCCTTGATGTCAAACATAAACCTCCCCTGATGCAGCCTGAGGCTGTGTCCTCTCATGCTGTTGCTGTTGCCTGGGAGAAGAGACCAACCGCCACCTGGCTACAACATCCTTTTGGGTGGCTGTAGAGAGCGATAAGGTCTTCCCTGAGCCTCATTTTCTCCAGGCTAAACAACCCCAGCTCCCTCAGCTGCTCCTCATAGGACTTACCCTCTAGACCCTTCACCAGCTTTGTTGCCCTTCTCTAGATCTGCTCCAGCCCCTCAATGCTCCTTCTGAACTGAGGGGCCCAGAACTGGACACAGTACTCAAGCTGTGGCCCCACTAGTGCCGAGTTCAGGAAGGCAATCACTGCCCTGGTCTTGTTGGCCACGCTATTCTTTATACAAGCCAGGATGCCACTGACCTTCTTGGCCTCCTGAACACTCTGCAGGCTCATGTTCAGCTGCTCTCCATCAGCATCCGCAGGTCCTTTTCCACTGAGCTGCTTTCCAGCCATACTTCTCCCAGGCTGTAGGGCTGCCTGGGGTTGTTGTGACCCAAGGGCAGGACCCAGCACTTGATTTTGTTGAAGCTCATACTGTTAGCCTTGCACCATTCATCCAGACTGTCTAGATCTCTTGGCAGAACCTTCCTACTCTTCAGAAGATCAACACTCCCACCTAACTTGGTGTTGTCCATGAACAACTTGATCCCCTCATCCAGATTATCAGTAAAGATATTAAACAGAACCGAGACCAGTACTGTGACCTGGGAAACAGCACTTGTGACTGGTCACCCAAATATCGGAAGATAGAAAAAATTTAAAAAAATTTCAAAAAATCAGAAAATCAGAAAAAAATCACAAAATTTTTGACAGACCAAGTTCATATGAAGTGTTTCATCTCAGTCTTAATGAAATAAAAAATAGTAATACAGATTTACTATTTGCACATTTGTTCCCCAGCTTTTCAAAGGCTGCTTTAGGACTTGAACTTCCTATATGTGAGAGTTAAAGATGTGTTTTGTGAATACAGTATACCTGCTAAATGAGACACAGTAGGAATGCATCTGTGTGCAGTATCTTTCTACTTTAGCAAGATTTGTATTTCTCACAAGTAAGACAACTCAGATTCCTTCTCAGAAAGCAGCTGTTCTGAAAGAACTCCTCGTTTTCAAAGAGAGTGTACTTTAAAATATCATTTCAGGGAGGGGAAATCTGAAAGGATTTACTTTGCGTTTAATAAAAAACTTATTCATTTCTCCTTCTCCTGTTGCTTTCAGTACTTAATATGGTTAAAGTTAAGGGGGAAGGGAAAGAATAACCCCTTCCCTGCTGTGAGATCGTCTCATCCATAATCCCCTCTGAAGGGATAACGTACCTCATCTAGCATTAGATAGCACGTGTCTATGGGATTAGCTGTTAGAAAGGGATGGAGTGGATTGAGTAACCACTGTCATCACTATCCTGCTCTTTGCACAACATTGTGTGAAGCAATCCTGATAAATCAGAGAATCTGGTGGGCAAGGGACAGAGGCGTAACATCAAGGCAGAGATTGTCAAGTAAGCAAAAAACCAATTTGTATTAAATCTGTAACAATCATTGGAAGAAATGGATGCGGAAATGTAAATTCAAATGGAGGCAAATCAAGGCCTACTATGGCAACCTGTTTTATCAGGTCAGAGCAAAGCCCATCTGTCACCAGGGACAGAAACTTTGCCTAGGCAACAGCGCACAGACAGGACAAGCATGAAATGGCACTTGCCCAGAATGTTACTTCAGCAGTTTGTGACCCAGGGCCTTTTGAGCCTGTCGAGGTGGGGGTCTTCATATATGATAGCTGTATTTCTCTTAAATAATAGCAGTATTTCTCTTCGTAGAAGAGAATTTCTCACCTACATATTTTTAACCCAAAATAACACATAGCACCTTCTGTGGCAGTTGCACAGATTAACTACATATACATGCTGATTTTTGTTTTATAATTTCTGCCTATTGCCTTCCCTTGATTTCCCTTCTCAGATTAGGCTCAAGTGTGAGCAACTGCCTATTTGCTTAGTCTATGCCACACATAATTTTGTAGATCTCCAGCATACCCTCCCACAGTTCTATTTTTTTTTTTCAGCCAGAGGAATCTATTTAATCATTCCTCACATGGAAGCTATTAAAATTTTAATTATAATATTTTCACTTTGTTGCACAGTTGCTTTCCTGCTGTATCATTTTTCAGATGAGGAGACTAAACTAGAGAAAGTACAGAAAAAATGGATGTCCTTAAGTTTGAGAATGAGACGGTTTCTGGTTTATTCCATGAGACATTTTAATATTTTCTAACAGTCTATTTGTTTTATTGGTTACCAGTTAGCCCTGAACTAATGTTTTCATAGACCTGTACATTACGTTTTCTAAATCCTTCCTTTCTTTATTTATTCCTGTCCTTTTACTCCTACAATTTAAACAGTATTTGTCTGTTTGAAATCCTGCTCTCTCATTTGGAGTGGTAACAGCCAGGTCAGTGCTCTTCATTATAAATGTACTTTTAGGATGTTTTTAAAAGGAGGATCACAGAAGAACAGAATTTCATGCATTTTAATTTGTGCTCACTGCCATTTGTCCTGTCACTGGACACTGCTGAGGAGAGTCTGGCTCTGTCTTTTTTACTCCACTCCAGGTATTGATCCACATTGACAAGATCTACCCTGAGCTCTCTCTTCTCCAGGTAAAACAATCCCAACTCTCTCAGTTTCTGTTCATGTGACAGTTTCTCCCAGGATGAATTACTTTTCACATACATATGCTGAATTCTTTCTAGCCATTATTCTTCCATTATTGTAGCATTATTAGCCATTATTGTAGCATGAATGTTGAAAAGAGAAGCAGTAGAAATGAGCCTCCAACTTTCTGAAGAATCAATGACATTGAAAGGGACCTAATGTAACTTCCCTGCTCAGGCAGAGTCAGATAGAGGAGGTTGCCCAGCGCTGTATCCAGGCAGCTTTTGAATATCTCCAATGATGGACACTCCACAACCTCTCTGGGCAATGTATTTCAGTGTTGGAGTACCCTCACAGCAAAACCAAAAGTGTTTCCTTGTGTTCAAATGGAATCTCATTTGTTTTATTTTGTGCCTGTTGCCTCTTGTCCATGGAGAGCACCATGGAGAGGAGCCTGACTGCTTCTCCTCCATTCCCTCTCATCATATGTTTATACATGTTGGTAAGATCCTCCTGAACCTCTCCTTCTCCAGACTTAAAGAGTCCCAGGTCTCCTAATCTCTCCTCATATGAAGGAAGCTGCAGTCCCTTCATCATATTCATGGCCCTTCACTGAACTGGTTTCATTGAGTCAGAACCATTCTGATAAACTGGACCCAACATTCCAGTGAGACCTCTACCTGAGTAAAGTATCACCTGCCTGGACCTGGTGGCAATGCTTTACCTAATACAACCCATGAAGCTATTGGCTGTCATTGCCACAAGGAATGCCATCAGGGATTTTAAAATCTCCTATATCTTGCTGTTTACCATGTTTTGAATCATTCAAAAGGTGCTACTAACAGGTGGCTTACAGTTACACTGAACTTCAAGTGTGGTGTCTTTCATAGTCTGCACTTTGCCTACATTCTATCCTCTAGTCACCTTTAAAGCACTCTTCATCTTTTTATTGTTTTAGGTGCAGGATTTTCCTCCTTTTGTCATTCCTGCAAGACAGCTGAATATAATAATTACTGTAAGACTTCTTCATAGTTACATTTTGACTGTGGGTCCCTTCCAACTCAGGACATTCTATGATTTTATGATTTTGTTCCCATCATCCAGGACAATATCAGTAGTTGTTCTCCCGCTTGTGCTAAACTACCTGTTTAGAGGTCTGGTGCTGCATTTCCCTTCACCCTCCTTGGGGCCACTCTACAGTCTCAGGAATTCTTGTTAGGCCTTGGCCTTTGTGGTAACAAGTTGGGTGGTGAAGTGTCCATTGACTGCACCAGGAACTCTTACAAGGCTAAGGTGGGGGCAGCACTGACCATACCACATGCTCCTGTTGCCTGACGAAGGTGGGGAATGAGAGATAATTTGTCACCCACTGACAGCCTTGTAACATTCCATACTTCATTTGTAGCCTGAGCAGAATGGTACTATTGTTTCTGGGCTTTTGAAAATTATAGTAATTACTGACCTGTATTGGGGCCAGGATGGAGGTTTTTTAATGACTAAAGCAAGTCTTCTTGCGACCATATAAACACTGGTTCTAGGGGAGACCCTTTGAGCTCTCTTGCACCTCAATGGGCTGTGAGCAACATCTTCTTTAAGTGGAACACCTCTCAGAGCTCACCAACTCTCAAGTTTACAATACTCGAAGGACTGCCACCAAAAGCCAATGATAGGTCCTGGGCTGATACCCCCACCACTCCTCAAGACTCAACTCTTACTCATATAGAAATACCAAGGCATTTGATGTATTTCAAAGGGAATTTTTACCAGGTAGATCTTTATATATTTAAGTACATATGTTTGTGTCTGGGTATATGTGCATATGTGAATTGATTTAAATACCCTATAGCAAGTGTAGTATGAATGTTGCCACCTCAGATGTATAATTAAATCACTGTTGTGATTGTAGAAAATCCTATTGGCTTACTTCATAAATGTGAAATTAATCCTTGATTAAATTCTGCTAAATCCTTTAGATGTAAACCACTGACCTAATGCGAGACTAAGATTCAACCTAGCTGCACTTAGGCTCCAACAGGAGTTTAGGAAGCAAGGTGTCCACTCTGAACCTCGTGACTCAATGGGAGGGTCTCCCTTACTGATTTTCATCCAATCCCTCTTGCATCTCTGATCTCCATGTAACCATTCTAAATGGATTCTAATCTGATTTCCTTAGTCTGCTTCAGCCACGTAGTAAGTATTAGAGCGAGCCTTGCCACTGAACTTTGTTAAGTTGCACTTTCACAAATTCATATTAAACTGCTTTTGCTGATAGCTTTGATGGTGATCCTTTAAGCAATCTAAACCAGTCATTCCCAACAAGTGGAAAGGTAGTTTTCTAAATCCAAACCTTCATTCCTAGCACCATGTCCAGACCTGATATTTTAGAGCTAATTGTGGTTTTCATTATTATTTGAGTTCCTTGTCCTCTCTGCCTCTCTGAGAGACTCACCACAGCTGAGATGCTCGTCACTTCATTGTTCCTGTGATCACCTTGGTCAGGCAACCTGTTGCACATTCGTAATCCTACATGAATGTTGTTTGCATGTTAAGTAATGAGTTTCTAATCAGGAAAAGACTTTATACTAATAGTAATAATAACCATGTGGCTCAAACCTTGCTCTAACACACAGAACAGCTGATAAGGTAGGACCTTATAAGCCTATGAGAGGAGCCACATAGCAATTCCTTTATGGTTATGTGAATGTGGCAAAGGGAGGCAGTAGGAATGGGCATTTGGCACAGGATGAGCTATCTGTCTCTGCCAGTATCTCCAGCACATGGTTTGGGCTTCACTGTGAATGCATGGGCATTAAAAAGAAATACAGCACAAAGAATGTGACATTCTTCTCTCCTTCATGCACAGTTTGTTTCATCCACCAACATACTTGGCAAAAGACCCTTGTTTCTTTGTCCAACAGAGAGCTTATGCCAAGGTTAGTGTAATTTGACTTGGTTTTAAGCACATTACTCACTAGGTGGCCATGGCAGCATGATAACAAACATTGTGCATCATTAGATCTTCTGTAGCACATCAGGTTTTGGGAGGGATTGGCAGAAGTGTGGTTGAGTAGCTCTTTTGCATTTTCATCACATTTCTGTTGCACTTACAAAATGTTAATATTATGAAACATTCTGTTGAGGTTTGCTGATAATCTAATGCGACTCCCTTTTAAGAGGTGTAGGTAGTCAGTTCTTGCTATCAAGTCTATAATAAAAAATACAGTGATTATATATTTGTATAATCCCTTTTTTTTTAATGTTATCTGTAGACTTTGTAGCAGGCTCTTTAACATCCAGTGTAATTCAGCTCTTTGAGGTAGAAGCCAGAAATTGTGGGACACATCAACCTTGAAGATTAGTTTAGAAGAGAAAGCAAGGCAAAATACAATCTCCAAAGCCAAAACGTAGATGGATATAGTCAAAGTGTAGTTATTCTAATAGTACCCTTATACTGTTACAAAAATTGCAATGGGAATCTACAACACATATTCATAATCTTTTTCCTTACTTCTCATCTGATATGAAACAGTGCCAGTAAATGAGCAAATCTCCTTAATACCAAGTTGAGGTACTGATTTCCTATTATTTCTATATTTCCACTGCACAAATACCTGGAGACTTTCATTAGAACAGAGCCCAGCTGTATTCATTTCTGCAAAATCACAGGCTTCTGAAATTGTTGAAAGAGAAAACTAGCCCTACTTATTCAGGCAAGAATTTTCCCTATAACATATTGAGTTTTTCTTGGTGATATCTGTCTTCAAATAGTGATCAGACTTTATGTCCTGGATAGCAACATTAAGTATAATCTGCTGTCATCTCCTTGTGACAACATGTAAGCTAAAACACTTGCAAACAAACCAAAATATTTTCTTCTGGATCAGGAGTTTGAATTAGATGACTGAATTTTCCTGGCATGAAAGGATTATTCCTTGTCTTTCACCTAATCCTGCTCTGTTATACAATATATACAGTTACACATAGTTTTTGTTTCCCCTGAGTTTGAAAAGATTACTTTTCCACTGGGTTTCCTGCATCACTGTAATTCTTCCCCTTGATTCTCTGGTTTCGTCTGCTCAGCTCTGTTTATGGAGCATCCAGTAACCTGAATGAAGTTACAGTTTTTAGATCTGTCATTTAGTCTTTGGATATACTACTGGAGGCCCCAAGGTCTTGTATTCAACCTTTAAGATCTTTTGTTCCATCATCTGCCATCCATTGTGGCAAAGTAGTTTTTCCCACAAGTGTTTCAATTATGAATTGATACTTTGTATTTGCTCAGGACTTTAAAGCCTTTGGTTTCCATTTGTCAGTTGGGCTTTCCACCTCAGGTCCTAGACATACACTTGAACTTTGGAAGCATTTTTGCAGATCTCATATATATTTGATCCTTTGATGTCACGTATCCTTTGCATTCATAGTTGTTTTAACAAGATAATACAGGTTTAAATCACCCGAATTACCATTTGAGCTGGTGAGGCACAGTATGTTCACCCCTGTGAGCTGCAGGAGATTCTGAAGTCCTGTAACATGAGTCATTTCCTGTTTTTTGTGACTTTTGAGTAATCTGTGCAACTTCCTCAAACCAAATATTTTTTGCAACATGCAATACCTGTGTCCCTGCCTTAACTAACACTTAACAACGCACAAATACCTATTGCTGCTATTGCATAACAGTAAAGATGTTATTTGGCTTTTCCATGGGCAGCTGGGGTTCTGAACGTCTGTGAACTTTTGGGTTTGTTTCACTGGTGGTTTTTCCATGAGTTTCATGTCCATGGTGTTATTAGTTATTAGTAGACAATACAGTGGTGCTTTTTCATATTTATTGCTGAATATAAACAGTTCTGATGACTTCATATTTTAGCCTTTTCTCAGCTCCTGTTAAGATCAGTAATATTAGTCTCCCTTTCACTGAAATGTCAGCATGACAAAGTTCATATAGAGTTTTTTACTTGCAGATCATTTCTGAGCTTTACAGTCTATTTCAATACATTTACATGCAAGTGTAGTTTGTGAAATTAGAGAAATTCTTCACATGGTATTAAAAAATTAGTAGAATTTTTTTTTTTCTCGTAGGTGGAAAAAAGCTTTTCATGTTAAATTGCCTCCCAGGAATCTGGCAACCTTTTATAGACCTATTTAACCACGGGCTTTTGTTATTTTGAGTTTATATATGTCATAATATCTGAATGCATACACTGAGCACAAGAGGATGTAAATTGTTAGCAGTGCAGTACCAGACCTCTTGTTTTCATTCACTACCCACTTACACAGGGTTTGGTCCAGCTCCTGCGGAACTACTAATAAATCTCACACTGATTTCTGTATAACCAGAACTGAGTCATAATGGTTTGCTCTCGTAAATCATGCCCTCTGCTTCCTTCTCTGAAGTGTGTTCTGTTGGTTTTGTCTTTCCTTTTTTTTTTTTTAATTTGATCTCAACTGTGATTTCTCCGTGCATCACTTTGTGTTGCTTAGTTTTTTAAGACTCACTGAACAAGCAATTGCAAGCATATTTTTGTTTTTGTTCATTTGTTCTGATTCAGTGTGTTGTGTTGAATGGAGAATGTTCAATGCTATACATAGGGAAGTATTTACATGTAATGTTTTACTATTCAGGATGTGTTCATGGACTTGTACGCAGAAATAGCTCAAGATTAATTTAGTTATGTTAACCAACAGTTAGTGTCTTGAGCTATTTGAGATACTCCAGTATTTACCTGTACTCTTCTGAGAAGGATGATGTAGTTTATCAGAAAATGTCAACTTCTTAGTACAAAGAAACATGGATGTGGTAAAGAATTAGTGTAGAAGTGTTCTCCAAGCCATCTTGGCAGAGCTTACCTAGATGGAGGAGTCTTGGAAATGGGGAGAGCTGTGACCTGAGGTCAGGACATGAGGGTGACCATGGAGATCAGTTTGTTGAGGGGAGATAGAACAGAGGAGGCTAGTCAGGAAACCAAAGCATGCTTTTCAACCACATGGAAATGTCTGAAAAGATCAGAAACTGCTCCTCCTGCCTTGAAATCTAACAACAATCTAATTTCTAGCCAAATAAAGAAGCACAGGGTCTATAGTAGTACCTTTTGTATACACGTGCAAGCCAACAGCTCTTAAAATTTCTTAGAGTTTCTTATTTTACCCTTTCTGTTTAAAATAAACAATCTCTCCCTGAGAATGGCTACAGGATGTTTCATGATATACAACTTTCCATACAAACAAGAGGTGTACCACTCTGGTTGAGTACACACAGGCAAGGCCCTGTTACATAGTGGCTAGATCACACCATGGTGACTTGGTGCCCAGGATGCAATTTTGAGGCAGTTGGTTGGATGACCTATAAAAATGTCATTATGTACTTATGTTATTGTCACCTTCCTGTCTTCATCTGTAAATTCAGTACAAGAAAATAAGGTCCTTTACAGAACATTTCTAGTGATGGAAAGCATCATGAAAGAGCTAGACATTGCTATGGAACCATACTGTGAGGCAGAAATAGTGTGAAACTTTAGCTCTGTATGCTGCATTGTGTCCTACAAAGACTACAAAAGCACAGAAAGTTGATATTAGAAAAATTCCTTTTGACTTTTAGACACCATAGGCTTTCTGCTTGCAGGGCACATTGGCAGATAGCTACTAGCTGACATGTGAAAGGCAATTCCTGTAATACAGACATAAGCAATACTGGCTACAGCTCCATAGTTTCCTTTCACTCTAAAGTTGCACTGTCTGCAAAGATTATATTCCAGTCAAGTTCAGTCAGGTCCTACCTCTTCCTTAATCCAAGCTCAAGGCACAGTCCTGCTGTGCTGCCCGTGACATCTGAGGAACAGCAAAAAGAGATTGCACATGGTCTCCATGCTTTGGGGCAGACAGTGCAGGGGCATGCTCTGCCAGGTGCTGTTGTGACAAGGGACAGCAGGGCAACCCAGACCTGCCAGCCATTCCCTCTCAGATTCCATGGAGTGGCATTGGTTTAACTGCACAAGCCAATGTAACCCTGAGGCCATACTAGCAACATAGAAAAGGTTCATTTTTTCTCCCATAGCTTCCATGGAAAGGCACTTGCACCAGAATGAGGGATCAGGCTGAATGCAGGTTTCAGGGTTTACCTTTTCAAGAAACAAAATTTGAGGAGTTTTTCTTTGTCTCATAAATGTGTGCTAAATTAAGATATGTGGCTATTATTAAAAATATTCTATTAATTCAACTTGTATAAACAAAATAAACCTCATCCTGTTTTGTAATTCAGATATTCATATGTATCATGAAAGGAGCTGGCACACTCTGTCTGGATATAACAGGGAACTACAGGCTTTAAAGGTTTATAGACTCAAGCAAAAACTAAAGCATGGCTTAATTATTAATTTGTACAAAAGATTGACCAGTTCTGGGACAAAAGTTGAGATTATAACCATCTATATTTTAGGAAGCATGTAATGTTATTATTCTCTCACCTCTGTAAATGAAGGCCTTCTTCTTAATGCATTAATACTCAGTAATGCTTTTTCAGGAAAGAAATATACTTGCCAATAAAACGAATGAGTTACATGATTGAGGGGCTACAATACAAGGAAAAGAGTTTATATAGCTTCTACAATCTTATTTTGACTGAAGCTGAGGGGGTGGCTTTATTAGCTGCCCAAACAGTGTCATATCCTCCACAGCACAGGCACCCAGGGAGCACGCGGACTACAGAAGCCTCTCTGAGACCATCCTGCTGCCAAAAGAGGGGACCTTATCTTTATTCCCACTCACAGCTCCGTGGTCCCATTGCTGCCTGACCATGAGCAGTGGGAAAGCTCCAGTTCCTGACTGAAAGCAAACTGTGCAGAAGGAAGGTTTCTGTCAGATCAGCAAGTTGCTCTCACTTCTCTGTGACTGCACTATATGGGCAGAACTGGCAGGGGTGAAGGGGCAGTAGCACAAAACCAATGGGTTTGACAGGGTCCCCACACAGTCTTGGATCCACTTGAGTCACTCCTGCAGTTCTCACTCAGTATGAATTTAGACAATTTCAGGTTATGCAGATAATTAATAGTAAGAAAATACTTTCATTTCCACTTCTCCATCTTAATTATGTAAATGAAGCAGAATAAAAGGTACTTTTTGTGTCTACCAATTTTCTTCCATTTTTAGTTTAACTTTATTTCTGAGAAAATTTGTACAAATATTTATACAAGGAAATAAGTACCACCAAGATCTATCTTGATTCAAAAACAGAACCTATAAGTCAGAATTTTTCTCATAACATAGAGGATAGCCATGTATTTGGAGTATGGCTCTTTGGGATTCTGCAGACAACTGATAAAAACAACTTTTTTTAATGGGAGATAATAATTCAACCACACAAAGGTAATTTCAGTCTAGGAATTCCACCCACCAACATTATAGAAACAGGATACAAAACTGCAAACATTACATCATCAAAATGATATTGTCTTATAATGCCCCTGTGTACTTGAAACAGGAACTAGCAGCTTTGGGTAGCGATTGACATCTTCTCCAGACATCACACACACTACTGGGCTCATTGCGGTGTCCTGGGATTCATAACAATCAGATCATATATCCACAGATGTTACAATCTTCCATTGTTTTAAAATTACTTCTGGGCTATATACAACTCCAAACTTGTTGTCTAGTTTAATTTTTCTTGAGTGGTGGTGTGGAGATTGATACAATCCATGTCAAAACAGGATTGTTTAAGGAAAGAAAGAAAAGTTTTAATAAAAATTGTTCAGAGACTGATGAAATCTGATGACTTGCTAAGAACACAGATACTTCTCACCACTGTGAACTAGATCATTAACTATTGTTTTACTTATAGATGTCAGAAGAAGAATTTCACATTGAATATTTGAATATTTCAAGTTTAGGAGGCATCCAGAATTCAGAAACTTTGAACTAATAAGCCACTGTAAAGGTTCACACATTATTTCTGCTACAGCAGGACTCCAAAATTATTAAAAGGATAGAAATTGCTTGAACTTTTTGAACTCTTGAAGGAAAAATTGATGAAAAACTGAGGAATGGATAAAAAGTAAAATAATCATTGTCATCTTCTGGTAGTGTCATGTTTTATTTATTGTTTTTACAGCTTTTGAACTTTGCACTTTTCTTCCAAAGCTGGTTCAACATGCATATGGATCATGCCACAGATGAGATGTCTGAGATGAGACATGGTCTGTATACAAATACTTAAGTAAGTAATTAAGGGCTGGACGGACCTCTTTCCATAATTCCTCTAGTTTTATTACAGACTAAATGCAACACAAAATATTTCAGTAAAAATACATGGGCTGTTCCTCCTAATTCTGTAAAGTCTGTGATAGTTCTTTTTATCAGAAATGTTGTAATGTGGCATTTTCTAACCTATCTATCTTCTAAAAGTCTGACATTCTAGTCCTAACTCATGAGCCTTTCACTGCATAAACAGTGTCAGGTGGGGGGGGGGGGTCTTTGGGTTTTGGTGTGGTTTGTATTTTGGGGGGTGGGT
>JAWWEU010000081.1:15716201-15730823 GCA_035583155.1 Acropternis orthonyx
GACCTGTGAGCCATTTGCTCACCCATCAAATAACACAGATACCCAGCTGTGAGCTGGACATTTTGTCCAGAAGGATACTGTGAGAGATGGTATCAAAAACTTTGCTGAAGTCCGAAAAGATTACATCTACTGGCTCCCCTTGACCTACTAGGTGGGTTACCCTGTCATAGAAGGAAATTGGGTTTGACAAGGAGGACTTCCCTGTCATGAAGGCTTGCTGGCTGTGACCAGTAACTGCATTCTTCTCCAGGTGTTTTTCAATACTTCCAGAAAAATCTTTTACTGGGCACTGAAGTGAGACTGACAGGCTGTAGTTTCCGGTGTCCTCCTTCTTGCCCTTCTTGAAAATCTTAAATCCTGAAATCCACTATTGCTGAATGCTTGGAGGGGCTTCCTGTGAGATTATGTTTCTCTGGGAGACACAGTGTCCAAAGACTTGGTAAGATATGGTTTTAATACACAGAACTCAATGTACACAAGAATCCAGTCTTTTCTTCCTGAAAAATCCAAACAGTTACAATGACTCTTAAAAAAAAAAAAAAGACAAAGAAAACAGGCAGAAAACTGAGAAATCTGCCAAAGGCCACTGAACTAGAACACTGCATTCATCCCTCTCACATCCAGTAAGAGAAAACTACCAGCTACCAGCTTCCTGTCCCATTCTTTCTCTTTGTTTCTGCAGTGGTGCTGGTGACTTTGAAAGAATAAACTGCAGGAAGACTGGAAAGCTAGTCTGTTAGAAAGGGCCTTGCTGCAGAGGTACAAAGAAGAAATAAAAAATTAAATTGAAGATAGATTTATAGCCAAGGCAATGTGATGTGGGTGCCAGTGACACCAAAGAGCTGGATTCTGTGCAAAGTGACCAAACTACAAAATTCACACTCATACCTACAACTGACCTATTTTATCCTCTGAGGGAAGGGGAGGGGAAATGTCAAAGTTTCAGAAAGTTTGCTTGTATCACAAGTGTGTCTCCTGCAAAGTTCTGCTTGAGATTTAAACTGCTGCTAGCCATGAGAGGCATTCACCTCTGGAGTTCTGGAACAAGCTTTTAAATACACATACATCCATGTACTCCTTCTCCATGGCTTTCTTTGATTCCTTCTTTCAGAGGATGCTGAAGGATAAAATACTAAATGTTATATAGTAGCCCCAAGGGTTAGGGGTCCCACTTCAAAAAGGAGCATGGTAGCTGCTTAACAATGAGTGATTTTGAATATGAGCTGAGAGTTGGAGGTAGAGAAGGGTCTCATATACCACTGAAACAGCTGGGATACTTGAGGAGGTGGAAAGAAATGACATGTATGGCTCTTGGCCACAATTTTAGTGTTGACACTACAAAAGTAGTTTAAACTCTCCAATGACCACAAGCAGTGAGGGCCTCGGTTTTATGTCTTACCTAAAATACAGTGAGTGCCTTGCTCAGAACAAGGTTTCTCAATATAGAACTGGGATGCTCATTCATTCTACTCTGATGGAAGAGCCCAATCTATCAAATCACCTGTGCCATTTCCTAAGCTTATTCTTTAGAGATTTTCCAGTCACATAGTAACTTAGATTAATACTGCTATTGAAAGAAGGATTACCTAGAGATTGCATGTAAGGTCCCTTGGTTAGAAAGGCAGTGTATTTTGTTGCTGATATCAAATTGTGTGCATGCAGAATTTGTTGCAGTAATCAAAGAAAATGTTGTGGCCATATTTTTCAAACATTAATGTGCACAAATGGAACAACTGGTATAGCCTTTGGCATTCCTATGTTATGCACACAAAATGGAAAACAGGTTAGCTTTTCTGACTATGTAATTTCGAGCATCTCCAATACATAAAAAAAAAAGATAAAAAGCAGACAAAACAGGGAATGTATTCAAATTGTACAGAATAAAGGATTATTTCTATAAGAATATGCAAATATAAGTTATATTTCTATAACTATATACAAGCATATTAGCCAAACATAGAGTCTGGAGTAGAAAATCCAACCTTATACTTACAGGTCCAGGACAACTTCTGGGTATTTTACCTGCCTGCTTCTATTTCATTCAATTTCTCTCTCTCTCTCCAAGAAAGACCTGGGATTGGCATTCTAAATCAAAAATCCTATTTAACAAAAAAGTCTTAACTATGAAAAACATGAAATTCAGCCCAGAGGTGGTCATTTTGTTATTTCATTTCTCAAGCCAAAGAATGACAAGAGAATGACCCAGCAATTTCAGGTTAGCGTTACCAACTCTCCCTGTATCACAGCTGCTCTCTGTTATTTTCTGAATAGGGTATGACTGTGTGCCTGTTACTGGTGTATTTCTGCATAAACATGTTGATTTAGTGTAACAGCACTGGAAGAATAAGCAGACAGATGACAGTCTCTGAAGACTGCAAATCTACAAGACCACGATAGAAAGGATACTCTCCCGTGTGTTTTCCCCTTAAGCCACTGTTGAACTCACTGGAATAGGTTCTCTTGTGAACACAGCAGCAAGAGATCAGCAAATTGATGAACACAGCAAATTCCAAGGACATATGCTATAAGCAGGTGAGAGACTATTAAAACTGAGGCAGGCAGGCAGAGCCAGAATAACAGGGCAATTTGGAGCAGGGGAACAGCTCACAGTCTTTAGGGAATTGAAGTCTGTTTGAGATCAGGATGGCAGGTACCCCTATATGTGATATCAACCTCTGCTACTTAAAATCCTATTCTCTTTGGTGTTATTATGCTGGTCCTGTCAATGCAAAACAATGCTTCAATTAAAGAAAGTGGCCTGCTCCCTCTATCCTCACAGTTCCTGCCCAACTGAAGGGAATAAGAGGGCTGAAACAAAAGGCACTGCACCCTAAACCAAGAGTGAGAGAAGAGCAGAAATCCCTCCAACAAGAAAGATTGAAATCCCCTCCCCAGTACGTGGTCACCAGCAGTCTGGAGCAAACTAAGAGACACCCCGGGCAGGGAAAGGCAGGCAGAGAGTAGGGACTGCTTAAACTTTACCCTGATAGACTGAGTTCAAGTCTCTTGAACTCTGTAATCTTAAGAAAACTTACCAAAGGATGGCTAATGAGGCCAACAAGACAATGGAGTTGCTTCTGAATGCATGTAAACACATTGCACTTATTTCTCAAAAAATACGGTATGTGTCCTGCTAAACTCATGCTGTCCCTAGCTCAGATATCACTGACCTACTATCTGTTGTAAAAGTTGATGAACTTATTCAGTCTCTTTACTCTCATCTTCCCTGAATGCAAGAGGATATTCAGCCCTCGGCAGGAGTTAGTATGTGTGTAGTATTTTAACCGGTCCAACATGGATCTCACGACCTACATGTGTGTTTTTGTCAGCAGTTTGATCCAAAGGATAAGAAAGCCAAAAAACCAAACAAACAAACCAAAAAAAAGCCCAAATACAAAAAGCCCCAAACCAAATCAAAACAAACTCCCACCTCCAACCTAAACAAAATAAACAAAAAAACAACTGAAAACAAACAAAAATCCCCAAAACAAAACAAAACAAAAAAACAAAATACAAAATAAAACAAACAAAGCCTTCTTTAGAGCAGGCACAGAGCAGGCATGTCCTAGAGACTGGAATGAGTGTTCCTGGAGCCTGTGTTCTCAGAAAGATGAATAGTAAATCATTTAAGCCATCAAGGGAAGAGCTGAGCCAACTAAGTCAGTCTGGATAGTAATACTCATATTAGCAAGTGGCCAAGAAACTATAGAAGATTGTGATTAAGCCCTTGATGAGTAATTTTGCATTCTTCATTGTAAAAACAGACTTTTGAAATGGTGCTTTTCAAAACTTCTTTTTCTGGTAAATTATTTTTAGACTGCACCCTGTAAATTTTCATACATTTTCAGGCTATTCCTTCTCTGTCAGTGAAGATACCTCATAAGCAGAACACACATTCTCTTAGTTCTCAGAATGGGAGAGTCCAAAACATTTAGATTGCCAATATCAGCAGTTGATGTATTTTTTTCCTCTTATACATTTTCCAGTTTTTCATAAGAGCAGTTGGCATTCTTCTACTCAGATCTATTTCTTCTGATAGGAGGATAAGATTTAAGATAAAACAGGTTAGTATATTTTCATTTTCTGCAAATCACCTCTTTAAAAAGACTTGTATCTGACACGACTTTAAACTGCATGGAGACATTCAAGTAATTTGTAGGAATTATAATCAGGGACACACATGAGCTTCAAGAAGAAAACGTGCATTATAAATACACAGTCTTGGTTCAGGGGTGCTCTGAGCATCCAGAAATAGCAGAGAGAGCTTTGTACTCTGTGAGTTATGCAAACACCATGTACCTGCTCTGACCTCAGACACAGTATACAATACCCTATTTAAAAAGCGACTAATATTATTTAAAATAAAAATATGGCTTTTGAGCAGATTAAGAGTATTAACAGTATCATTTTTTAACTAACTGGTTGCTTTATTTTCCATTATTTTTACAGGCCTCCTGCCAATAAATCACTAGAAATAAAAAAAAAGGCACACTAGAAACTGTACTACTATGCATCTATTTTGCCACTGTGTAGCAAATAGCTATAATCCATCATCTCCAATACCCCTTTCAATAGTATCCTTCATATTTTAAATAATTTAATAGTCCAGTGACAGTCTAATTTGTTCCTTTGATAGCCAAGATGTTTTCAAAGGTAAGTTTTTTTTCCCAAGTAGCACTTTCTGGATTCTCTACTAAAATAGCCTTTAGATGCAAAATGCCTTCCCTTTTTTTTGGCCAACTTGAGGAATGTTGGAAAGATCTGGAAAAGACATTTTCATTTTTCCATTCTGTCCCAAAAATCTTTGCAATCTTCCTGTCATTTCCTTTTCCAATCCATCTGACACTGGATCCTCATCAAATGTCTGAAAATATTTAGGTAAAATGTTTTGTCAATGGCAACCTCAGGACAAAATATTGTGGGTTGAGTCTTCTCTTCCCTCCTGGTAGGTTCCATTAATGGAAAAAGAGTATTTTTACTAGCAGTGGGCCATGTATGACTTATTTGATGGAGCTAGGTGCCATCATCCTTAGTGGGAAGAGCATGGAATAATCTTAACATACGACTGCATGTTTGAGCAGTGTCAGTACTTCTGTATTGCAAAGTTTTCCCTGCTAGTTTGTACTAATAACATAGACCCCACTGCTTAGTACTAGGACAAACAAAGAGGGAAGAGCAAGAATAATTTAACAGAGTATAATTTAGCCACTCAACACAGTTCATGTCACCACTTAAACTCTGTCATAGATTATGCCTGTAAACTGACCTGCTTGAACCATCTGAACAGGTCTGTGCCAAGAAGAAAAGCTGACCCTGAATCTATTGTCTGTAACCTCTTTTCATAGTGTAGGATGGTTTAATCAAGTGTGTTTGTAATTGTGCCAACAGTACAATTGCTTTGAAATGTTATAAGTGTCGAACACTCAAGGTTCAACACTGATACCCAGGGGATGTATAATGCTAAATACTTGTCATTCTCTAAAGGAAAAGCAGACAAATTCAGGACAGTATGTGCTTCCCATCTGTGCCTTGGAGTGAAGCTGCTTCTCTCTATCAGTCATCAGCTTTCCTATATGTAATAAACCAATATATTTTGCTGTTCTTCATTTAGGCATGGTGATGATTCAGCAAACAAGAATTCAGTAAGAAACGGAGATAGTCACTTTTGCTGCTGTGACACTCTGTGTAGCTCGCCTTTATCTTCATTGTTCTGCTGTCTAATGGGGTTTTCATGTGGCAGCTCTCTCTAAATACTGTGCTGGAAAAATCCTATGTATCCTATTTGTCAAGACCATTTCCTTTCTGCATCTGCACAGCATCGGTGACCCAACTTCAGCAATTGATGTTGATAGGGCAGCACAGTGGATAGTATTTATATAATATTCATTCAGTCCAAGAATCCAGATGCTTCTCACAAAGAGGCAACAAAAGAAAAGCACTGGGAATTGGTTTTGAAGTTATATAAGTGGTCTGACAAAAACTTTACTGAATAAATAACCCCTTTCAAGAAGGATGAGCTTGCAGTGCTTCTAGTATCAGAAAGCAAACCATTCTAAAGGGCAAGAAGTTCAGCAGCAGCAGAAAAAACATCTGAAAAGAAAAACAGGAATGGAAAATACTGCTGGTTGCCATGTGGAATAGAGTTACTATGAAGACTGACACTTTTTCACCTTTCACTTGTAAGCTAGCAGCTTTAGATTCAATCTTAGATTTTCCATTTTGAATTCCATGCTTTCTGTAAAGAAAAGAAAGAAACCAAACAAACAAATGAAAACCAACCAAAAAAAATCCCCAAACAACCCCCTTCCCTCAGCATAAAACTTTATGCTAGAGTAACTCAGGGTTCTCATAATTCCTCCACAGCTATAATAATATTCTTGCTAATATTTGTGTACCAGCATCCATTCCCTCATGTCATTCAATAACCAGGCTCTTACCTATTGAATTATAGTACCCTTTTAAAAAATTACTATAAATATCTGTTTCACATTAACCCAGCACTTTACACGTTGCCGGAGAAAGAGCTTCACAACATGAAGATCCGCTGAGGGTTTTATGCCATCCTTGGCAAGCAAAAAATCCCTGACCTTCTAACCAGCCGGAGCAAGGAGTTCCCCGGAGCCCCGTTGTTTCACAAAACCGCCCTCAGTATCTCAGGGGCCTGTAACGCGCCCCTTGAAAAGGGTTGCATCACAGCCTTCAGTGCCGCAGAATCACATTTAGGCTGGGGGAGACCTTTTAAGATCGCCAAGTCCAACGTAAACAACACCATCAGCGCTGATTGTTACCCTCAGCTGGGCGATGGCCATCCCCCCGCGGGGGGCTCCGCCGGAGGGGTGCGGGGGATGCGCGACCCCCGCGGGAGCGAGCGCGGCGCGCAGCCCCTGCCCGGCCGCGGCGGGCGTGCGCCCCCTGCCGCCCGCTGGCGGTACTGCGGCGCTGCCGGGCGCCGGGGGTGTCCCGGCACGGAGCCTGCCCCTCCTCCCAGCGGGCACACCTCGCTGTTAAAGGACGCTCAGCACGGTTAGAGGCGACGTTCTCGTGGTCGGAGAAGGGCAACGAAGCTGGTGAAGGGTGTGGAACACAGCTCTGGTGAGGAGAGGCTGGGGGAGTTTAGCCTGGAATAAAGGAGGCTCAGCAAGGATTTTATCGCTCTCTACAACTACCTAAAAGGAGGTTGTATGCAGGTATGGGGCGGTCTCTTCTCCCAGGTAACAAGCAAGAAGAAAAGAAGCAGAGGAAAACTGTTCCTGGTAGATTAGTAAATATTAGTTGCTGCATTTTTCCAGAATTTTTTCTGTCTTCAGAATAAGAGTTGGATTGTCTGTTTCTGTGTAAAAGAATGATCAGTCAACATGCTGAGAAATAGCAGCTCTCTGTGTGCAGAAGTAGGTAGCAGAGAGAGGAGGATACCTTACTTCATGTGTCCTTACAGGCACTTTGTTTAAGCATCACCAATTTGACTTTTATAATTACTTTCTGATAAACTGTTATGGCAAGAAGCCAGGCATTGCCATGACTGCTGCCCTGATCCCAGGAAAAGCCCCTGTTTATTTGGGCCAAGTTCTGTGATGGGATTTGTGCTTGAAGTTAAAGAAGCCATTTCCTATTTTAATCACAGGCTGTGGGGAGCTGTTTATGGATTCTGTCGTCCAACCATGCTGCTGCTGTGGAGTGCTTTGTTGTGACTGCTGACAAGAAATATATTGAAAATCCTCAGACGATCAGTTCACAGGAGCGTTTCCTCATCACACACACTGGTACTCAATTGACTACATCTGGTCTAATTTACACTTTCAGCAATTCTGGTACAAAGCTATGGGAGGACAAAATTAAGAGGCTCTATTTAATTTAAGGAGATTTATTTTTTTAAAGTAACTTTAATTAATTCAAGATAGGAAATTATTACTCCTAAGTGAATGTTTGCACATAAACTTACACTGAAGTAAGTGCAGCTGTGAAGGAAAGCAGATCCAGTTACTCTTGGAAAATAGTTCAAGACAGTGTCAGAAACCCACTTCTTGCATCTTTGCAAACAATCCCCATGCACCTTCCTTTCATACTGGAGGAGCTTACCGGGGGGACTTCAGGCACCATGGCATGGACTGGGAGGAGGAATTTGAAGACAGTGAAGCTGAACTGTTTCTCTGGCTGCTGGTCTCAGTATCCCCCCCGGAGCCAGCTGAACCTTTCTGTGTTGACCCTGGGGCTGCCACAGGCACCAGCTCAGTGGGGCCATCAAATCACGGTGTGGCTCCGACAGGGCCTCTGTCTCAGCTGACTACTGGAGCTCATGCAAGTTCCTACACCAAATCAGCTGGAGTGCTTTTGGGAAACATTTCTTGAGAGACACTGTCCTGCCAGTAGGCTGGATTATCTGAGAAATACCTCCTTAGTTGGCAGGAAAGTGCATATATTTCATCAGCTTAGTGCAATCAGAATCTCTTGGCTTTGAGAGATCTGCTCTGTAAATAAATGACTTAGGCACCAGGAATTAAGCAGGGGAAAGCCAGAAGTCATGGTGTCCCAAAACATTCACTCTTCTCACTGTAAATCTCACAAAGAATTAAGTGTTCCTGTATGGGAGACATGGATATGTGTGTGTGTTTCTAACATTACTCTTGCCGCTGGACTACCACCATGCATGCGAAGTAACTGGACAGCATCCTAAAAGATGGATCAACTGCAAGTTTTGCAGGGATGTATCTCCTTGTCTCTTGTCATTTGGCATGTAGAAGCACAGACAGACACCAAGTGAGGCTGAATGAAGCAAGGCATAAGTGCTTTTGCCAATACAAATGTACATCTCTAAGTCTATTCTGGTTTAGGGCCCCAAGTCACTTTGGCATGACTGAAAACGTTACTCAAAGATTTACCACTGAGTTTGGAAAGTTGAGCATTGTAGCTTTTGAGTGGTATTGGCACAGTGCTTAATAAGAGCAGAGCCCTTAGCCATGACATAGCCCCTTAACAATATGGCAGGATTAGGACTCACAATAACAAGTAGCAGAAAGAATACTCAGCCCAGAGGCTTATGTGCTGAAAATTTTAAGTAGCAGTTGGTTACAGGTGTTGCTTCCAAAGTCATTGCAAAGCCTGGAGGACAAGAAAAAAAATGGGTGTTTCCTCCTTGTCTTGGATCCAGCAGCCTGTAGCAGACAGTAGCATGTACATTCCCTAATGAACTGATGTGGAAAGTCCTCTGATTTCAGTTTAAGTTGGCAGTGATATAGGTCCTTTCCATTAAAGAAGAAGCATCAAAGCCACTTATTGCACAATTAGGGTCATGTTTCACTCCTCTTTCTATCTGAAACTAGACTTCCATCCTCACCATAAGCAATTTCCAGGTATTTCCATGTCCATCAGAAAGCAGGATATTTAGATGCTTTCCATGCATGTCTTTTTTCTTTTTTGCTTTTGTGAGCCAACTGCAGGGAAAAGAACCACCATTCTCTCTTTTCCTCATTTAATGCCAAAGTGAGTGTTCTGTTCCACTTTTTGGAAAAAGAGAAAATTTTAAAAATGTCACCTTGTCACTGGGGAAAAGAAGATATCTCCTCTCCCACCTTTTCTTCTTCTTTTATTTTTTACTTTGATTTAATCCACAGTACAATGAAAAAATATTCATTTCTGTTGCTTTTGCTCATTGTGTAATAGGTATATTTGCTACTTCTTTGACAGGTCAGGATGAACATCTGGTTTTGGTGCTTATCAGTCGGCCAAGTCAGGCAGCTTTGAATATTTTGCCAAACCATTTACCCAGCCCTGAATTTATAACCAATATCAGGAAAATCACTAGGGGAAAATGCAAGCATGTGCAGACTGTGTAACAGCCAAGGTCAATTCTTAAAGGATACTTTTTACTGTATTAATTTTATCAATGTGGTTCACAGGCAGCTGCCTCTAGTTCACAGCAGAATTTTCATATCAATGAGCAGCTTTAAAAATATGGGACCCAAATAGTTTCATAACGAATGTACATTAGTGAAATAATTTGGGGAAATTTAAATGGATTTTTGAACTGAATCATCAGCAAGTGATAAATATGAAACAAACCAAGTTGCCTCAGAGTTTTAAGAAACCAAACATAGAGCTTTTAAAGCTTCAGAAGAGCCACATGAAGAAAGAACCAAAGTATTCCATGAAAACATACAGAATTACAGCAAAGAGGGAAGTATCAAGAAGCAGTGCAATGCACCAGGAAAGACTTTCTTTACACTAAGTGTAATGAAGTGCTGAAGGGTGCTGTGGAATTGTGATTGCTGGAATCTTTCAAGAATGAGGCTAAACAAGTATTTGCCAATAAAGGTTTCAGGAGAACACATCCTGCTTTGGATTATCTCTTAGCATCTTTTCTTTGATATTGTTCAATATAGTGAAGAGATATAAAAATCCTCAAACAAATCTCTCCTACCTTCCTACACTCTGTCCAGAGCCAACTGCTTTCACTGAGAGGTTTCATAGTTGTAAGCCTCTGTCAGGCTCCAATTTTGTCTTTGCTTCCCTGGTTTTGACATTTCCGATCCCAGCCAGCCTTTCAGTATTTAGTTTTCATCTGGCTTGTGTGTTCATGACTGTTAGTGCAAACTTGAGCCATCAGATGGAGCACTGCCAAGGCTTCAGCAGCAAATAAACATGGGAATTAAAAACAGAAAATGAGCCTTATGGGAAGAAAAAAGGGTAACAAGGAAACTGAGCAGGCTGCTGACAGCTGAAATGTTTTCAGGAACTGTGTTTCCCAGAGCCGGCACTTCATCGTCCTGCGACCCACCTGATGGGCTCCCAGACGGTGTGAGGAAGAAGTGCAGGACCATCTGACCACGGCAGGAGCCAAGCAGGGAACACAGTGATGATGGTTCACCCAAACTGGTCTCTGTGGCAAGGAAAGGCAAGGCAAGGGAAGGCAAGGCAAGGGAAGCATAAAAGCATAAAGTCATAACAGCATAAAAGCATTGTTAAGCCTTCAACAAATTTTATACTGCTTGGATGTTCTACACCTGTTTTTTTCCCTTTATCTGACATTGTAGTAATGGAATTTAAGTTGAGGAAAATGACAGGTTTTATTTAGCTTTCATATTTTTGTTGCTGCAGCCTCTGCCTTTGAAGTCCAGAACTAGCAAGGAAAGAGCCTTTGAGAGTTCCAGATTCAGAACTTCTCAGCAGCAGAAATATCCAGACAGACCATGAGTTTCTTGTGATCAAATGAGTACTATGGAATGGGCACTGGGACACTCAGATAAACGATTCAGGAAAAGATCAAATAATGCACAGAGGCACTGCCAGTCTGGATTACATCCCAGGTCAGACAGGCTTGTGATATCCAGTGTTAGTGTGTGATGATGAGTAATCCTTAATTTTCTGCAGAGTATCTATTACATATCATGTCATTTTGAGGACATGTTTACTCTCAGTTTTTCTCCTATTTCTGTGCTATTGCTTGCCTAAAACCAACACAGCCTCAGGTTTTTTGTGCATTGCTCAGTGACTTCCTCTGCAGAAGTGACAATCCCAGGTAGTGATGAATCCACTTGTATTTCTTTAGATTATGGGGTTTCTTCCATGGTTTTCAGTAGTGGATTCAAGCTCTAGAACTCGTCTGTGACATTTAAAAGATGAAGAAAGACATTTCTTCTGCTGAGTGCTAAAGTCAACTATTTCTGAAAAGCACCGGAAAACGTGACATTTTTATGGGCAAATAACTTGGAAAGTCCAGAGAGAGCAACTGATTTCCTGCATTCAGCTGCTTAGCTGTGTTTACCGTTGTCAATTTGAGACACTAATTTCTGTAGTGGCCCTACATAATACCCCATTCCTTTCAAATCACACCCGATCTGTATTTTTCAACTCCAAATCTTTCTCTACCAGCAAATTGTCTTCCTTCCTCATATGCCTCGGGGATGTCTGCTTTTCTGAGATAGATACTACCCCAAGTGAGGCACGGTTCTCTTCACAACTGCAGCCCCCGAGGCCACTAGTTGTCACTCTTGTACGTGAAACTCACATCACAGCTGCTGTGCTTGGAGTGTCAGTCATGCATAATGAACATCACCTAGACATCTTTACAAGGTTGATTTGCATATACTCAGGTCAGCATCTATCTTCCACTGCTCTTTGTCCTAAATCAATAAGTTTGTCTCACAGGGAACTGATAAGAGACCTTGGTTAAAAAGGAAAGTATGGCTCTGTTCCAGATTATGTATCTTCTTCACACACTCTCTGAACCATACTGGCTTTACTTTCCTGAAGCAGCTTGTTTGGGGTTACCTATAACAGCGTTTTGCATGTTGGAATCCACGGTCTCTTTCACATTTTGTCTGCTGATCTGCAGTCTGTCATAACACATTGCAGGGATCCATATCAGGGAAATACATGATTAATGTGTGCTGCAAATTATGTGATTGAGAGATTACTGGCTTCAAAGATTTTCTGCAGTACAGACTTTCAAAGTCACTTCATGTTTTTTCTGGGATAGGATTTCTTTTTTTTTTTTTTTTTTTTTTTTTTTTTTTTTTTTTTTTTTGGTGAGTGATTAACTTTGCACTGAGGATGTCACCCTTTGCTAAACCCATCAAAGAAAATGATACAAGAACAGGTCAACCTCTTTCTTCCAGAGTCACATGCTGTTGTCAAAATTGCCAAAATTAACATTGCAACTGAAAAAAAAGCATCGTGTCTGCTCTGAGAGGTGTGTCAGCTGTTCTTATCTCTGCTAGGGGTTTAAATGGCTTGTCTATAACTGGTTTATTTAATAACCAGTATTGAATATTTGAAATCCCTTTTATGCTTGCACTGGGGACAGACAGACATGAAGAGCTGTGCAAACACTTTATTGCACTTTCAGAGTGGGGAAACTGAATGACAACAAATATTTGCTACCTTCATCTGAATACTATATGAGCAGGGAATGTTTTCACTTAAGTCCTGGATTAAGCCTTGTTCCAGGCTTAAATCCTGAATACATTGTCCATCCACATCACTGGCAGTGCCAGGCCCAGTGATTCTGGAGGGACTCCACGTTCTGCTGAGTAAGGTGTGTTTATATTCTGGCTCCAGCTGTTTTTAAGACAATCTTCTGAGCTCAGAATTCATATAGTTTGTCCTGATAGATATTGTCCACAGACACTATGAACAGGAGAACAGCTGTCATGAGTTTTAACTCTATCTAAAGGTCTCCTCCAATTCAAACCAGTCTATAAATTTCCCTAAAAGTCCTTAAAAGTTTCCCTCCACTTTGGAAAAAGGAGATATAAAAAGATATGGTTTTTATTTTTAAATAAGTCAACTCTGTGGTTAGTAAATACTTCCAAAACAAGCATAAACATTTCCTTAATATAAACAAATACTTTACAATTCATCTAGTGTACTGTTCTTGCTCTGTTTCATTCCTCTTGGGAATCCCAGTGATATTAATAGTGAGTGTCTAAGAAAATGTTATTTTTGTATAATTTGGAGAGAAGATTTGGAAGTATACCTCTTGTATGGAGAAGATTTAACACTGAATCACTGGATTTATTACTACTAGCATGTCCTGTAGGAAAAGATTAATCTAAAACGCTGATTCCTGCTTGAACAAAGGCATTGATAACTTCTGTGTAATACAAAGTACTGTCCTCACTGTAGACTTATTTAGAAATATTTGGTCTGAGCTAAAGAAACTAACTGAAGAGAGTCTGTGTTTGAAGCAGTAGATAAGACTGTCATCTCCTAATTAATTTCTGGTATTATATGAAGTCACAGTTAATGACTGCGTGCATGGAAGCTGTATTCTATGTTTGACCTCAATACACAGTATTTGCCATACAGTTTGTCATAGAAGTTGCTTTCCTACAGGTATGAAAATTACTTATTATAGTAAGGTTTCAAACTGAATACAATGCTCTGATTTTTAATCATAATACATTTTAAGGTATGCTGGAGTTTCCAGAATTGGATCACTATTGCATAAGTATCCTTAAATTTTTTATCTGTGCACTCTACTTTCAAAGTTTGGGGAAGGTCTCACTGGAAGAAAATAAGGACACATGTTAGGATTAGGGAAATTTAAACTAGGGGGACAAAAATTTAAATTAAAATAAAGATACACATCAGGTTTTGCTCTTTAAACTCTTTTACTATTCTTGTTCATTTCAGCTTTCACAAAAATCATTAATTAAGAGAAAGAGTTGCTTTACTGTATGCTTTGCACCTGATAAATTTTTAATATTTTTGAAAACATAGGGAAAAAAATCCAGTTTCACTTTTTGAGAAGAAACCTTGACATTCCCAACATCTAAAATACTTTCAAAAAGCTGCCAGTTTTTATACACATTTCATAATCAAATTAATTTGATAATCAAGTTAGTTTGATAATATTAAAAAAGAAAAATATATAAAGAATATAAAAATGACAATTTATTCAGAATTTAGAAGTGCAAACAGTAACAAGTCAAAAAATTGACTGAGACTGATACAGCTAGCATGATGACCGAAGAACCTGGTGTGGGGTTTTCTGCGTCAGTGCAGAAAAGCAAATTCAGCATCACCAAATGTTCTACGCTGCTTGCAGTGGCATATTCTGAGAGACTCCAAAGGGTCTGGGTATCTTCAGTGATACACAGTTCCTGAATGAGAAGATTCCTATAA
>JAWWEU010000081.1:15781719-15807651 GCA_035583155.1 Acropternis orthonyx
TACATCTTTAGGACCTTTTTCAAGATCATGTTTCTTGTCATTTTGTTTGGGGCTCTTCATGGTCTTGTTTTTATTCCAGTGTTTTTAACATTTGTTGGAAAACTTGGCAGATCACCCCACGATACCAAATCTGAAAAGCCAGAGCTTACCTTGAGAAATTATAACGATTCTTCATGACTACATTAAATGTGTTCTATTTAATATATATTATATATTAATTAAAATGCACTCACTTTCAGGGAATATAAGACATTAAGAGAATGAAGGACAGAAAAATAAATACATCAGGGAAGGAAAGGCTTCAGAAAAGCCGTGTAAGAAAGATAAGAGAAGAAATAAAGAGTGCATTTGCATTTCTCATATTTGTGTGGGCCTGAGTCAACATCTTAATGTTTTTAAAATTTTTTGTGTTTACTGAATGTATTAAAATTACTCATAGGCCTTCAGGACACAAATTCTGCTTAAGTTCCTAATGCAGCACAAGAAACCTTTGGGGAAGAAAAATGGACTACCATTTTCTATTCAAAGATTTTCTTGGTGTTTCTTTTTCTAGCTGAGATTGAACACCTGATAGCTTTAAGAAGATTGTGTGTAGCTCCTGTTGACTGCATTTTGCAAAGGGATATACTGTAGGTTGATGAACTTGTGTGGACCTCCTGAGTAACCACCATGGAAGATGCTGTGCCATGGCACAGGATTCACTAGAGAGAATTGTGCCCTGATTCAGGGCAAAGTGAAAAAGCAACTCAGGTTTAAGCAGGTCAGTCCTAAAACTGTAAACCCATAGATTCCACTGCATTCACCAGTGACAGCCCATCGTGTGATGTGTCCATAGAGCAGAGAAGCTTTCACTGAGTAACAGCTGAGAATGCATGACGTGGTCTTCCACCCTGTAGGGACAAGGCAGTGGGTGAAAAGTCAATTCATAATGTTTTGCCAATATAATGAATGGTCCATTGGAAATCAAATGAATGATGGTAACTGATGTTTGTAATTTTGGAAAAACTGGTGTAGGACTTAATAAACATTCAGTCCAAATCTGCTTCTGTGAAGGGTTTATTCTGAGAGACTGAGCAAGTGGGACAAAGCCAGGGTCTACCTCTGCCGCCTGTGGATTTTTAGCTGCTTGTGTGACACCCAGTAGACAAGGCAGAATCCTGTTCTTCCCTGATGTCTCTGGTTATGGGGACTATAGACTGAAAGTCCAGTCATTCAGAAACCAATGATTCCAGAACAAATGGGATGTACTGATATTAATTTTTTGAGCAGTGAATCATAGTCTACAGGCATTTCCATTTAGTGTCAGTATGAAAGCTACATAACAAAGCTGAAGATAAATCACTTTCATCCAAGAAAAAATTGTGGGAGCATTTACTCAATATTCATTAAATCTGGAATGCAACAGAAACATTTATGAAAGAATACTGGCAACTTTCTGTCCAAAACCCATTATTAACCAAGTTCCTACAAAAAAGGAAATCAAATCTCCAAACCTCAGTTTTTGGTTCTGTGCACACCTTCTCAGATTGGAAAAAAAGTGCAGAGACCACATGGAGTTTACCTGAAACTTTGCTATGAATGTATGAATACTTTATTTTAGTAGCTCAGATTTAGAGAGATACTGATGAGGCCACACCTTCAATCCTGTGTTCAGTTTTGGGCACCTCACTGAAAAAAGACATTGAGGCGCTGGAGCATGTCCAGAGAAGAACATCGAACTCATTGAAGGGACTAGATCACAAATCTTATGGGAAGCAGCTGAGGGAGCTGGGATTGTTTAGCCTGGAGAAAAGGAGGCTCTCTGCAACTGCCTGAAAGGAGGTTGTAGGGAGATGGGGAGTCAATCTCTTCTCCCAGGTAACAAGTGACAGAGCAAGAGGAAATGGCCTCAAGCTATGACAGGGAAAGTTTAGATTGGATATTAGGAAAAAAATTTTCACTGAAAGATGATCAAGCGTTGGAATAGGCTGCCCAAGGCAGTGATAGAATCACCATCCCTGGAAATGTTTAAAAAAACCATGGATGTGGATGTGGGTTAGTGGTGAACATGGTGATGCTAGGCTAATGGTTGGACTTGATGATCTTGGAGGTCTTCTCCAACCTTAATAATTCTGTGGTCTGAAGGGTAATGACTACACTCATCTTTAAGACATGTCCTAGATCACCTTGTAAAAGCAAATTGAAATTAAGCACAAAGCAGTGTTTTGGAGGAGTACTTAACATGCATAAAACCAGAAGTGCATTTCAGCTGATGCATCTTTCCAGGTCTACTTTTATCCCTAGGTGCTACAGCTTCTTGGAGATTGATTTGGCTTTTTTGCTTTTTGGAAATTGAAACAAATAAAACCACCAACAGCCCTACCACATCGCCCCTCTACCTATGACAGCCTGAGAATTTTTACACTAAATTCTTTATAAAGGTGTCCTGAACTTTGCTGCAAATTTCTATATCCAAAGAATGTTATGTTTCCTTCTCATTTCAATTTTTCCGTGGTCTTTCTACCTGAACGATAAACCAAATTTGGGGGTGTTGTTTCATCAGTTGAATATTCTCCAAAAGTAGCTCTGTAAATAACACGTAAAGGTTTATAAAAAAACACTTGGTCTTGCAATGTTCTAGAGTTCAAGAGCAAGTTTTTTTCCTAGAATGGGAAACAGTTGTGTTCCTAGAGTGGGAAACAGTCCTTGAAATAGTAATCAAAGACGGAAAACTGGTATTAATCTTAGGAGAAATCTGCTGCTGAGGTCAAAGTCAAAACCCAGTGCTACTGCAACCCATGTGATACATCACAATCTCAGAATGACAGCCAGCAGCATTAAATTTCCAGGACAGGCCACTAACCACAAAGCTAGAGTTGGGGAAAAACAAAACCTCAGCCCTGTAGACCAGAGTCCCCCCTTCTCCCATGAAATCTTTCATTGTCCATATTGGTGCTTTTATTATGGCAAACAATACAGCCATCTCTGCACTGACAGTGCTGTGGAAGGAACAGATGATGCACTCAAACAACATCATGAGATGTTGGCCAACACAAGAGGAAGGTCTCTTAATAAACACTAGAACAGGAATCATACTCTTGGAAAAAGAATATGAAATCTACCTCTAAGGAAAGTAGAGAGAGTGGCATATTTAAAGTGAGTACTCTCTCCTCTCATCCTGCTGTTTGGCCATATTTTAGAAGCAAAAATAGCTCTCCTTGCTTCTAGCAGAGGTTTCCAAGGAGATCAAGAGAGCAAAAAGCTACCAATGGCTTGATTGCTTTAATTTCACAGCCACTTTAAGGGATTAAGATTTAGAAAACTTCTGACATTTCAGCTGACTGAGGTCATCACAGAGTAGGGAGCAGCCAAAAAGAGCAGGCCATGTCTTTCTCTGGAAGTTTACATTTTCTTTGTATTAAGCTTGATGGCAAAATTCTGGCATGCCAGCCTCAAAAATAGAGAAAACCCAGAATCATGTCCAAGTTTGAATTTCTTATGTGCCACCATACTTGTGACCAGTTTAAGGGTATTTAAAAAGCAAACAGTCCATCTAAGCACCTACCTCTGCCCTGTTTTCAACAGCAGGAGGCTGTATACTTAAAGGGAACTGAGGCCATTCTCACCCTCTGAGTGACATTTGGAAGCTGTGTTTGTGGCTGTGGTGCGTTGACCCCGGCTGGACACCAGGAGTCCACCAGTGCTGCTCTATCACCCTCCTCCTCAGCCAGGCAGGGGAGAAAAGATACCAGAAAGGCTTGTGGCTTGAGATAATAAGGGCAGAAAGGGATAACCAGTTACTGTCACAGGCAAAACAGACTTGGCTTGGGGAAATTAGTTTATTGCCAATCAAATCAGAAACAAAACCAAATCTTAGAAACACCTTCCCTCCCCCTCTACCCCCTTTCTTCCTGGTTTCAACTTCCCTACCATTTTTCTTTGCCTGCCCCCTACAGCAGCAAGGGGAAGGACAGGAAATGCACGGTGCAGTCAGTTCATCACACATCTCCACCACTCTTCCTTCCTCAGGGGGAGGGCTCCTCACATTCCTCCCCTGTTCCAGCATGGGATCCCTCCCATGGGAGACAGTCTCAAAAAATTCTCCAGTATGGATCCTTCCTCCAGGCTGCAGGTCTTCACAAACTGCTCCAGCATGGGTTCCTTCTACAGGATGCAGTCCTTCAGGAACAGCCTGCTTCAGCATGGGTCACACCAACTACCAGCAAGCCTGCTCCAGGGTGGGCTCTTCTCCATTGGTCCACAGGTCCTGCCAGGAACCCGCCCCAGTGCACAGCCTCCTTTGGGCATCCATCTGCTGTGGGCTGCACAGCAATGTGTGCTCTGGCACCTCCAGCACCTCGAGGACCTCCTCCCCCTCCTTCTTCATGGACTTTGGTGGCTGCAAAGCTGGTTCTCGTATCCTCACTCCTCTGGCTGTAATTGCTCTTGCCCAGTAACAACTTCCCCTTCTTAAGTGTGTTATCCCAAAGGCATTAATACCATGGCTGATGGGCTTCGCCTTGGCCAGTAGTGGGTCCCTGTTGGAGCCTCTGGCAGTGCTCTATCAGACATGGGGAAAGCTTCTAGCATCTTCTCACAGATGCCACACGTAGCCTCCTCACTACAAAAACATTGCCCCACAAACCCAATCCCCTAGTCTCCTCCCTCAGCCCAGTGATAGTATGAGGAGAAATTTCAGCTCTGCACCCAAGAACACCAGAGGTTAAACCTAAAACCTAAACAGGTAAGTTTCTCTGAAGCCCCACAGCTGTCACATGCACACAACCAACTACAAATAACAATAAACTCTTTTGTAATACCTGTGCTGTTAAGTTGGTCAGAAAGCAAAAATATCTTTTACAGTTTATGGCTAATCTTGTAACAATCTTTCATGCCCCAGTGAAATGCCACTTTCCTACTTCTATGCATATAGCAAGCTTTTGAATGAGAAAAATTGGTTGGACTTAAAGGAATTAACCCCCAAACAAGATCATTCAATACAGATTTTAGTAACTTCAAATGAGAAAAGTTTTTTGCTTTTGTTTCTAAATGCAGATTCACATTATTTAGCTGGAAAAGGTCCCTTTCAAGTTCCACTATAGAAGCAGCAGCTGAAAAGTCTGAATTTCTCGGGAGAACATTCCCTAGATATCTCACTAGAGAGAGTGCAATTTTGCTATAATTCTTAAAATTTATTTACAACTGTAAATGTTTTATACACCTCAATTTACAAAGCAGGGAACTTGGTATTACATTTTATAGCAATTTACAATGAATAAAAAGAAAACCAATATGCATAATTAAAATTAACCTTTATTACTCCAAAAACAGATGCCAAATATGCAGTATATTTCTGTTTCTGTTGGCATATTTCTAAAATACATGTACAACTGTAACTAGCCAGCCTAGACATTTTGTATACTGTTATATAACATTTGGAAGTTCTCCCACATGGAGTGGGATATCACTATAGTAAGCTGACAAAAAAACAGGCAAAAAAGTCAATCTGGTTTTGAAAGAAAAAGAAAATGCATGTGCTCCTACTAAAAAATCTAGGTTATAAATCAAGCATAACACTCAGAAAATTCTAAAATACTATGTTACTTCTAGTTTTAGGTGTAGCTACCAGTTTCCACTCACATTTATTGGCACCAGCCCAACTATTTTAATGTCCAAGTATGGTAACCTTCAACATTAATATGCTAGTACAGCCCCTCTCTGCCACAAAAGCTTATAGTCCCAAAAGGCTACAACTGGTTGTGCAGAAAGATTCTGATCAAGATGTGTTATTCATAAAAACCAGTTCCATGAGATCAAAAGAATACTGGCATATAACTGCTAGCAGTCACTTCCACTTGATTGGAAAACGCTTTTGTTTTCAAACCTTTTTCTTATTTTCTTAGAATTCCAGAGGTTTCTGTAAGGGTTTAAAGAAAAATTTTTATTTCTCTACTTCTACCATAGAACAGAACTGGGAATGTTATTTGAAACAACACATGCTTCGAACATTTTCTGAACTACCCTTCAGTGAGCAATATTGCCCTCTTTGAAGAAATTACCTGTTGGATTATCAAACGCCCATACACAGTATAAGTAGAAACTAGTTCTGTAGGAATCTCCAGCAGTGTAAAAGCACTGCCATCAAAGCACTGTCATCCACTTACTGCAGTAATAAAAAATTTAAGAATTGTGTCAGCAGCACATCAGAGATCACAGGTATTTCTCTTATTCCTGCCATGGTTCTGCCCAAAACGTGGTCCAAAGATGCTTAGACACATTTAGCCTGTTGTTTTTGCATTGAAATTTCTCTCCCAGCCATATATATGTGTTTTAACCCCAAGTGTGCTGGAAACATGACCACTAATGTTTTTGTCTAACATGGAGCTCCCACAATGTAGCTACTTCATTCTTAGAGATGCTTTGTTACATTTCTAAATAAGAAGTCTTTAATAGTGTCTCTAGCCTCAGAGTATGAGCATTAGTTACCCTACATACTACTGTTTTACATCTCTGTCACTGTCCACAGCACATTCCACAGCACACATTGTGGGGTATCACTTCAAATGCACATGTAGCAGCATGGCCCAGGATGCTGTGCCAAAACACACCAGTGTATCTGTATGCTTTTCTTCTCAGCTTCAACACATTTGATTGACCAAAATGCTGAATCCAACCCTGAGATTTAACCTTCTGAATAACTTCTTGTGCGAGGAGTACAGGGAGCAGAGGATGAGAAACTTGCTTTATTTTGTGTCTTTTTCTGATCGGACACAACAAATAGATGAGTAACAGAAGCTCACTAAAGACAGACATATTAAGTGACACTAATGCCATACACACATCAGGAAGAGAAAAAAAGGCTATGCTGCATAAGACTACTGCATTGCTAGATGTACATTCTTCAAATTATCAGTTACATATTCCAGAAGTTATCATCTTACTTCTAATTTTTTCCCCTCTAGAACAATTTGAATTTCTTTGGCATCCAAAGTCTCGTATTTCAGTAAAGCTTCTGCTAAATTCTTGTGTTCTTTTGCATGAGTCTTCAGGATGTTCTTTGCTCGCTCATATGAGTCCTAATATTAAAAACAGGTAGAAGGAGATTTTAAGACTTTAGAACAAAAACAACAGCAGGACTCCACTTTAAAAATTGTTTCCAGGAAATAGGCCTTGAAACAAACATTTAAATTTGTGTCTTATATTTCATGGCTAGCACAGCTCCTGACTCACAAAGAATTAAAACCTAACTGGCATAATGAATGAAAAACAAGCAAACACTTTATGCCAACTTTGCATTTTGCATAAGGAGAACTAAAAATCCTGAAACAAACCTTAGTATTTTTACATATGACTTAGGAAAGACTTATTAGATTTGAAAACTTCCTGATTTTTATAATCAACTGTATTCGGTTTTGCATTATGAGTAGAGCTACAGCATTCACACACAGGTTGCTCCTCAAAGCCTAATGTTTTTAAAAGCTTGTAAAACTCCAACTATTTTGCCGTTTTAGAAACCTAAGAGCTACTGAAAGTTATCAGTGCTGCAAGTAGATGCACACCGCCAGCGTTACCAGCTTCAACTTTTAGTTCTACATGGGTAGTTCTCACATGACCAAGTCAGTTCAAAAACAACTACAGCAAAAGTCTTGATCATTTAAATGTTACAATGTAAGTAATTTTCCTGCCTGCACCAAACTAATTTAGGCTCTGAGAACACTTTGTGAAGTTCAGTGATTACCAATGTTACAAATTTCCCTAAGCATCCGACACTGATCCTTGTGAGGAAGAGGATACTGAAGGCAACTCTTTGATCTGATATGCCCATTCATGTGATTCTATATAAAATTATACTTATGAAAGGTGAAAGTAACATAAAACACCCATCTGTTCTAAAACAATTTATAGCCATTCTTTTTCCCCTACTAACTGAATAGGCAAAATACAAATCCTGACCAAGTGTAAGAGGAAGTGTTAAAGAGTATATTAAAGAACCCAACATCACCAACTTGATTCATGTTACTTGTGCATGGTAATCACCAGGAAGTTTTGATTTGCAGAGACTGAAAGTTGCAGCTATATTAAATACTTGAAAATACTTTCATCCACTTGGGCACATTATTAAAATTAATAACCAAGCAAGCAGATATTCAACTCATCTCAAAATAAAGGTATCAGAGTGGAGGGGGAGTGACTTACCCGTAGAAGCGTCCTCACTTCCTGTTCTATTGCAGACTGGGTTTCAGGGCTGACCTTCCCCGTATCAGTGTAGGTCATAACACCAAGCTAAACAACAACAAAAATATCTTTATCTTGCCACTGTTGCAGTCATACACATAAAACACTGTACGAGCTTTATCACCTATCGCTTCTACATGCAAACAAATAAAATCATGAGTCAAATGCTTACTGAAGTGCTTTCAGCAAAAGCAAAAGAAGCCCATTCATCAGCTATGTAGTCACTGCAGAATTCTACTCAATAGATCACAGTAAAGACCCTGATTAAGCGTTTTCTTACAGAAAAACCAAAACAAAATCCCCACGCTACTAACACTTGATGGGTAATAAACATGACTAAAGGAGCTTCTAAAGAACATCTAGAGAACTCAGTGTTGTTTACCCTTCTCGCCCTCCCAAACCCAAGATTACCCTCAATTCCAAAATGTTTGGCTTTATTGTAACTATTTTCTAAAGACATTAGTAATTTTCAAGGCAATTTTGAGATGAAAAGCCTGCAAAATAATTTTTAAACTGTCAAATACACAGGTTTTCTAGCTGAGCTCTCTCTAGTAGGCCAGGTCATAAGGCTTACTCTTTTTGTTAAAACTACTTAGTCTCAGTGATCCCTGACATCCAGATAGACTTTAGTTAACAGAACACAACTTGTCTTTATCCTATATAAATATTAAAGGATTGATATTACCTTCTCACTCATTCCAAATCTAGTCACCATCAGTTTTGCAATTCTAGTAGCATTGTCAAAATCACTGGAAGCACCTGGACAGCAAACAGATCTAAGTTACATTATTGAAACAAAGTTAAACATGTTAATACACAGTCTTGATCAAAACCTTTTTGAATTACCAATCAGCTGACCTGTTGTGATGTGATCACTTCCAAATATGAGCTCTTCTGCTACTCTTCCTCCCATACAGACATCCATCTGTGCAAGCAGCTGGGATCTAGTTTCACTCCACCTGTCATTCTCTGGGAGCAAAGACACCTGTAAGACACAGAACTGTGGTGAGGTAACAAAACACTGAAGAAATACTGAAATAATCTCAAAAACATATCCAAAGCAGATATAAAGGCTTTTATGCAATACTTTAAATGCTCTGGGCCTCCCCCATGTCTATGTACTCATCAGGTTTGCTTGGAGGTTCTCATTCTAACCACCAAATAGCCTCCAACAGACCATGAGCACCGCACCAAATTGAGCAACTTACACCTACCACCAGAAGAAACAGAACAAGTTGTTCTATCAATTTCTCCTTATTCCCTACACTTGAACTAAGCACAAATCAACTTGCCCAGAGGATTCAGGCCAATGGTTTTCATTAAATGAACACATTAACTTGGAAAAAATCAATAGAAATAGACATAATAGAAATATTTTTCTGTTCAAATGCTTGGCAGCTAAAGGAAAAAAAAAAAAAAACCTTAAGAGATATCTATGCTAGAAACAAGACAGGTAACCAGTTAAGTTTAGAAAAGCCACACTGGACAAAGTGTTAAAAGTACAGTTGAGCTATGCTTCTACTTACCAGTCCTTCAGACAAACTTCCAAGTTTTGCTGTTGGGTGCTATTTTAATTGCAGCAGAATCAAACTTACTAACATTTCTTTCCTTGCACACCTGAATTGTTATACTAGCATATGCCAATTTCTTTCTAAACAAAGGAGAAAGTTTTCTGTCACACAGAAAAGATGACCAGTGGATTTTCCAAGAGATTGCTCATAACTGAGTATTTCAAGAGACTACAAGATGCATTATCATAATCACAATAAACACCATTGTTGGCAAATTCCTCAACACCACCAAACCAACATAAAAATAAAACTAAATAAAGAAATACTAATAAAATAAATAGATTTTAAAAATACTAATAGAACTAGATAGGGAAGTACTCACGTGTCCCAGTGTTGTTCCTCGTGTCATGATTGTGGCCTTGTTGATTGGCATTGCATCCTTAGTATAATATGCAATGATCGCATGTCCGGATTCGTGGTAAGCTGTGATAGTTTTGTTTTTCTCATCAATTTCTACACTTCTACGTTCAGGTCCTTAAACAGAGGGAAATTAACTTTTTTGTGCAGCTGACCACCACAACCCACACACTGCATATACTCAAACAGAGCGCAAAGCAGCCTAAACCACACTCATTAACTGCAAAATATTTATGAGTCGGATTTTAATGTCTAAAAATGGACTTCACCATATTCTACAGACAAGCTGTTTTTAAAGGAACAGATTTAAAATGCAGTTTAAGTAACTGAGAAAATTCCATGTCTTTGGTAAAGCAGGAAGAGACCACATTTTTAGTGTTTATGTCTCAGATTTTTAAGTTTTGTGCTATCACCTGACAAGTTAGTTAAACAGAAGTTCCAGGTTTCTGGTCATTTTTTCACTCCTTTCCTTTATGAATAAGTAGGAGAAGAATAAAAGATCAAGCCTGAGTCTCCCTCTAGGCTGAAGTACAACATCCAGCACTTTTGATTTTAAAAACAGTATCAGGTGTTAGAAAATGTATTCCACACTAGATTTTACATACTACTCTCTGGTCTCAAAAAAGGTTCTATTCAGAAATAACTAATAGGAGACTTAATTGTTAAAACAAAAAACCCAAAACACCCACACCAAAAAAACCCCCAGAACCCTCCATGTATATAAAAAAAAATCCAAACCAAACAATCCAACAATCAAACAAACAATGGCATAAAACCTTCTCTCTTTCCCTGTAAAAGTCTTAATTGCTCAAGAAAACCTCTGTGTACTGTAACAGACATGTCTTTTGTATAAAATCCTACCCATTAGAATTTTGTCCTTGGAGAATTCTAGTTCTTTCATGGTTACCATATCTTTTCCATCAACAGCTGCCTTCAAGGCAGCTTGATTCACAAGATTTTCAAGCTCTGCTCCCGAAAATCCCACTGTGCCTCGTGCAATTATTTCTGGATCAACAGCTGGGGGCGGGAAGAAAAAAAAACCAAACAAATTTGTCATTAGAGACCATATATCTCCTGAAATTGTAAGCAAGAATCATGTTCTATTAAAAACTATGCACTAAACAAAAAAATTTTCACTTTTAGAAAAAATGAAGCCTAAGTCTCAAGACACTATGAACTCTTGTGGACTAGAAAGAAACACTGCCTCAGAAAACTGTCACAACAGTACATATTAGACAATTTTTGTGGGTTTTCTAAGACACCTAGTAGAGCCACACTGCCAATGCAATAAAGAACTAACACCATGAGGGGGCTGATCCGTATAAAAACTGTTACATTAAGAGATACTATAGTATTTACTTACATGGATCATATTTGATTTTATTAAGGTACCACTTCAGAATTTCCGTACGACCTCTTACATCAGGCTTAGGAACAGTAACTTGCATATCAAAGCGACCAGGACGTATCAGAGCACTAAAGGAAATGACAGCTTAGGACATTGACTTAAACATGCTGCAGTAAACTTACTAATGTATCAAGGAACAAAAATTCATGGCTATTTCTAACAGCATCTACAAAGATTATGTCTCATGCACAGGTGCAAAGAATGTTTTTCTTATCTGCTTGTAAAAAGACACACTTTAAAGGGCTTTTTGCGTTTGAAAATTTTGCATTATGAACAAGGAACACAGCTGGTAAAATTTTAAACACTTAAAAGCATGTTACTTATTACTCCATAATTAATTTAACTTCACAACCTATTAAATGTCAAAAACTGGTCATACACATCCCATTGCAAGAGGGAAAACCCCAGCCATAAACACTGTAATACTTGAGGATTAACAAGCAAGTTTGTTGTTGTGGCAAGAGAGTTTTGTTTGGTTTTTAATACATGCTCTGTAAAAATGATCAATGCATTATACTCACTTATCTAATGCTTCAGGGAAGTTTGTTGCGCCAATAATAACAACACCTTCATTAGGTTTAAATCTGTGTGGATAAAAGGGTGAGAATTCATTTTTTTTCCTGACACAGCATTTACAATTTTGTCCATAAATACTTCTGTTACTTATTTCAGACAACTTCACTGGCTAGTCAAAAATATGCCTTCATACCACAACATGTGATCTAAGAATGACCACATTTAACTCAGCAACTGGTTATAAACATGCTCTGATCTGACTTGAACTTCTTCCTTTAAATATATAACCAGGCTAAAAAAATTGAGAAATCATTAAAATAATTGCAGCTACTGTGCAACTACAACTCAGAAGCTTCTCTATTCTTTACAACAAGGCCATTAATGCTATTGTTGGCAGTACTAGAAAGTAGTCATAAAAGCATATTAAATTTATATCCTTAAAAGCATTACAAACAATTATGTAAAACTTCAAAGCTGTCAAGGAGAAAAAGTTCATCAAAATTACCAATCAGTCAAGCACCTTCTGTGTCCTCAGAACCCATATACTTACCCATCCATTTCAGCAAGAAGTTGATTAATGGTCTGTCTTGAATAGGGGTGCATTGGAGATTCAATTCTCTTCCCACCAACAGAGTCCAATTCATCAATAAATATAACACAAGGTGCATTTGCTTTTGCTTCCCCTGACAAAAGGAAAATAGCAGAAGGACCTTGAACAACACAAAGGCACAAAGAGTGTATCATGTAATTTAGGGTTCTACTACTTCTATTATTCTTGGGTTATGAAGTGTTCTAGTAGGCATCAGCAGAACTGCCTTGATTTTAGCTTAAGAAAAGGGAACGTGTTTTTGACATTCTGATATTTTGACAGAGATACAAAGAGAAGTAGGGTTCTTCATCAGATTATTCTTATCATGATACAAGACTTCACCAGTAAAACAGATTAAGAAATTTTTCTATTTTGTATGAACTCCCTACAAGAGTTTCTTTCATAGGTTTGGGTAGAGAACATTTGCCTATTAAATAAAAACAACATGAAATATGATGGGTCTCAACACTAACTTATTTTAATAGAACCTGCTTGTTATTTAACCATGAAGGGCTCACACTCAAGTTCACAGGTATTAAAAACACAAAAATGCAGCAATAAACTTGAAACCCATTGATTGGTACACGGATAGCAGGATGCAACTCATTCACCTAGCCAGACGTATCTGTAACATTAATATCAATGTAAAAGTCAGTCATTTAAACTTCTCTAGCCAACAGAAGAAAATGCATTTTTAAGATACTAAACATACTACATTTTGTATCCCTTCCACATGAAGCAAGTCACGTTTCTTCTACAAATGCAAACTACTTTGTACATCGTGTATATTTGACACTACCAATTTCCCATTTAAGAGAGAAGCTGGATCTCCTTCTCCACAATATTTGCATACTTGAAATAGCCTCTTTTGTGAAAGCTATACATCTAAACGTTGATTTTGAAAGTTTCATTATAATGTCCTTTATTCTGAGCCTGTTGATGGGTGTGAGAAAGGAAATACCAGCTTATTGCTATGCTGTGATGTCATAAAGCTCTAATTCAGATTTAAAAAAATAGAAAAATATGAGGGAAGTAATTGAGAAGGTTAACACCATTTTTTAATCTTAAATTTACGATTCATATTTACATCAATTTAGCAAGACTAAGTAAATTACAATTTCAAATATTCCATTTTATAGGGCATTATATTTCTATATAAATTACTTTTTCTTTCTGGGACTCTTGTAACATCACTTACAACTTTTGCTATAATTTCATCTGATGACTAGGAAGATTCTACAGTTGCTCACAGAATTCTAACATTTACCTACAGAAGCTTTATTTATTAGCCTCAAACTACAACTGAATACTTAATCCCCCACAGGAAACAAGTTCAAAGCCACAAATATTTAACTTACTGAACAGGCTTCTGATGCGACTTGCTCCTACACCAACAAACATCTCATCAAACTCTGATCCAGACGCGTAATAAAACGGAACATCAGCTTCACCAGCTACAGCCCGTGCAAGAAGCGTTTTACCAGTACCAGGTGGTCCAACTAACAGAATTCCTAAAGGACAAAAAAAAAAAAAAAAAGGCCAAGATACAAACCCACCAAATGCACACAGTCTTATTATGCAGGTAGTTTGTTCCATACATTAGAAGAAATAATTTACACTTGGCTTCAAAAAGCTGTTAACATGCCATTTCAGATACTGCTCATTGCTTGCAGTCTGAAGGAGCTTCCTGTAACAAATCTAGGTGCCATCTGATCCACATTTAAGCAACAACAAATACTATTAAGACTATCAAACAGAAACAAACCTAAAGTATTCTACAAAATAACTGCTCAGCTTAGCAGCTGAATCCTTAACAGTGTTTTCTTCAAACTGACATCTTCCTAGCTGTTTCTGGGGAACTTTTTTTTAAATTAAATCTCCACGTAATTGTCTTTAAACAGTGTAGAGCACTAACAAGAAACAGACTTATCAGGTTTATGCATTTCAGAGTCACTTGGGCTTCCACTATGATCAATCTTAATCACCCTTTTAAATGAAAAGATTTGTTTCTGAGCTGTCTAAAGCAGTTAGCAAGCACTAAAGGTGCTGAAAGCCATAGGGGAGAAATAAAGACCTTTTAAGAGATAAATTACACAAACCCCCCTGCTTCATAGAGCAAGAAACTACTGTTTACTAGTTTTATAAATAAAGAAGGCACAGTAAATTTTGTCTAACTCCAAAATTTTCATTTGCATAATACTTGAAAAAATACAAACCAAACTAGGCTGTAAATAAGTCACCACTCTGTATAGAACAAGCTACCCAGCCATGGCTACACAGGTTTTTCACTTCTGCTGAGCAATGGTTCTTACCTTTTGGAAGTTTACCTCCTAATACAGTAAATTTATGTGGGTTTTTCAGAAATTCCACAACTTCTTGCAGTTCCTGTTTAGCTTCTTCAACCTACACAGTAAAAACATGCCACAAATATAACTAAGCATTTATAAAATACTGAATGTTTTTTGTAGGTGAGTTTTGTAGTAGAGATTAACTCCCTAACTGTGTATTGATAAAAAATACAAACAGCAAATTATAAAAGTGCACTGCAAAATTTGTGTGGATACCGACTGTCCATGCATTTAATTCAACATATCCTAGAACTGCTCACAGGAATAAATAAACATTAAAATTAGCAACACTGAAGGAAAAACCCAACAGTTCAAAACCAGATCTGACCAACAAAATAAATACAAAATCAAAAATTCTACATCAAGATATTAGTCTAATTAACTAAATAGAGATGAATTCTATCTATTTGTCCAAGGGGAAGGAAAGGGAGAGGTTCTCCTTTTGCCACAGTCAGTCAAAGAACAATTGAACAGAAAAAGTAAAGCTATCCCATAAGCAGTGACATGCCCAGTTCTTTCTGGGATTCTTCGTATCTTCTGTCCTAATATCAATACCCAAAAGAGATAGCACTAAGAGAGAAATGATCAAATGGCATTATCATCATCTTGTACTGGTCAACTTCTGAAAAGAGTAGATTTACATGGATATTTATGGCTTATCTTTTGCTATTCTAGCCTTTAAAAATGTCATTCAACAAATGGAGAGTACGTGTTTTGTAAGCTACTAAATGCCATAAAAATATAAAGTAGAACGAGAGTGGTTAAAGCCTTCCTTCATCTTGAAGTGGCCAATATACAAAAGCTTCAGTTCATACAAAGAAATTTCTTGAACAGAGTAAGACATTCCTCAGGCTCACAATGATTAGTTAAACAAGAACTTGCAGACATTTTACTTTTAATCTTACCCCTTTTACATGTTCGAAGGTGACATTTTTCAACTGGATTGGATCAACTGCTGCATCAAAGATACTTGATGTTCGAAAGCGTACTAAGAGCAAACAGCAGATGACGAACAACAAACACACACACAAAGTCATTTCATTCCAAGACTGAATTTTGCACTTGAACGCCATACCACTAAGACACTGACTTGACACCTGCCCTTTTAAAAGGGCACGCGTTCAGTTACAAGTGTCTGGCAAGAATAATTTAAAAAAAATCTTTAAAATATTTGTAATTAATTCAGTGATGTGCTTTTTAGTCATGGGTAGTATAGAAAACTCTGCATCCAGAAGCATGTACGTAGCCAGAACCTCTCCCTCAAATGTTTCTGCACATACCCTAATTTTCTTGAGACCCAGGTGATAACTTAGCATCAAGCTGAGTATCTCCAGTTACATTAGCTCAGCCTTTTCATCATTCTGCTATTTCCAACAGATTTCTTGAGATGACAATTTGACAATGCAAGTTCCTAGTTGCTATAACATAGGCTGTGATTACAAATTCAAAAATCAAACCAGTTTGCCTATAGCTGCTCTAGGTAACACATCATCTAAATCAAAGACAAATACATAATCGGTAAATAGTCTGACGTCTCAGGTTCCATGTAACTGCTTCACTAAAAGAAATAATTATACTACACAACTTTTTTGCCTTCATAAACATTTTGTCACACTGTCATCTGAAAGGCTGTAGCCAGAAGCAGTAAATAACTTTCATTAGTACACTGAAACATCATCCTAAAACAATCATAATGTCAAAACATACTGAATTTATGATAAACCTGCTGGAAGAAACAGCACAAGTGTTACAGAATGGAAAAAAAAGTTAACTAACCAGCATCAGAAAAGGAACCTTTCCCAGGTAAAAATGATGAATATATAGCAAGGTAAAAACAAAGAACGAAGAGAAAGAAAGAGAGTAAACGTGATCTTCTTAAGGAATCTGTAAAAGAAAACAAAAACATATTTAACCAGGGCTGAAATAAACTACTTTCTGATTTCAAAGACAAGATACATAAACTAAAACAACTTACCAAGTGTTTTTTGTAGGAATACCTGGGCTTTCAAGAAGCCTTCTGCAAAACCAGTTTTAAAAGCATCCTGGTGTGCCTCTGGGATGTTTTTTGTCTTCATTAGTGTATCTAAGTTTTCAACGTCAATTCGTCGCTTCCTCAGGATAAAGCCCTGAAATATTTTCCAAAGCACTGTTACTACACACTAAGCTTTGACATGCAGTTAACTTACTACCTGGCTCCCATGGGTGGCAGGAAAAAATAAAATTACAGAAGTATGTAACTCAGGTGCTATAGGGTTACTTAGATGATACAAGGCAGTAGCTCGAGTGTGGAATCCCAACTGTGTGAGCAGGGACCACCTCGTTTTTGGTGAGCAGTTTTGGAACTCTCTCAGATCCCAGTTCCAAAGAGAAAACAGCCTAAGGCAGATCTGTACAAAGCCAGCTTTGTTCACTGGATTCAGTGGAAGTTATTAGCTTAAGCTTTATTTCCAATTGAAAAATATCTTTTTAATTATAGTTTTGATGGTTCTTAAGCAAATACCTCTCACACACCCTATCAAATTTATGAGCAGAACTGCATGGAGCTAGCTCTGGTTTACCTTCAAACACAGCTTACCTAGTCCACAGATGAAATAAGGCACATATGCCAAAAACAGGGGAAGAGTTCAAAGATAATTTAGACACATAATAAGATCAAAGGCCTTAATTAGCCTGACTTCTATACAACCAATTAGAAGCAAAGAATACCTGGGGTAACTTGGTTTCTTTAAGTGCTTTGCTACCCTAAGCCTAGATAGTTATCTGCTGACTTGAAAGCATACCTTCTGGTATGTTAAACTAGCTGTACTTCAGTTTAAAGAAATAATTAATTTGACTCAAAGCTACTTCTAACAAATCCGCAGAAACAGAATATAAAAAAATATTTATTTCTAGAGTTTAAAACCATATTTATATTCTGAAACTATTCACCTAAAAATTCAAATAATCTCTGTATTGGTGATATATGAAGCAAATATGAAGGAAACATATGTATTAATAAGAAAAAAAAAAGGTATGTTGCCATTACCTTAAGTTTTAGAATTTAGAAATTCTTTCATACTAGCGGAACAAAGTAGTCCTGGTCAATTGCGAAGGTTTCAAGAGAAAGAGGTGGTCTGAGTAAGCCTAAAACAACTTCATAATGTTACTCATATTTACCTTCAAAAGCGAAGAAAGTGAACTTTTTGTTTCTGTGAACTGTTCAGATGTTGACTGCAGACGTCTTGCTCTTGATCTCAAAGTCTTAAAGTTCCGTGTCTGGATGTAAACTTTAAGTAATAAGAATAAATAAAAATCAAAAACAACTCATTACTACCATTATAAAAAAAAGTCAAAGAAATTTCAGAAACTCTTATATGAAAGAATACAGAATATAAGCTTCCCAACATAGCCACAGTACTGTAAATGGATAGTTAGGTGATCACAAACCATATCTGTAATCTGACCCTGCACACAAACTGCTTACTGTTTCACATAAAATTTTATGTTAAAATAATCAGAAGTTCATGTTGTGAATGACAGACAATTGGCCAACTTGGGGAACAGTAGACATTCAGCTGAATTAAATCCAGGTAGGCTGACAAACATGAAGCAGTCAGAAGCGAATCCAGAAGGATGAGAACAAAGTTTTGTCTAAAAGTTCAGCTGATAAGGTGCCCTGAGGAGATCTGGCAGGGCTTAAGTGTGCTGTCAACTTAGAAGCTGACAAAAGAAACTAAACCATTTAATCACAGTGATCTTACAGCACTGTATGTCACCTTCTATCGCATCAGAAACCTTGTGATGGAGATTTTACCATATAAATCACAAAAGCCAAGAGTATTTATCTTCTTTCACTACTGTGTTTTAAAATAAACACCAATATTGGTCAATTCTATAGTTTTCACTATGCTTTTTGTTATACTAGAACAGCACCAGATAAAAAGAACTTCTGCAGCTGACCTTTGATCCCTGCTCAAAAAAAGTCTAACTTCAACATGTGATCAGGTAGCTCTGGACCTTGTCCAGCTCAGTTTTGAGAATCTCCAAGGTTTAAGAAAACTAAACTTCTCCAGCAATCTGTTTCAAAACTTAGCCCTTCTCCTTATGAAAACTTTTCAAGAGGAATTTCCTTTGCTTTTAGTTGTGATTGTTGTCTCTTCTTTGAGGTGTATGGCAGAGGGGTAACCAGTATGGCTCCAATAGCAATCAGATTACTCCCTGCCTCTATTCCACAAACCAAAACATCACATCTTTCAGCTTCCCCCACACATTAAATGCTTGAAAATCTCACCTTTCCTTGTGGCCCATCACTGGGCTCACCCTGCATTGTCAGCACCTCTCGTCTCTACAGGATAGAAACCCAGATACTGTATCCAGATGTAGCATCAGAAGGACTGAATAGACGACAATACCTGAATTCTCTGAGCTCCTGATTATGTTTTCGCTAATGCAGCCCTGTTCCTACCCATCCTACATCTAGTAGTTTAAACCAGTCACCAAAGCCCTCAGAAAGCTCAACTGCATGAGTACTGGATTCAACATATTTATTGATTCAAAAACAGTCAGTTCATCTATGATCTTTAAGAATATGATCCACCAATACTGACACCTTGAAACAAGATTCTATGGTAACACGATGTTTACTAACTTAATTCTGCAAACTTGAATGCAAAATAACACCATTATTTGAACTGTTAACATCATATAAAGCTTCTCCTGGAGCTTGCTGGTATTTCCTGGGTGATGCCTATATAACAAATGTAAAAATACCTTCTCAGATTCGAAAAATACAATAGAAATTAAAATCAGTGTAGTATATTGCTTTATACCTGGCCAACACCGAACATCTGAGCAGAAATTTTGGAGGGGATTGGGATGTTGTCTGTATAAACAAGATGAGCGTAACACACTGAAAACATCCACAAAACCTGTAAAAAGACACAGCTAAGTATAAATACGCCCTATCTTAAATGGCAACTCAATATTACTTTTTGCACAGTTTGGCTCTTATTTTTTCCTTTCTTAAATACTACAGTCCTTCAGGCATCTTTAATTAAACAAATTACTAGAACATCTATCAAAGCTTTGAAGCATTTGCAACTCTTTTGTTCACTTTCAGGCAATTGTCTGTGGGCTATTTTTTTTTATATCTCACATCACAATGCAATCTAATACTTTTTCTCTAATAGTAGCCCTGTGATATTATTCTTAACACTCTTTCTCCCTCCTGCAATACTATATAGGCAGGATCCTAAATGCCAGCTATATGCTTCTTTTTCTAATATATTCTTCAGCATCTACAATGGCCTTACTTCTTGCATTTTAGACTAATTCCAACAAAACATCTTTAACAGTAAGGAACCATTCTTGGTTTATTTCAGACACAAAATACTCTACATGGACTGTTACCAGTTTGCCACCTTGAATTTCTAATTAATGTCTTTGCATAATGTTGCTTCAAGCAGAAAGGAACAACAGCGTAAACTGGAGATGTCTGTGACCGTGTTATATCAGTACATTAGAAAAATCTAATGTCTTGGTGAAATAAACTGGTGCAAAAATTCACAGCTCAGGTTCATCATTAAGACAAATGCGCTTTTACTACCAGCTGAGTTAAGACAAGTTTAACAGCTGCTAACTTCAAATTTGAAAAAACAATTTCAAAATCTGTTGAATTTTTCTAAAATTCCCAAGTTTCAAAAACACCATTCTAGAGACAATTTGTATACAATTAAAAATACATTAATACCCTTTTTATTAAATATGCTTTTAAACTATGAATTATCTATAGCACAATAAATTAAAGAATAACTGTAATCCCCTTTATAATTTAACTCTCACCAATTCTCATAAGCACTTCACTCAAACATACCATGCTTATTCTCAAAGAAGGACTGAGCAGAGACGTACGACGTGTGCCACTGCGAAGAGGCTTTGTTTTCTGCGCAGTAGCCAGGAAGCAACCTGTTCACCAACTCTTTGAACTGCTTAGATTTCAAATCAGACAATCCCAGATCTCTTAAATTTTTAAGTAAAGACTGAAAAATAGAAATAAATGTTCAAAATTTATATAAGATTACCTTAGAGAGGGAAAAAACTCCCAGTAGCACCAGAAGCAAATACAGACCCACACAGTGACAAAAGAAAAAAAACCAAAACCCAACAATGGAATCACAATTCAGTAATGAACAGTACAATCCATGCTGACTTACAAAGTTCTGCAGTTACTCGGAGACTCTGTGTTTTTTCTCCCAAAAATTTTCTTAATTATAAAACTTACAAAAAACTAGTTGAAAGAGAAGTGGCAAAATCTGATACTACTTTGCACTTCCTGTGTTTTAATTTTCAATGTCAAGAACAAGAAATACCTAGTAATAGATATTTTAACAGAAAACTTTAAAACCGTGCAAATATGCTATTTAATCTCTCAAAAGCCTTCAACATATCTTAAATTACAGTCCATTTTCTCACAAGCAATAATGAGAAACCTTGCTAGAACTCAGAGTGAAAAGACAACACGGGGCTTATTAACAGAAAAGTTATTGTTACTTTAGAGCAAGAAACATTAAGTTGAAAGTGAAAACAAATCCCTTTCTCATTTGCAAATTACTAATGAGACAAGTACCAGATTTTTTTCTTAATGAAATACTGTATTTTTGCAGAACAACCAACTGACTGCAGTTCTGTCAGAAAGTTGCATTCTACATGTTAATGTTCTGTTTTGTTTTAGTCACATTATTTTATAAACCAGTTAAGTATTACATTCACTTAAACTATTATTAATAAGATTTAATTTAGTTAAAAGCAAAACATCACTTTTTCTAAAGCTTTTTAGTACCTCAGTCTTCTGAGGATCATGCTCTGGGGAGGTGTCTCTCTGGACAGGCTGTATGGATGCTTTGCTGGCAGTTGTAGTGGAGCTTTTTGGTGAATGAAAGGCATTGATAAGGTGACTCAGAGGAACAGTAGCCTGGGGGAAAAAAAATCAGATAATGATTTAAGCTTGTTGAAACTACTTAAACATATTTCTATGCCAAACCCTGACTTATGATTGCCCATCTTGTGCTCTGCCTTTTAACTGAGAACTTCAGCTTCAATACCACAGTGTTAGTTGATACCTCTATTTAAAGAAAAAAAATCACCGAAAGTTTCAGTGCACATGACAGATTAGAGGCTCACAAAGCTAGGAAGAGATAAAAAAAAAAAACCAAATGGGCTATATTTCCTGGTTTCCAAACATAAGCTTAGTTTAAAGAATATCACTAGGTTTGCAAATACAGAAGTAGGTACAGTCCATCAACACTCAGGAGATACAAGGACTACCCTCAATGTGTAGTTACACAAAAACAAGAGACCTCATTCAGCTGGTTCCCCTTAAAACAACTTGAACAGAAAGCTCAGTGGCTGCTTTTGAATACCCTTGACTTATAAGGCTTTATCAACATTTTACTACTTTAGAGATCATTGTTCTTAAGCACTACTGATTCCAGTGTTGTTTCCCAAACACCTATTTTCATCTATAAAGTAATACTTTCATAACTTGAAATATCTGTAGTTTTCCTGCATTACACAAATTATTCCCAAAAGCTGCCCTTGTGTGTTCTTGCTTGGCATCCCACTTCAGCAACACACCTAATAAACACATGAACAGTCAAATCTGCAACTCAGTAGCACTCAGGCAACTCCACCTTATGAATCAGTACAGAAGCCCAGGGGCACCACATACCAGGGCTCCTCCTCTAGCACATGACTGCATCTCTCATGAATATATGGTACAAATAATTCCAGCACTTCCAAAACACCTCAGTACACGTCACCAGAACGAGCTGGGGTGCAACTGTGGCTGATGGAATGATACTCGACTGAAGCTTAATCGGGTAAGTCTGTGAATGTCCTCCTGCAAGAACTTCCATCTCTGTGTTGACTAGACAGAAGATGAAGAGAAACAATGCTGCAAGACATGAAAACTGCCTCATAATTAACTGTCCACAGTTATAATTAAAGTCTGGCAGTTTATGGTAAAACCATAAAGTGTCCAGAAGTCAAAGCCAACATCCCAACCACTAACCAAACTTCTCTCCTGCATTTCCCACTATGATGAAATGACACACCCCTAGCAACATATAAATTCTTCCACTTCACTACACTAACAAAAGCTATTAATGTATTCCCCACATCTGGAAAGAACAATCAAATCCCACTGTGGAATAAGACTATCACATACTAATCCCCCTAATGCAAAACATAAATGTAAAAACACTGGTTCAGATCAAAGCCCACAAAACCCACCAGTTCAATCAGACCCACTGTCTAACAAAAAGTTACCTTCCCGAGTGCATTCAGACTGTTCTATATAACAAATTAATGACGGGCTTTTCCTCCACCAACGCTTCTAAGTAATCTCTTTGTGGTTTTCACAACTTCCCATAGTAATTACACTAGCACCGTTTAACTCCAGCTACGGTAACACACGCACCCCCCTCGCTTCCAGTACAAAAACGGACACTAAAAAGCGCCACCTACGGTTATTTCTTCATTTCAGAACGCTTTCACTGTGCCTTCCCCTCTCTCTTCTGTTTACTTTTCCCCCGGGTAGGATACCAGGCCGCCGCTGCCCCTCCCTTCCCCAACTCCCCGGGATCGCGGCTCTCTCCGGCCGAGCCCTGCAACCCGCCGGGCCTGCCAAGCGAGAGCGGGCCCCGGGCCGGGCCGGGGCCGCCCCGCCAGCCCGCCCCGCTCACCTGCGGCTGCACCGTCGAGAAGGAAAACATCGTCCCGACGGGTCCGGCGGGGTCACCGGCCCCTGTCCCGGCGCCGGCCGAGCCGCAGGAGCCGCCGGCGGCAGCACCAGGGCCGGGAAATGTCCGCCCGCACCGCCCCGGAAGCGGCGGGGCCGGGAGCGCTTCCGGGCAGCGCGTCCCCTCACGGGCACCGCGCGCTGGGGGCGGCCCCTCCGCGGGCGAGTTTTACTGATGACAGAGTGCATTGGTGCCGAAGGAGCTGCATTTCCTTAAAGAAGGAACCTCTCCAGCAGTGGGGCCGAGCATTAGGGTTTAATCAACGCGAAATGGGTAGCGGCTAACAGTGGAGCGCTAAGTGGTGTCCGTGCTGAGAAAAGCAAGTGAAAGGCAGGGCTCGGCGTGCTTTGATGCTCTCAGATCTGGGAGTGGAAATCAGCGTGGCTCGGAAGAGGGATGTGCCGCTGATAATGCACAGGAAAGAACGCAGAGTTTATGGCTAGCCAGGACAGCTGGCAGGACTCCCAAGATAAGGAAGAAACTAATAAAACTAGCTCAGTAATTGGGCTGAAATCAGCTCCAGGTGGGTAAAAGGTAATTGCGGCAGTGGGGATCCGTGACCATTGACCCAAGAAACCAGCCCCGACCCAAAAGAAGAAAGAAACTGAGCATGCGGACTAAGTCGCATCTGGTTAGAGTTTATTTCCTGTTTTTTCACTGACAGTAACCCCAGTGTTGTTACTTACATTCGGTTAACACGGATCTACATAGGGCAGAGTTTTTTCTTTGATGGTTATCTTTTTTTCTATCCTGCGTCACATTTTTTTCGCATGCTGTCCAGTTATTTTGGGGGTTTGTTACCATTTGCTTCCTTTCACCTGCCCACTGTTTCTCACTGAAGGGGCTATCCCACACCAACTTACAGTGCCCTGGATGAGCACAGCCATAGTGCTGCTTCCTCCTGCCTTCCTCTAAATCCTCTGTGTTTTCCACCAGCGCTCTGTGATTACAGTCACATGGCTCAGCTCACTGATTTGGCAGAAACCTCACCCAGCAACAGCAAAAAACCCTAAAAGTTGATGAATATTTACCTGGATCCACCCCACGAAGCAGTTTTCCACATGGCTGTACAGTGACTCGTGCTGCCGGAGGGAAGGGAGAGAAGGCGTAGGACCCTTCTCCGATGAGCATAACCTGGTGTTGGCATAGAATACCAGCACCAGGAGCAATCACTTCGGCTCCCAGCTGGCCTTCTCCACTGGCATCATGGCCCACGAGACACAGCTAAACTGACATTGCAGAGGTAAATGACAAACACAGACAGCAATACATTGCCATTACAGAAAACTAATTGAGCACACGTTTCCTACATTTGCTCATTAAACTGCATGCCCTGCTGGAATCTGTGGGATAGCAGCTCTCCTTCAAAAGTATAAGCATAGGCATCCTGTGCAGTGTCAGATTGTAAGTGACATATCTTAGAGCAAAACAAGGGCCTGATGACTAATCTCCTGTGTTAATAAAGACCCACAGTTCTGCACTGACCTCTGCAGGGGTAGCTCTTTGCTGATGTCGGTTGCAACAATGAAACACGAGCACCAGTTTACATGTGAAAGCAATATAAAGGCAGCAAGGCAAGGGTTAAAAAAGTGTCCAAGAACACAGAACTGAGTGCAGTAAAACTGATAAACACTGAGGGCTGTGCTGCGTAAACAGAGCAGAAGGCCGGCACTTTGGATAAAGTGCTATCACAGATGGTCTGTCAGAAGGCCGGTGCTCTGGGAACAGGAGGGTGGCAGCAAGGTCAATGCACAGTGAAAATGCCATCCCTGCCCCTGCTGTCACAACAGGGAGGCAGTGTAGCCATGGAGACGTGCAAAATAAGGACACAAATAAAATGTGGAGTAACCCTAAGATAAATAGCAGCTGAAGCAATCAAGAGTTAGAGGGAAGGAACAGAACACTTAATCTAACTCCCGATCAGAAAAGACCTGCCCAGAGAGCAGCTTGCTGTCACCAGCCCAGAGAACACCGGGAGACAGTAAGGGCTGGATAGGTGATGTTCTCTTGCACACGGGCCCTTCCGGCTGTGCCATTTGGACGCAGCTCTCGGAGCTATCAAGAATGCAAGTCTGAGGGAACCAAAGAGTCACAGAATACGCTGAGCTGGAAGAGCCCTGCTCGCGCCCTGCCGGCGCTGCCATCGCTGCCC
>JAWWEU010000081.1:15807751-15851815 GCA_035583155.1 Acropternis orthonyx
GCCCACACGGGCCCCGCCCACACGGGCCCCGCCCACACGGGCCCCGCCCACACGGGCCCCGCCCACACGGGCCCCGCCCACACGGGCCCCGCTCTCGCGAGAGCGCCCGCCCGCCCGTTGGTAACGGCGCCGCTTTGAATCGCGGCGGGGCCGCTCTGTGGGGCAGCGCCTTCTCTGCCAGTCCCGCCGAGGGCTCCGAGCGGCTGGGGTGCAGCGCCTCCGCTTCCTCCAGCCCCGCCATGGGCACAGAGGGCTCCGAGCGGCCGGGGGGCAGCGCTGCCTCCAGCCCCGCCGTGGGCACTGAGGGCTCCGAGCGGCCGGGGGGCAGCGCCGCCTCCAGCCCCGCCATGGGCACAGAGGGCTCCGAGCGGCCGGGGGGCAGCGCCGCCGCCTCCAGCCTCGCCACAGCCGCCGGCCCGAGGCGCGTCGAGGTGCCCCGGCCGCCCTCCATAGAGGAGTTCACCATCGTGAAGCCCATCAGCCGCGGCGCCTTCGGGAAGGTGTACCTGGGCCGCAAGGCGGGCCGGCTCTATGCCGTGAAGGTGAGGGCTCGGCCGGGGTCGCGGCGCTGCCGCCGCCCCGCTCCCGAGTAACTCCGTGTGGGAAAGGGGCGTCCCGGCCCCGGGGCAGCCGTGCGAAATAGAGGGTGTTCTTCAGAGCTGTATATGTCTATTTACTCTCTTTTGTTATAAGTATTTTAAGATCAAAGCATTTGTGTAAATTCTTCATCATTACTGCAATGAAGTCTATAGCTAGTTCATGGCTACAACATTTAACATGTGCTAAATGTTTATTAAGGCCAATAGTTATTAGAAGTGTAACTCTGTGCGTTCTGTGGATATCTTGGATTTTTTTGTGTCATCTTTGATAATGGTGATGGTAGCAGTGGAAACTAATTGTATGTGGTTTAGGTGCTGCATATAGAGTGATCTGTCTTACTTTAGTGTCTTACACTAGTTTCTTGTACGTATTGTGACTTAAAAACTTCTGTGTAAATCCTTTACCCTTACTTCAGAGACATCTCTGGATTATTCAAACTACTGAATTGAACATATGCTAAATATTTTTACAGTTAAGGTCAACATTTACGTAGAAAGTATGGAATCTGAGCAGACTCAACTTTTTACAGCTGTGTTGCATAGAGAATGGATAACTTAAACTTGATTTATTATCACTATATATCGGTTAAAAAAGATGGTGTAGGTGGGCAAGCTTCTAATGTGTGCCATACTCACCTAAATACCTGTCAGCTGTGCTATTGTGCATCTTCTATTCAGGGTTAATATTGACTGAACTTACCAGATAATGGAGTAATTCAGTACAGGAATTGGAGCCTAAGTCACAGTTAAGCTCACTAGTTCTTTGTGATGACTTGCATGCCTTTGGGGCTTCTTCCCAAAGAAACAAATATTTTTTTTGATGACTTCATTGTAAATTTTAAATTGAGAAAAAGTTTGATTGTTTTCTCTGCAAAGTTAAGAATAATCACAGTCTTGCACTTGAGGATACCAAGATGGGATGGCTTACTGCTGCATTCTGTTTTCAGTCTTGGGTCATATCTCTCAGCTTCTGGAGAGATGGAAGGGCTTGGTCAGCAAGTGCCTGTCTAAGTGTTGAGCATGTTTTTAAGGTTCTGAGTTGTGTACTGTGGATAAGAGGGTTAATTCAGTGCAGCTTAATTTCACATGCAGCCTAACCACTTATCGTCGGGGTGTGTGATTGCAGTAAATCTTGGTAGGGTGATTTCCATTCAGGACCAAGTTAAGAAAACAGTGGAAATGGTTGTCTGATAACCTGTTGTTTAAAATTCTCTTTGTATATGAAGCTGAAGACCTATTTTACATGTATGCAAGTTTTAAGTATATAGATATATTTATTGACTTAAGAACTGCAAGTTGTTCAAATAAAAGAATGTTTATCTACTTGAATTTGTTTTGTTTTTTAGGTGATGAAAAAAGCAGACATGATCAACAAAAACATGGTTCACCAGGTCCAAGCAGAGAGGGATGCACTGGCTCTCAGTAAAAGTCCATTCATTGTGCACTTATACTACTCACTTCAGTCAGCTAATAACATCTATTTAGTGAGTAAAAAATGTCTCTGGTGTTTTATGATAATCTTGAAAATGAAGTGTGAACTGTAGTGATAAAACATATTTTTATGGTAGTGAGTGGGTTTTACTTAGTTATTTTTACTTTCTTATTTTCAGAATGGTTCAACAAGTAAAATACTTACCTTCCCCCGTACCTTTTCACCCACATTACCCTTTTTTACAGGAGAAGCTTTTCTAATAGCTAATGTATCTTAGAAATACATAGAAATCTTAGGGAAAACAAGAAATCACTCTGTTCAAGCAGAATCTAAATGACTGAAAGACACCATGGCTCCACTTAAAGGAAATCTGTTTTACTTGAACAGACTCAAAATTCATTATGGTAGTTGGCCTAGATGACAAGAGGATAACTGAGTGGCAAAACTAAATGTCAGTCCATGTGGAGCACAGTAGGACTTGTATACAGGTTTATATACTGCCTCCACATAAGTTGCAGTGGATTCAGGCTGCCTACAAAGGGTCTGGCATAATTTGTCTGGATTGCTGTAAGTGCACACAGGAACAGCTTGATGAAATTCTGGGACGAAGTTGCTATGCACTCCTCCTACAATGCATTTTGAGTATAAACAAAGGCTTCTTTTTCTGGAATCTCTGAACTACTGCATGGTGTAGAGGACTTCAGAGTAAAGGGTTTGTGAAGGAGATGCTAGTCATGTCTCTGTGTGTATACATATGGTTTTGTATACTGGAATTGAAGTACTGGTGACATTTCCTCACCAAGACCCCATAAATGCATTCTTGTCTTCAAAGAGTGAGTTTCTGAAGCCCTGCTGTCTTATCTCAAATATGACATAGGCCATAATAACGTGTCTGTTTTACATAATGTTTTTTGGATGTGTGTATTCTTTTTCGACACTGTCTTAACTGCACAGTAGCTCTCACTTGGTATATTTTAGGTGTTTGTCCTTTTTTCACAAGACTCAGGTCTTCATTTATTATTGTGCATAACTACTTGCCAGATCAAGTCATTGAGATACTTTGATTTGTATAGAACAGATTATCAGTGGTCTTTGGCTTCTGGCCTTGAGTTTCACAGGAGTGCTTTGCATTTCATTTTCTAGAATATAGAAATCTTTCTGTAGTCAGCTCTCAAATAACTACTGTAGTCAGCTTTTGAATTAACTTCTGAGAGTAGCCTAGGCAAATGAAATAAACAAATGGTCTATTGAAAGAAAATGTTTCATGTTCTCTCTCATTTGAAGCTTTAATTATTTCATGCAAGTGAAAAGTATTGTGTGGGCAAATGAAGTTTGCAAAGGCAGCTTCTGTTCCTTGAAATAATATTTTTCTATGGATGAAAGCTATTTTATATTTTGATACTTGCAAATTTGAAATGTTTTTTAAAATGGTTGAATGGCAGGTGATGGAGTACCTTATTGGTGGAGATGTCAAATCTCTTCTCCATATTTGTGGATATTTTGATGAAGAAATGGCAGTTAAGTATATTTCTGAAGCAGCATTGGCCCTTGATTATCTTCACAGGCATGGGATAATCCACAGGTAAACTTTTTTTTTTTTCTCCCCACTTACAAATAAGTGTGTGGTAGTTTGGGTTTTTAATTTCTTCACTCTGTCACACTGTAGCAGCTACCACAGCTGCCTCATTTGCTAGAGCTCTTGGGAGCTCTCTTTGCATATGTGCACTGCAGCGATGTCAGGAAACAACGCCTAAAAAAGTCTGTGTATGCTGAGCAGACAAATACACACTGCTCTCCCCTGCCTGCATGCGCTCTCCCATTCCCGGGGTGTATCATCAGCTGTGTTCAGGAACCCTCTGGGTACTGCAAACGTGTAACAGTATGGCAAAGGGACAGTGACTACCCGAATGCTCCTCTGGGGTGAGATTGTGTGCGTTCAGTAGTGCTATAGAGAACACACGTGGGGACTTTCCATAGAGGTTTGTGTCACTTGTAGGAGCTGCACATTAGTAAATGTTATAATAGTGGTAATCAGGAAGAACACTTGTTAAAGCTGCTGAAACACAAAATGTGCAACTCTTGGTGACGTGCATGGAGGTTTTTACAAGGCCTGAGCTGTTCATACAGTGTTTAGTGCTAGATATGTTTAATTGTTTTGGGGTATTCCTCTAATTGGAATCTCCTGCTGCCTGAGAGATGTTACTGAGAAGCATCTATAACCAATGTTTTGTATTGTTTCTGGTCAGTTAAGTTTCTTAATGTTGCTCAGCAGTCTTTGTTGACTTCAACTATATTCTTGTTTTCAGGGATCTGAAGCCAGACAACATGCTCATTTCTAATCAGGGCCATATAAAGCTGACAGACTTTGGGCTTTCCAGAGTAACTCTGAACAGAGGTAGGAGTTGTCTGTATACTTCTCATTGTATTAGAATGCATTTTTGAGTCATACTTCTGTGTTCTTGAATGTTTTGCATCCCTGTAGAGGGCAGCTTTCAATTAAAGAAGTGCTAATGTTGCACAAATATCCTATTTTTAGTAGGCAAGTACCAATGAGCTACATGCTAGTAAAGGGTCTGCTCTCTGCCTTGCACTTGAGAAGGTAAAATGTTTATTCTTTGGGACAAGGTTGTGTGAAATCTCTAGAGCAGTTTCTCTTGAAAAGTATGGATTTCAAGGTTTTCTGAAGTCCATGGAGAGAATGCAATGGGTAAATGAGTAACTGTGGCTTTTTCTTGATGTTTCTCTGACTACTTCTGTTCTTCGGTTCATGTTTTTCACTCCTTGTATATAGTAATTTCCGAGAAATTAACTGAGACATTCCAGACATTAATTTGAGGGACAGGGAGAAGTGCTAAGTCTGTAACAGAAGATGACTGTTTGGCGCAGGCAATAGGCTGCAGGTCTTAAGGTGAATAGCCAGTTTCTGAACTAGTTTGTACCTCCAACCCCTTAGCCAGATTGTCCAAACTTATGCTGCACAGCACCAGCTCAGGTTTTTTTGAGACAGCTGCTGGTGGGTGCATCTTTTTTATATAGTTCAAGGAATGCAGAAATTCAGAGTTGTCTGTGGTGTTTCTGATTCAGGGTTTTAAGAATATGGAGGATAATCCTAAGTATACTGTATTTTCTATTTTATACTGCTTTAACTGATGTTCTAATGGGGCAGGTTATTGCGTCTGTTGAATCTTCACCTATGAAAGATTCTTTTGTAGCTTTTTTGAGATGTCTTTTGAAGAAATGGTAGGCTTTGAATCAAATTTACCATATTAGTTCACAGGCTATAGGCTGGAACTGCTGCCTGAAAACCAAAGCTGGTATCAAATTAGAAGGTGTAGCACTTTCAAGCATAGTATGTTGGAAAAGAATTTGCACCCTTACAATTTCTGTATGTATAAATTATAATTTTATGATGGTTGCACAGGAAGAAACAGTTTGTGTTGAGTAAGAGTGTGTGGGTACATCTTCAATTGGGTTTGGTGGCTTCTTGGGTATATTTGTTGAGTATATGACTTTGTTTCCCTCTTGATAAAACTTTAGTAAATGTCTGCAACTTTGCATTTTTTTAATAGCAAAATGAAAACCTGACCTGTTTTTTTTTTTGTCTCCTTGTAGAGATAAATATGATAGATATCCTTACTACACCATCAATGGCAAAGCCCAAACAAGATTACTCACGTACTCCAGGGCAATTATTGTCTCTTATCAGTTCTCTAGGTTTTGTAAGTAATTTTCACTGCCTTTGAAGTACTTAATTCTTTTATTTTACTTCTGTCTTAAATTTAATAATCAGCATGATAAGCCTATTCTTGCATCTCTTTTGCCAGCTGGTAGAATGACTTATTATGTGCTTCCAGTAGTTTAAAGTTCTGAAGTGATTACCTGGAACTGTATTTTGAATTTCTGACTGTCAGCTGTGCTTCAAAAAGTCTGGTAAATGGGCATGGCCAAGCTCCAATGCAAACATAACAACGAATGTGTGAAGTCTCTTTGGACTCCATTTATTTTTAACTATGCTTCTTCCTGCCTGTTAGTATACTCCTGTTGGAATGAAAATGTCAGGGCACAATTCAAGTCAGTCATCTGACAGTTTGCGTGGAGTGGTTTCTCCCTTACCTGTGGTCCAAAAGGAAAATACCCCTCTTTCAACTAAATTATTCAAAACACGTGAGTATAACCCAGACTTGTGGTTTTGGTCTTAATTTTATGTAAGTAGTGTAAGTTATGTAAATTATGTAAGGTGTGCTACTATCAGTGCCTTGCTGTCTACCATTCCCCCAGTGCTTTATGTCTGACATGTTTTCGCCTACAGTATTTATGTCATCTTCTGATGGTTTTGTTGGTTTTTTTTTTTCAAATCACAACCACTGAATTCAATACCATCCTTTAAGGCTTTACAGAAAGTGTCAGTTCTTGACATAGTTTCATTGCAAATTATTTAATATAACAGTGTGTGCTTTCCTTTAAATTATCTTGCTACTTTCTCATTTCTAACCTGAAATGAGAAAGAAGGTGACTATGCTGCTAATATTAATATTGCTTTTATGTTCTTGGCAAGTCCTTAATTGAAAAAAGGTATAAATTGACTATGCAGAAAATATGACAAGAGAAATTATGTTGTCATGGAAAGCTTTACATAACTTCCTTTGATGCGAAAGCTTGACATCGTGTGAAGTTAGTCAATATACATTGCCTATTTGTATCAACATCTGACTTTTTTTTCTCTCAAGATCTCGATAATTCTCAATTAACACCTGTGATGCCAGCAAGAAGTTTAACTCCTACTCTGCTTCAGTCAAGAAAAAGGTTGGGTGCTTGCAGTGTTAGTAGTGAGTCACACACATACCTGCCCAGTGTGGAATCAGAATGCTGCAGCAGCCCCAGGTGGGAGAAGGATGTAGAGGTCAGGACTGTTTCATCTTTTCACTATAAATTAAAGTTAGTTTGTCCTTGTGTATGCAGTGTTGCAAATCTCCTCTACTTACTTACACTTATTTCAAGTGTAGAGAAGGAGCAGAGTCTGTAATTCTTGTTGAGGAGAATTTTGGATCAAACTGATAAAATGTTTTTCTTCAAACAAATACTAGTCCTGTGTAACACAATGGGAAAAGCAGCTGCTAGAGCCTGCAGCAAGGGAGTGAAAGAGAAGGCTTCTACTGGCTGTCACTGGTTTGTGCCTTGCACAAGGTGGGCGATGCTGGTAGCACTGGCTATTTGGAAGTTCACCTTTTCCCTGTAACTGTATTTGCTCAGTGTGCAGACAAAAGAATTTCTTTAAAAGGCAGAACTTGGGAAAATAATAAACAAAATGCGCTTCAAACTTACTAGCTGTTAAAAGGGTTTAAGGTTTTTATTACTAAAGGATTTTGTGTCAACGAACCTAAACACCAATAATTATAGCTGATACAAAGTACTTTCTTCTATTTCAAACTGTTAATGAAATTCTGTACAGAAAAACTTAGACTTTTAAATTATTTTAAATCTATCTGTCTGTTTCTCAAGGCTTTGGGTTTATTATTGTGTTATCAAAATACTGGTAATACAAGATTCTCCTTTTGTCATCTCTGAAATGTAATATTATGTTTGTCACTAGTAGTGACAAATGCAAATCTGTGTTTCATTATATAAGTGAAAATCAAGTATTTCAAAGGGCACATTTCTATAATTCTGTAATCCTATTTTTCTTGATACTCAAAGCTTAATATGCTCATTTGCAGCGATGTGAAGATAAACCTGCTTCTGCAACATGCAAAACAAGTAACAGTGTGTCAGCTCTCCCTTTGGATGTTGAGTTACCGAATAGCAAAGGTATTGAAGCTTTAAAGAAAAAAGAACTTGAGTCTGCTCTTTCTCCCATTGTCAGCAATGATTCTGGCTGTAGGCAAAAGTTGGGAAGTGAACGTTTGGATAGAACAGATACTCCTGTGACCACACTGGATGTGAAAGGCAGAGGAGGAAAATGTATTTCTGAAAATAAGACTTGGGAAGAAAAAGTATTTGTAAATAAAAGAGAGATAACTAATGAAACAGCAGAAACTTCCAGTCAAGAACTGTCATCTTCAAGGCAGAATGAGCCTTTCAAAGAGGAAAAAATTATTGAAAAACCAGGTGTAAAAAGAAGCTTTGAATTAGTTGACACTAGTCCTTGTCAGGAACTGAACTATGTTAAGAAAAGCAATGCAGAATATAAACGTGGCTGTCAGATCTCAGAATTTCCAGCAAATGATAGGACGGGTTTGACAACAGAAATTCAGTCCTTAATGCTCTGTAATGATGGATGCCTACATGATACCTGCAAAAGCAAGGAAGAAATTAGCAGTTCTATTACTAACAAACAAACAGCAGAAAGATCACTTACTCCAACTATAGCCAAAAACCTTATGTGTGATCTGGATGCAGACTACAGAAAGGGTGATGAAAAGGAGTACATGAACTCAAGTTTTTTAGACACTGATGATGAAAAGCCTTTAGGAATCTTCAGTGCAGATTCTGACGTATTTACTGAAATGTCTGTTACAGACAGCCATTTAGAAAAGCAGCTTTTAGATTTGGACAAAAGTGTTAAAGACCTCTCATTTGAGGAGCCAAAACCCGAAGGCATGCTGATAACATCACCAGAGTCTCAAGGTCCCTCACAAAGTGGAGAGGAAGCACATACAGTCCAAGACTGCAAGCTACATCATGAAAAGGTTAATGACCAGAAACGTGGGGAAGGAGCTTATCTTAACACAGTATCTCCTCCTACAGAAAAGATGATGGAAGCACTGAGTCTCTTAAAAAAAAATGCTGTTGTTTTTCGAAGTTATAGTAGTCCAATCAGTATGTCCAACATATCTGAGCCATGTAGCATGGCTTCTTTAGATATAATGGACCTTTCTCCTGCTTGTAGTGGCTCTTACCCGACAGCTATCACTCCATCACAGAAAGGAAGACCGTATCGGCCCTATCAGGTAGGTAAGGAGATGTGGAAACTTTGTGTATACCTTGGACATTAGCAACTTGAATTACTTCAGTTGTAAATGGAGAGACAACTCAAGTAGTTTGAGGTAGTCTGTCAAAGTGACCTCTGTTGACAGGCTTTGTGTTACTGCACTTGTGTGGCCAAAATTATAATTTCTGTAAGAGTTTGGCAATAACTGTATGTTTGTTGGTTTGCCTGTGGCTCAAAATGCATTGATTGTCGACCTCTTTGAGAAATCCATTGCTGTTAGAGTGAATTCATTAAAAAAAGCCTCTGCTATTTTATCTCATTCTACTTCTAGTACAATGTGGTATTTCCTTCGAGCAATTATAGGTTTCCTAATGTAACAGGAAGTCTTTGGTTATTTTTTTTCTTTTTTTAATCCTGCACCTTTCCCAAGACAGGCTGTAACTGCTGCTCAGCTGCTGGTAGCTGCCATTGTTCCCAATATTTCCCTTTTTTTTTTTTTTTAATTCTGGTAAGAGTGATGGTGCAATGTATACTGTCAAGTGCCAGTTACAAGCCTATTATAAAGACTGATGGAAACAGTAATAGCTGTTGTGGATTTGACACTGGAGGAAGAACTTAGGGAAAAGTTTCTCGAAGCGTGAGCATCTTAACTTTATGCTTCAAGATTGTTGAGATCAAGCGATGGAAACACATTTCACACATACTTCAGGGAATGTTTTGTGATATGTTCCTGACATAAACTTGAGTGTCAGCTATTATATCCATTACTAAACCTGGAGATGGTAGTTTCTCAGCTGGTTTTGTTTGGCATCTGAAATCTTTGTTACGTCTTTTAAGACACCCCATCAGGGGGATGCTGGCACACCATATCGGACTCCAAAGAGTGTAAGAAGAGGAGCTGCCCCGGTAGAAGGTGAACGCATCCTAGGGACCCCAGACTACCTGGCACCTGAGCTGCTTTTGACAAAGCCTCATGGTAAGACAAGCCAACCATTTGTCAGTACTTAAAAGGTGACATATTTACATTTCTAAGTGTCTCTAGAACTATAAACACTTCAAGTAATAACCTAGTGAATTCTTCAAAAATAGTGGTGAATTTTTGTCATTACCCATTGCCTTCAGTGAAGCTACAGTTTTTTGGCTTTGGAACTCCAAATTCTCCCTCTAAAATACTTCAGGTATTGTTGAGTTGCTTGTAAATGTAGTTTTAATCCTAAATTCGTCATGTTACAAAACTATTTTATTTCTGTTTCCAACTTAGAGTTAACATTGCCATCTATCTTTATTGTGGAGTTACTACCTTAAGAAAAAAATCTGCATCCCTCTGTCTTCAGAGAATCATACTTGATATTTGATGTTTGCCCAAAAGATCTAACAAATACAATAATTGTAAATATTCTTACTTCGTTGTCTTTTCATATGCAGGGACTCTGATCTCTGGTGAGTTTTCTATATTCTGTGCAGGAATGAAGCGTTCAGCATAACTGAACAGTCAAAGTGTAACTAGATCACAATTTTCAAGAACATTGTTTGGGTGAACAATGTTTTTATATAGAAAACCCTGTCCAATATGCACTCCGCATGAAAATGTGTGATGCTCCCACACAGATTCAGGAAACATCAATATCAGTGTGACTAAGCTATTAGAAGTCACACATGTAAGCGTATACTTCAGAAGGAAAGTCAGCATTCTTAAAGAAATAGTGTAACAGGAAGTGAGCCAGAGACACTTCTTCTCATTCTTTTACTTTATGCAGTCAGTCTGATTTACTTTGTCAATGGGTCAAGAAGGCTCAGATGCTCAAGACTTCATATTTCTGCTTCTTGTTTCAAATCATAGTCACAGGATACCCTAAGTTGGGAGAGACCCACAAGGATCATCGAAGTCCAACTCCTGGCCCTGCACAGGACATCCCAACAAGCATACCATGTGCCTGAGAGCATTGTCCAAACATTTCTTGATCTCTGTCAGGCTCCACACTGTGCCCACTTCCCTGGGGAGCCTCTTTCAGTGCCCAACCACCCTCTGGGTGAAAAACCTTTTCCTAATATCCCATGTAAACCTCCCCTGACCCAACTTCATGCCACTCCTTGGGTCCTGTTTAGCAGGGATATGGTGGTAGTTAATCTCATTTTAGTTAAACTTCATATAGGAAAAATTGCTGCTGAAACATGCATTACTATGTTGTTCAGAGCTGTGATCTTATTAGACTTTGACTGGAGCTGGGAGTGTTTTATCTGAACATCCAAGTACTCTAACAAGTGTGGGTGTGATCTCACTGCTTCAATATGCTTAGCCTGGTGGGGCACTCTTACTGCTGCTAAAAGTGCGTTAGATTACTTGTTAAACATTTTGGTTTTCAACATTTCTAAACCTAACAGTAGTCCTTGTGAAATGGCTCAAAATATCTGTTTTCTGAATTTATAGGTGCCTTAATTTTTTTTATATGCCAAGATAAATTAGGCTTATCTTTCAGAGATGAATTTTTACAGCATCTATTCTTTATACAGTGGAGCGGGCATGGCTTGAAGGTGCAGAAAGCTTAGTATGCATGCAGTGGTGTCTGGGATTACTTTGCTGGCTTGTTTTTCTGTAGATTAATTGGCAAACTCCCCCCCCTGCAGTGTGGAAAGCCAAAGCTATTTAACAACAAAGGAGAGATAGCTAGGAGCTACACATTGCCATTGCCCTAACCAGTTCAGTGTAATGAAAAGCAATTTCAGCTTCTTGTGTGCTGGCTCATCTCTGCAAGTTGTCTTCAAGATGTTCACATAAATTTAGGCAAATGAAAATGATGTTCAATAGTTCGAATTCTTGGAGTCCTCTCAAAGAACTGAGAGGAAGATACAGGCTACAACATGGAGCACTCATCCAGGTCTAGAGCAATCATTAGGCAACTCTTTCTTGTCACAAAACATTCTCTTGCAGGAATCAGCTTCAGGATTCTGATTAGAGTTGATAATTAGATTATTAAGAGCCCCCTTGCTTTTATCAGTAAACCCCAGAGTTATCTATAATGAATAAGGAGCAGAGTTGGCTTTAAAAAGGCTTTAATATATTTTTAATCTGCATGAATATTAAAGACAACTTATTTTGCCTTTTTCTTCATTTTCAAGAAATTTGTAGAATTTAACACTCCTCAATTTCTGCCATGGCTAATCTTCAAGTCTTTGCAAATACCATTTGTGTAAATGTGATGACCTGGGTTTCTCTTACCAGGTTCTGCTGTAGACTGGTGGGCCCTTGGAGTTTGTCTGTTTGAGTTTCTAACTGGAATTCCACCTTTTAATGATGAAACACCAGCACAAGTTTTCCAAAATATTTTGCAAAGAGGTAATCTGTTTCAGTAATCAGGGTAAGTATGTATTTGCAACATTTGTTTTATGGTTTGAGTTGCCAACTCATCTGCATCTTTGTCTGTAGATATTCCCTGGCCTGAGGGTGAAGAAAAGCTGTCTGATAATGCCCAAAATGCAATAGATATTCTTCTAACAATCGACACTAGTAAGAGAGCTGGACTGAAGGGTTAGTATTAAAATTGTGTTCTTCGCAACTAATTGCGAATTTCAAAGTGGTGATGTCCTTCTCCTGAAACTTCAGACTAATAAACTTCAATGCCTAATTAGGTTCCATGTATAGTATCGCTTAACAAGTTGTGGTATTTTCTGCATTTCTTATGGGATTTTGCCCTTTTGAGCAAGGAAGTTTTGGGGGTGGGCTGTTGTTTTGGGTTTCTTTAAATTGCATTTGTTTTGCTTTAGTGCTGTTTTGCTTTGTATGTTTAGTGTTTGACATCTGACATACCAAAATTCTCTCTTATCTAATGGGTATTGGGAGTTTTTAAACTAAATGATTTTGGGAACCTCGATTAAAAACCTATTTTGGTTCTCATTTGGGAGAGAATCCTCCTACAGCACTTAATTCAAAGGAGTTATTACTTAGGAATCAACCTGTCTTTGCTGAATGCGTAGGGGAACACTGAATTGGACAATATATACTACTCAAAGTCTACATGTATTTTTGTCTCGTTTTTAGAAGGACTTAAACATTTGTTGTTGTTAACAGTGACTATGTTTTATTAGAAAAAATTGATAACATGAAGGAAGCTTACAGTGAGATGTTTTGGAAATAAATGAAGAAATCTTATGAGAAAACTGCCCCAGAAATCACTAGGGAAGGAAATGACTATGGAAATGCTTACCCATAAATAGATTAAAAGCTAGAAGCTAAAACCAGACCAAATCAAATTAGAGAAGGCACGTGAGTAAAAATGAAGATCATGATGTCAGCAGAAAATTCAGTGGCTTTAATATCTCCCAAAAAGCAATTTGAAGGTGTTCTAGTTAAACACAAGTTATTGTCTTTTTATTCCTGGATTTTAGAATGAAATCTAATTGCCTATCAAGGGTAGAAATTTAAACTAATGACATAATGGTTTCTCCCAATCTAAAGTTCTTGAAAATTCTTTGTCAAAACTTATAACTGTATCTGGTCTCCAGTTTATAGGCCACTGAGGTGAAGTTGGATAAGTAGCTTTCAGGATGACCATTAAGTTTTTCTCACTGTACCTAAGTTTCCATTGCTGTCATCATCTTTCCTCACCCCAAAAAACGTGCTTTCCATTTTTACTGCTGTAGCATGAAGCCTTACATACTTGAGAAACCCCAGTTATGTCCTGCTGCTGTGCTTCTGTGAGTTCAGTCTTTGCAGATAAGAGCAGCTTTAAAGCAGCTTTTGGCAGACAACACTGGTATCCAGTGTTTGATTTTTGCTCCTCCCTTCATTCACATGGGCAGGAACTGAGTGCCAGCTGTGGTAAATATTAATATCTTGGGAAGAGATAAGGAAGTCTGCTTTTACCTTCTTAGCCAACAAAGGCAGCTTTTGGTGCATGAGAACTTCCTTGAGAGCAGACCTACCTACAGTTCTGAGGTAGAGGATCCATACAGTGCCCTGCTGCTTACGTAGCTATTGAAGCTATTAGAAGGAGTGAAAAGACTAACTCTGATTTAATGCCTTTTGTCTAAAATAAGCTTATAATATTGTGTTGTATTATTTGATCAGGAAAAGCAGAAAATAATAAATGTCTATCAGCTAAAAGCCTGTGGTGTGTGCTTAGATTTAAAATTTGTAGTGAGCGTCTTGGTCAAACTTCTACCTCCTTCCAAATGTGATTTCTTAAAATTTTTTTTCACCTTACCTATTTTTGCTATTTGCTTTTGATTTTTGTGGTGCAGGTGATCAAAAACCTGGATTTGTATCCCAGTTAGATGAAAAGGTGTTTTCTTGGATTGAATCAAAGTAGCAAAACTACTTCTGTCAGAGTGTGGTGTTTCCAGGTTATGCAGGAGGCACATCAGACCTGCATGCCAGGAGGTCACCTTGTGATCAGAATGGGCAGGGCAAGGGAGTTCTCCTTGAGTCAGAAAGTCTGGCAAGCTTGGTTAGTTATCCCACCTTTGGGCTGGGTCAGAGAATCTGGTGGTCTGCGGTAACTTCAATAGGAGGGCGTTTAGGCTTCCATGTCTGGTGGTAGGCCAAAGGGGACTGTGCAAAGCTGAGAAGGTAATCAAATCCATGAGACAGCAAAAGCAAGGTGACCTGGAGTGGAGAAGGATGGGAGTGACTCCCATATATCTCATCAGCACAAAACTTTAGCAAAATTAGAAACAGACTTTGAAGTGATGCTTAGAATTTCTGTGGTGCCCCAGCACAAGAATGTCTCTGGGGCACCTCTGATCCAATGTGTGTGGAATGGGTTCCCCAGACGGGAAGGCAGCTAGTTGGCAGGACAACAGTTTGATCTCACTGAGGTTGGGGGCAATCAAAGGGCAACTGCAATTCGTGCTTGTATGAATTTGCAGTATAGAGCAAATCTAGTGACAAAGTGCCAATGGGGCTTGGACATGAGCAAGTTTATAATGCTTACATAAACCTCTGTTTCAGAGCTGAAGCATCACCCCCTCTTTCATGGTGTGGACTGGGATAATCTACAGAATCAAACTATGCCGTTTATACCTCAGCCAGATGATGAAACCGATACATCTTACTTTGAAGCAAGGAATAATGCTCAGCACCTGACTGTGTCTGGATTTAGCTTGTAGCATCAAGAAAGCAGACATTCTCCATGGTTTTGCACACTGAAAGGTTGTCTGGTAACACTAGTTTTGTCTTAAACTAAGTTTCCTTGCCAAATGTGTATTTTAGGCGACCAGTCTTTTTATTATCATCTCTTTTATTTTAAAGTGAAACTACTGTATGAAACTGTTACCAAGTGCCTTCGTGCACTCACTGCACCTTACCAAGAGGCCAGAGCATTGCATTTCTTGGAGCTAATAACTCTTGGCAATGATGGGGCTTTTTCATAGCAATGAGTAATTCCAGTTAGTAGGTGTGATGTTATTTCCCAGCTAAACATAATAGGGAAAGGACAAAAATGCATGCTAACTGTATGTAATTAAACCTTACCTGTTGGTGGTTTGGTGTGATGACAGACTGGGTTGGGAGTGGTCCTTTAACTCTGTTAAACAAATACTCTGCTCAAATTTTTGCATTGTAACTGCTTGGGCTGTACAAGGCTGGATTGAACATACATTTTAGCAGTTACTAGTTTTACATCAAAAATGTCGAGTGTGTGTGTGTGTGCTCACTCATGTCAGATGTCATCTAACAGGTGATGTTTTATAACAAGTGAAGCAGTATTTGTACTGAAGCTGCTACGTACTAAAGACTATAATGTATTGCAAACTAACAGACTGTTCTGTAAACTCACAACCAGAGCTTAGATTTTTTTACTTGAACATAAGATAGAAGTGCATATTCAGTACTACAGATCTGAATTAGGGGGAAGTACACTTTAATCTATCTTTAAATGCAACCCAACTTGTATCTGCTAGGTTTCAGAGGTTTATTTTTAGATGATCCTGTTTCAATAATCAGTATTTTTGTTGCACAGGTGTCTGATAACTTAATGAAGATTTTATTATTTCAGGTTTGTACTTGTTAGCTAAAGATCACTCGCACTAAATGGTGGTGCCTGCCAAGGGCCATGTGCCAGAAGCCGAGCATTTTACGAGTGACTTTTGCCAAGTGGTTTTGGTTTCATGTACTGACCCTTTTTGTAGTAGTAGTGAGTTGTCCCTTCATTACGCTGCTTTCTGGAAGACAAGATTTATTGATGGAATTCTGAGCAAACAGTGTCTGTTAGGCTTCCTGCTGTCCCCTCAGCTTGCTGTAGAAGGAATGGGAATTGTGAAGAAAAAGGAAGTTCCTTAGAAAAACCAAAAGAGAGCTGATTCTTAACAAATCAGAATGACCAATCCCAGCTCCAGGTGTGGTAACTCAAACATGTGAAACAGAATCTAGGCAAGTTGCAAAATACACAGTGACTCTCTCTCCTTTTGCTAAGGATTTGCAGTTTCAGAAAACTTCTAAATTGTTCAGTCTCTCTGAAATTGTTACATGAAAAAGATGCCAACAAATTAAGGCATTACTGAAGCAGTAGCTATAGCCAATATCCTCTGAATGAGATGAGAAGGTCTTCGGGGGTTTTCCTGTCTACAAGTGGAATATATAAACTGGGGTAAGAGGGATACCTTAAGTTAGGCAATCACTGGTGTTTTATGCAATTTATTCAATTTCTGGTAATCTGGTTTAAGAAAGTGAGTCTTACAAGAATAGACTATGATTACATGTTGAGGAAATAATACAAATGGAACACAACAACAGCTCTTTGTCTTCTGTGCTTTATGAATGCTTACACCAGTTCCCATTTTACAATATCACATATTCCCATCAAGGTGGAAAAAACTTGTTGCGGTGGTATGATCTTTTAAAGATTACTTCTAACCCCTTGAAATAGTTCTTAATCAGCCACAAAGGTCAAGTAAGCTTCTCTAAAACCCTTATTCTAAAAGAAAATTGTGGGTTTTCTACCAGTTGATTAATGCAATACAAAAACATAGATACTGTAAAAACAGTTAACAGGCCAACAAATCCAAATATTTAATGTGAAGTTACCACTACATGGGTGTCCAAAACTCAAATTCTGCACAATTAGCACTGATGATGTGCAATACCATGTTCTGTGCAGCACCTTGCATTTATCCTGGTTATAGCAAACATGGAGTTGAGCGTCACCTGTTGATTGTTGGGGTTTCTGGTATGGCTTTGTTGTGGAATGTTGTGGTTGGTGGCTTTTTAGCTTTGTTGTTCAACATGGAATTCCTTGTCAACTCTTAACTCCATTGGTTTTGTCCCACTTGTTGCTTAACTTGAAATGCTCCAGGTAAAAGTACAAAATGTTATAACATGATAGCTGGAAGAGATTTAAAGTTTAATCTCATTAGTAGTTATAAATTAAGCTGGCAAAAGTTTCTGATCCTTACAAGCTGTGGAATGTCACTTGGCAAATACTCCAGCTGTTACATGGTGCTTCCTGAAGGCATGAACTTTATGTGCATAATCTTCTGTAGCTTTTACTTATCTTGGGAGACAGTTTATCTGCCATTAGCACAGGTCTGTCCATCTAAGAACTACTGCAGAGATCAGTAGGTGTTACAGTTGGTTATGCAGAAACAGCAGTCTTGGACAGCTACTCCTACCCCTCACCTGTACACTGTGCAACGTGTGGGGCCAAGATGCTGAAAATACTGCTCCATGTTGATGAGTTAGGAGATTCCAGTTTCAGCATGATCTGGTTTACCTATGGTTACTCTTGCAGTAAAATGCACTCTTTTCCCTCAAAAAAATTTACTTTGCACACTTTTGTGTAAATATAAAAAGTAAAATACTGTGGTGCTTCTGCCTATTCTTTTAACTGTGTTATATTTTCATCCCTGCTGGGACTGTGGGAGGTGGATTTTACACAAAGAAACCCTGTTTCCTACTACCTCAGCAAAGAGTAGTTTTGAGTAGGGAAGGACCTACTACTTTCCAGTACAGTTCATGACTTGCTAACCTGTGCCTGCACTCTTTAGTATAAGCTATGTTTGTGTATTTAATGGCAGGAGAGCAGAGTCCTGAGCTGGCCTGTAACTCCTGCTGGGAGTCTCCTCTCTGGTAACTGGAATGAGTTAAAAGAAGACGGCTCCATCTCCTCAGTACTTGCTGTGCTGCCCCAGAACAAGAGCAGCAGCAACAAGGCTCTGAGCATGGAACAGCTACCTGCTGCACACACACCTGTTTGGTTCTCTTAACTGAACAACTCTTAGGGGGTGGATCGTCTCCAATCTGGTTTTACACGCAACAGACCTCTGCTTTTTAGCTGAAGGTTGATTCACTGCAGGAAACCAGCTTGATGTTTGCTTCAGAAGTGCAATTTTGAGCTGGGTCTGGCTGTTTCAGTGCTATGCAGAAGTGTTTTGATGGTTAGCCCTCCTGAGGAGAGCACAGGTGCCAACAGTGTGTATCAGTTCTGAGATCTAATCATCTGCTGTATGCCCACTTCCTCCATGTTCAAGCTGTGTCTCTTTGTACTTGGATAAGTCATTAAAAAAAAAAATCACTTTTCCTAACCTTTAAGCTGAAATACCAGCTAGCTAAGACTCCATTTGAGTTACTATGAGTTTGAGGCAGCCCTAGAGGCTGAGGCCCAGTTCTGAGCCGCAAGTAAATTGTTACAGAAACGATGTTGTTTTGTATTGTGGCTTTTAAGGTTGAGACTGATTCTTCATGGCCCAGCCCACAGGCTGTTCTGTACAGTCACAGCACCTGATGTACACCATTTAGTAAACACTGAGAAAGTTCAAGATAAAATACAAAAATATTAAGGGATTGATTTATTGAAACATGAATAAATAACAAGGATAGTACAAGCCCACACCTATTTCAGTGGGAAGTTAACAATTAAATACCTTTGGGAATGTTTGTCCCATCTCTAAGAGCTCAACACCTACATGTAACAGCATTCTGAGCTGGGGAGGCACTCCAGGGTGCTCTGTCCTGGAGAAGACGTGCTGCTTCAGGAGGGTTATTTCTCACGTGGCCTTCAAGCTAGAGTATCCTTCCTGTGTGGTTTATATCTTTTATGGTAAGAAGTCAATCACTCTAGGAACTTGAAGCTCAGGCACGATGGCTTCAGGTCACAGCAGAACTTCCCTTCCAGGATAAGCTTTGTTCAAACCTGAGTTGTCAGTATATCTCATGCCAAAATCTCAGCTCTGGCACATGAAACCATCTGATTGTTACAGCAGTCTTCAAGGAGGTTACAACCATTTTATTTAATTTTTAATTCAGCTTTACAGTAAGAAAACCAGAAGAGGGGAAAAGTAACTAAAAAAACAAACCCTGCACATAACTAAAAAACAAGATTAAAATTTCTCTGGTAAAACAAACATTAAATTCTCTGATTACATTTTTATACATTATAGCTTATATGAAAAATGTTTTTCAAACTATAAAAGATTTTCAGGAAGGACAAAAAAACTTTCCTTAAAAATTATTTTTAATACATAGTCAGGTAAAGAATGGAAGCACATCAATAATTGTGAAGTTTTTGAAGATGCAGTGCTTAATCACGGATTATGCTGTGGTATAATTCCTTATAGCAAAGTCATAAGTTTTCTGTCAAATCTCATTTTAGTGCATTTACCTTTTCCAGAGATTTAGACAACTTATATATTAATTTATTTTAAAATTAAGTGTAAAGCATGCTTTAGTCAAGCAAACTTGACAGGGTTGTAACTCTATCTGTATATTGGTTAATAAATACTCTTAGCAAGGGGGGAAATATCAGCACCAAAAGTAGCTGAAAAGTTTTGTTTTGAAAGTAGGTAGGAGTATAAGAGAGAAATACCAGTATTGGTATTTTTCATTATATGACTTGGGGAAAGTCCACACTGGAAATCTTACTTCAACATAAACTGACAACAGAGTGCAATGAGCTTTTTAAAAGCTTAGAGATAGACTTACAGAGCTAGTTTTCATCTCACTTTAAAGCACCTTGTGCCTAAACTATGTATTTCAGTTAAAATAAGCTGTTGTCAACAAGAGTACAGTTATCAAAGTTAAAAAGATAAGGTGCAGCCTCTTTACGTGGATCCCTTGTACCACATGCTGTTTCCAAACTTGTATTTGACAGTCCCCCCCTGTTATTAATGCCTCTAACTTTCAGGACATACAAATTCCCAAATCTCCTTTACAACTTTACAGAATAAGTGAAGGATTTAACTTAATTTCTGGCCCATTTACATGGACATTTGCCCCACATTGGTTTAGCAGCAAAAATAACCAGCTGAATTCCTCAGAACTATATTGTATTTTTCCAACAGCTTACAATGTATTGAATTTATTAGAGCTTTTACCTGGTATTATGTAACCCTGTGGAAAAACAGGCAGGGAAGTTGGGATTTTAAAATTATTTCTATGTTAAAGTGACAGTTTTACATATTTTTCACTTTTACAGAGATGTTATTCTCTTCCTCAACTGACATCAGCAAGGCCAATAATTACTGAAGGCCCATCCACAAGCACATTCCAAAATACCTGATGTTCATACAGTTTTGAGAATGGAATTAAATTTATTTTATTTGTTACCTAGGAGCTGTGAATCATTCAAGCTTCAATAATATTAGTCCTTAAATGTTTAGCTCAAAGGTAGTACAAAATATTACTGTAATATAAGGAAGGTCATCCCAGATTCTGAGATTCTATGAGAATTCAGAATTCCTTCGCTTTCCAGGGCCATCTTCTCCTAAAGTCCTTAAGTAAAGTCATGGATTCTCAGTTCAGTTTTCTAGAAGAGAAACCAAATAAATTAGTTTAATATACCTTCACATATGAGGCAATTTTTCCTTTGTCTAAGCAAACAAATCAATTAAGGTTACATGTGAATTATTTCCAATCCAATAAAACATAACACAGCTTCAAGATACCTGAAAATTTGTCCTTATACACCATGGAGTAAAAAATTCACTAAGAATTCTGAACTGTAGATGGAATTCCTCAGAACAGTCTCTGACCACATCAGTCAGTGTGGTCCTGGCTCACAGCACAGCAAGTAAGTGGGAGCTGTTTTTCTAGTGCCTCCAGAAAATATACAATCAGAGGATTCTAACATCATGAGTCGAATCTGGACAACTCTCAATTATTATTAGAAATATGTTTCTATCTGTGATCTGGTTTTGGGGCCCTCAGGATTCTGATTTTCAGGCCTTCTTCAGTGAAGGCTCCAATAAGAGTACCCAGATTTCCAGCACTAAGGAAACACAGCACAAAGCACAAAGGAACAGGAGACTGGTTAAGAGGTGCTGTACAGTGGGGTGCTGGGAGACAGCCGAGCTACCCCTGCCCAGGGACATGAGCTAAACACAAAGCTGTTGGTTACAGAAAGCCATCCACCCACCAGTCCCATGACATTTGCTTCATTCTGCAAGAGTTTGGGAGTCACGGCTCCACAGCTGCAGGATGAGGAAACCTCGTGTGGGAGTACAGACTCCTGGTTTCTGCTCCAGGACAGTTCATCTGCTTTAAAACCAGAAGCACACAGCCCTGGTCAATATAGGCACCAAGTACAGGTGTTGGCTAAAGCCTGCACACCTTAACAGAGTACAAGCTGAAACTGGCAATGGGACAACAGAGAAAGGACTTGTTTTGCAATTCCAAATTTCTCACTGAGTGTACTTGATCAGCTTCCTACGCATTGCTCAAGGAGATGGAACTCCAGATGGAGAGGTGATTAAGAAGCAGATAGTCCTTAAATTCTGGCTATCGGTAGACTGTGTTAGAAACAGAGAGGAAAGCTGAAGAACACATAAAAAATGTTAGTTGTTTCTGTTCTTGAAGTTCATCTCAATACAATCCATGAATGAGTAAACAGAACATGGGGCTATGCTATCTCTGTGTCTCACACTGACACTGGTATTACCATTAGTAAACTGCTACAAATCCTGGTGTCCGGAACTCAAAAAGAATGTTGAAAAACTGGAGCATTTGGGAAGGAGCCACCAGAATCATCCCAACACTGGAAAACAAACTTTAAAATGAGGTTCCAGTTGTTGCATTTGTTTTAAGGAAGAGATTACAAGATGACTTAGTGATAGCAATAAAGTACCCATGGAAAACACACCATGGGCTCTTTGTCCATGGTAGACAAATATCTAGGAAAATCCAGTGAATGAAAACTGAAGCTAGACAAATCCAAACTAAAAATAATGTACCATTTTTTTATTCCTCTAAGCTCTGAATCACTAGGACAATGTATTAGAAAAATTGTTGGAAAGGGTCCTTTTCTAAAAACTGATTTCTGACTGAACCTGTGAAAGGATTGAGGGTGCTACAGAGGTGATAACAGATAGCAAAAAAAGTTTGCAAGAACAATAAGTGTTCAAAGAGAGTGAGAGAACATGGCCATCCAAGAGCAATTAGCAAAATACTAAAGTTCAAAGGAGCTTCAGGTAAGATACTGAAAAGAATTGCATTGATTTCAAACCTGTCATTGCTGATGAAATGGAAATCTCCATTTACCAGTAGAGAAAATGAGCAAAATATGCCTACGTGCCTGAAAGCCTCAGCAGTGGCAATCTCTGGTTTCATCAGACAGTGCACTAATACCCGTGCTCCCAAACGACAGCTCTGAGCCAGGGGAAAATCCTGGCAGACTCGAAGCCTTTGTGGGTGGTGTATTGTTTACAGTGACAGCAGTCTAATCAGAGGCTGGTAATTAGCGGTGCACGCCAGGGGTCCCTACTGGGGCCAGTCCTGTGTGACACCTTTAAGCAATGGTGTGGATGATGGGGCAGGGTGCCCTTCCAGCAGGTCTGTAGATTACACAGAACTGGGAGTGGCTGATACGCCAGAGGGTGGTGCTGCAATCCAGAGGGCCCACAATTGGCTGGAAAAATGGACTGACAGGAACCTCATGAAGGATAACAAGGGGGAATGCCAAGTCCAGCACTTGGGGAGAAACAACCCCAACCACAAGTACATGCTGGGGCCCACCCAACTGGGAAGCAGCTTGGCAGAAAAGGACTTGGGCATCCAGGGGGGGACATCAAATTAAACATGAGCTGGCAAAGTGCCCATGCAGCAAAGAAGGCCAGTAGTATTGCAGGCTGCATTGTTCTCCCAACAGGCTGAGGGAGGTGATCCTTCCCCTCTACTCAGCACTGGAGAGACCGCACCTGGAGTGCTGTGTCTGCTTCTGGATACAAGAGAATCATGGACAAACTGGAGAGAGTCCAACAAAGGGCCACGAAGAAGATGAAAAGACTGGAGCATTGCTGAGGAGAGATAAACAAGGGCAGAGGTCGTCCAGGGAGGTGGTGGTGTCTCCCTCCTTGGAGATATTCAAAAGCTGTCTGTACACAGTCCTGGGCAACAAGCTCCAGGTGTCCTTAGTTGAGCAGGGGGCGTTGGATCAGATGAGCTGCAGAGCCCCCTTTCAACCTCAACCACTCTGTGTTTCTGTGATTTACCATATGAGAGAAGACTATTCCATGAAAATTATGCAACATCAAAAAGTTAAAACAAGTTTAGCTAATTCTCCTAAGATCTACACACATGCAAATTCTGCAGACTGAGGAAAAACCATAAAAGGTAAGAGCATATTGAGCTAACGAAGTCAGGTGTGAGGCTGGAGTAATCAGACACAAACTAGAGAACACTCATTTGATTTTCTGATGTTTAGAGTTGAGAAAAGGCAAGACGAGAGTACAACTGTCCCTCAGCTGAAGGAAGTCAAAGCAGATGTTAAGAAAATATCATAGTAAGGTGTTGGTAGATGTTAAGTAAGAAATCGGTGAGAGGTGGCACTCTACAAAGGATGTGATAGGAAAAAAAATTATCATGGCACAAGGGGACTGGGGAGTCTAGAAGAAGTGAAAATAGCTCAAGAGGATATCAGAAGTAAGAGGATCAAAGAATGTCATGGAGATGCTTCCAAGCTATCCAGCTTCACCCACTTGTGTATGCTCACTGAAATTACTTATCCTGCATCACATTTCATAGATTTAACATAAATTGCCACTTGTAAAGCATACTACATATAAAGTCAAATTAAACCAATACTTTCTTACATTGAAAAACTTCCAAGGCAAAGAATATTATGTCCTGTTAAATAACACACTATACTGTATTGGCTTAAACAGGTGAAACAAAGTGTGTATTCTACTGAATGCACATATTTACCTTCGCTTTCTTTGAAGATACACATGTACCAACCACTGGGCAACAAATGGCCATACAATAGCAAAAGCTAAAATACCAGGAGAAATTTCGAAGGGCCACCATGATGGTTTCTAAGGAAAACAGAAAAAAATTCCAATCAGCAATCTGTGTGCACATATTGAACTCCACCTGTATGCTTCTCAATCACTTCAAATGCTACAGTACCAAAGCAGAAAATAATTGTAAGAGCAGAAGATTAATCTATCAAGTAATTTCTTCAGAAAGATTATTTTTCATCTCTTAGTCAACAAAGAGACAACACAAAAAGCATATACCAAGAGCTAGAGATAAAATATTCAACTCATCTTTTTTCACAGTTCACACTCTTCTTACAAATAGTAAAAACAGTATTTTACCTTGTCAGAGGAGGTGGGCTGGTAATTTGACTGTAGTGTTGCAGATTTTGCCTTTAAATACAAACAAAGGCTAATGAGTATAAAAAAGGAAACTGCAATCTAAATTTTTCTGCTTCACAAAACAGGAACATGACGTTTTTCATCTTGTGAAGGCTTTGCAATCTGTATATACCACAGTCTAATGCACAGAACCCACCCCTATGCAACCCCCCTTTCACCACATACTTCTCATGCTTCCACTACTCTTTTACAGCATTTGTATCACATCTCTGTGTCTTAGGAAATGAATCAATGTCACTTACTAGACCTCTTTACAGTTTTTGAAGGCCCCCTTGTCCAACTTGTCATTGCAGCTTCCTCAAATCTGGTCCAGTCCCAGTTCTGACCCAGAGCAGAAATGCCAGCAGCTTAATTTGCATCACTACATGTTTCAATACTACTATATACCAAGGTCAAAAGCACTGTTTTAGTCTGCCTGAGCAACAGCCATGTCTAACAGAATACTCTGTTCTGTGTCTTCCAGGCAATCCTGAAAAAGGAAGTACCATAAACTTTTCAAGACTACTGCTATTTCAAGACTACACTATTGTGGTGCTTCCACAGAAACAAAACAGCTGGTTTTCTAGGTCTTTCTTAATTTATGTAAGTGTGAAACAGAAGCTTCTGTTTCTCCTTAGGTAAGGGTAGCAAGGACAGCATGAACTGCTGGGGAAGAATCTTTTACTATTTCTTCATATAATGCTCAGGCAAAAAAAGAGAAACAATCTGTATTCAAACATTAGATTCTTAAATAGTTGTGATACAGCAAAATCATAGTTTTAATAAATCCTTTTCCCTGACTGCCTTGGATTTAGAGTATGTGCATCCTGTAGGACACTGCTGGTACAGATGTCTCATTCTCAGGGAGATCAAAATGTCTCAGGTTGCTGGTTCAACTATATTCACAACCTGTTCTATTCTCCTGAAAATACAGTATTTCCACTGAAACAGAAGGAAAAAGAAACATTACATCAATCTACAGTTACTTAAGACTTCCTTTGCCTGTTTTGTGTACATGATGTGAAATTCAAAGAAAGCTGGATTACTTCACAAGGAAGGAAAACTATGAAGAATCAGTCTTTCTATCTGAAAAATGGAATAAGAACTTCTGCCTTTAAACATTTACCAGTCTGAATGATTATGATAATTTCTCACTTCCTTTGAAAATGCTTTGAGATCTAGTAATAAAGAAATTCTCTGGGATCGTGTATTACTAACATTAACTATGGAGTCTTCATATACTGACTGTGTAGTGTGTATCAATAACTATGGCTAAGATTAGTCCAATCAGAGATCAGTAAAATAATATATGCTTTATTTCTAGGTCAAAATGCATGTTTTTGCTCACGTGTCCAAGAGTTGTGTTCCTGAGAGCAGGTACCAATACGAAATTTTAAGCTGGACTAAACTACAGAATATAACTGAAGTTTCTTCACAGTTTAAAAAAATATTGTCTGAAATTTTTATCTGAAAAAGCATACAAATATCCAAGAGCATTTAATTTGAAGTAATTGAGTAACTACAAAGAATAGTACCTGTGATGCTGTAACTGCCTCCAGCATATGCAGCCTCTGAAGGACGTTCTGCATGTCTTCTTGCAGCCGCATCAGCACCACTGCAATCTGTTCATTGAGGCTTCCCCGAGGTCCTCTGTCGGATCCCCAGCGCTCGCCGTCCCCTCCACTACCCATCTGGCCACCCTGGGAACCATCTCCTAAAGGCTGAAGTCTGTGCCCTATTTTGAGAGAGAAGAAACAGAAACATAGAACACAGAATGGGCTACCAACTCTGTGGAAAATGTTTAACAGATCGGTTTCCTCCCTCAGTTTCCCCCCAGGAGCGTGGTACTCCTCATCACAGGTTGTAGTCAGACAGTTCTGAAGTACTGGGAGGTCACTGAAATGTCACGGTATGTTTCCCTACAGCCTCAGTGTGACAGTATCATTCAAGTTCCTAGAACTGCAAAAATACTTAGGAAAAAACTATTAATTCACATCCAGTCAAGTTCAGCAGTAAATTCTGCCCAACAAAAAGAAAGTAAGATCTGTTTTACTATCAAGCATAGGTGTGATTTAAGTTTGGCAGTCTCCCCCTGGAAAACAAAGATCACTGGAATGCAGCAATGAGAAAAGGTAATTATTTGAAACTTACAATACTCCCTTAAAACAAATGCAACTGCAACTACCATATCATGTTTCTGCCTGCAAGTTAAACTACAGTATGCTCTTCGTAATAATTTTACACATAAATAATTTGGATTTTCTTTTTAATTTTTGCACCTGATTATATATTGGTGCCATACAAAAAAGCCATGCTATATATAAATAAAATAGCTTATGCCTTTTTTTGTTTTGTACAAGAAAAATTAATTTTATCCTTGACTTTACAGATCATACCACTGGAACATGGTGCTGTGCCTAGGTGACAGTATTAGAAGTATTATGGAATTAAAAAGAACAGAGGTCCAACATAAACGGAACATCTGGGCAATTATGTGATTAAGAATCATTAAGTTTTAAGAATCATAATGGATAGTATCAGGATCATGCAAAGGTGTGGCTAACATTCCAATTATATAGAAAACAATATGTCACTGACACCTTTCCAAGACATTCCATGGTTTCAAATAAACCACCACAGAGGTATAAATGCATATGTATTTATCAGTAAATATGGAACTTCTAAAAAACTCTTCTTAGGCAGACTGGTTTTGATAATTACATTTCTAAAAACCCAGGTGCCATAAGCATCAGCTGGAGTATAAGGTTACCCACTGTAATTAGCATTTTGTTATCTACTGTTACTGTGAAGGACAGAAGCACTATATAAATTACTCTCTTACTGGAGAGCGTTGGCAAGTGCTTCTCAGGCACCAGCAACTTATGGCAGGGAGGAGAGGGGAACACAAACACAGCATGCACAGTACCTCTCCCTCTTCTGACACTGTAGAAATCTGCTTTTTCTCCACCTTTTTTCTCCTTGTGAGGACCCCCATTACTGGCTTTGCCATCTTCTCCTCCACATTTGACTTCGCCTTGTTCTTCAGCCACTCCCTCTCCAGTATTTCCAGATGGGAGATTCCCGTAAGTCATGCAAGTGCGCCTTGGAAAATCCTTATTTTCTAAGAGAAGACTGTGATCTCCATCCAAGAAATGGGATGAGTGCTTTAAAGATCCTTTAGCTGACGTGATGATCTCCAAGGGCTACAAATTAACATTAGCAAGTAATTAAAGTCTAAAATGTGACAGTTTACCATAAAAAAGGAAGAAACATCATCTCTACTTCCACACTAAAAAAATATTTTGACCAGAATTCAGACTTATCTTTTAAGGGGAGCAGTTGCTTTCCTTAGAATGTACTTACTGTTATCTAAATGTCATTTTCAGATTGAAAAGGCCTTTGAGGCAAATATTCTCAGAACAGTGATACCACTAGGACTTCTTTAGACATCTCCAACATACAGTAATACTTGATAATCACTAAAGTACAGCATTAAGATCAGAAAATGTTCAGTTTTCCCTTGTAAAATTTACTTTGCTTCCTAGACACTGAAATGGTCTCTTAACTTGAATTTGGGAGCCACATGGTCAAAAGTTACATGCCATTAGCAACCCTGAGCAGGCAGTGTTTACACTCATGGTAGAGGTCACCTTGCTTATGATCAACCTGTTCAGACCAGCTTGGCTGCACCCTGCACCTCTCACCAAACAAAAGAAAGGCAGAGTGTTCTGTCAGCTTCTCACTGAGAATCAGTGGTATCATAGGAAGACATTAAAAATGGATGACGTAAGAGCTGTTCAGGCCACAATGACACATTCTGAAACAGCATGGCCTTACCATGGCTCAAGGAACCCTTTTTCAGGGCCAGGACAAGCACAAATAAATGCTGAAGCAGACTGGGGACCTCAGCTGAGAAATAACTTCATGGAAAAGCCAAAATAACCAAAAGGAGGGGCAAAGAAATGGAAGCTGATGCCCAAATTTGTCAAATAGCAGTTCAAAAACCTGGATCATCAGGACCGAAGGGCAGAGTATTCGTTACATCTTCTCTAAGAAAAAGCTGCATTTTGTCCTTTAAATGAACCCCTTCTAGTTTGAATTGCCTGATCTGTAATTCTACTTATATATTTTTTTACATGTACCGGAACTATTTTTTCTGTGCAAAACTAGAACTTTTCTCAGGCAGGTTGGGAAACTGACAAATTATCCACCCACTTAGATTAAAGAATCTCAAACAAGCTTGAACAATAAACAAGATGATTGGGAAATCACCTAGATAAGACAGCTTGCAGCACTTCTATCAAATCACCTTTCTCAACATGCTTCATTGCCAGGTAAAATTTTGATTTGTTAAAAGGAATTATCTACTTACTCAGGAAAGAGCTAGGCAAAAGAATGATGCAATATTAGAGTGATTACTGGTCTTTCTGATCCTACACATCACCCACATATTCATCTCCAGAATCAGGAAAACAAGTTGTGTGAGTACAATCTACAAAGTCCACACTTAAACTGGACCTCTGAAGAAGCTCCAAGTCAGTAAGTTAACTAAGACTACAGTTTATACAATGAGCAAGAGCACAAATTCAGTCCAATCTACAGCAGCACAGCTGGTGCCTACCTCTTACATAAAAGTTTAACATGTATATTATGACTGAAGAGACTATAACAGAACACAGAAATCCTTGTTATCTCCCACTTCTTTATATCTAGGCCACTTTTAGGCACTGGCCTACAGGCTACCTGCTAAGGCTTACTCTTTATTTACTCTAAGAAACAAATGCAGGATTCATCAGGCCAGAAAAAGAGCAAGCAAAAAGTTCACTGTTACAAAGACACTTCCTGTTTCCTAGAAATAGCTCAATTCTGGTCCCTACATATGTTATGAGAGCCTAATTTGCAGACACAGACCTTAGTTTCTTTGTACTGGTTTGGTTTTGGGGTTTTTTTGACAATTGTTTCTTTGTACTGTTGTTTTTCATGCCTTCCCCTCACATAAATTCTCTGAGGGCAAAAATTTCAAGGCCTTTTAGATCAGCAGTAACCAAGCTGCAAAAGACTGACAACAAAAAGAATATAACCAATAGTTCAAACAGAAAGACAGCATTTACCTCTGCATGTCCATGTTCACCTGATCAAGAGGAGCCTACTTGAAAGCAAGCATACCAGTTCCAAAATACACCTAGGACTGCTAAACCCCATACCTCTTCTAGTCCAAGTTGCTCCATAGAATCACAGTAAACTTCACTGTCTGAATCACTGGTTAAGTGCTGAGTTGCTGAGAACTCTTCAGTATTCTCTTCACTTGCACCTGTGGGGAAAGGGGTAGCACACATGCCTTGTTAATGTGGGCCAATTGAGCCAACCCTGGCAAAGAATAAAGCAGTGAGTTAAAATGCGAGCCTCAATTCACTGCCCTTGTATCTACCATTGTCATCCTAAACTTAGATTCTGAATAAAGAGGTCATATGAATATACAAATTACATTTATTTTTCCCTTCACTAGTGGGAAAACTATACCTCATACTGTCATTTCTGCATTATAAATTTTAATTTTACCTTGTTCATTCCACTCTCCTTCCTAAGCTTACTATAAAGTTGCCTAAAGTTATGTTTGTTTTAAAATTATGTACTTAGATCTCAGTTTCAACAAGCTGGCATTTATAGTATGTTCAGCCTTTGAGAATGATAAATAAGATATTAGTGATTTTTTATTTTACTACACATTCGCTTTCAAAGGCAAATAGTATTTGTTTAGGTAGCATAAAGAAAACAATTCTGTTTCTGTGGGTTTGGGCCTCTCTATTTCTGAATTCATCTCTCCTTCTGTAGTAGATCCTAAGAGAAAGCCTTATTTTGAACTGGAATTACATTCTATTTTTGTTGAGTTTTCTGGTTTCTGCAACTGAAAGACACCATTACTAGTCTCTGAATCCTGGGATTAAGCTTTCAAGAAAAGAATATTTTCCATTAAAAACATGTGCAAATGAAAACATGGTCTTGCAAGGACAATACCTTGGTGAGCACTGTTATTAGCTATTTCTAGGCTTGGCTCCGTTCTATTTGTTTGTTCCTCTGGGTTCAAGCCATTCAAGGCAGATTTGGTCTGGATGCCATTCTGCAGATCTGGAATAAAGCTGTCCTTGTAACAGCCATTGCTAACAATACCTTCCAAATCCTTAGCAGCTGCTGATTCGGGTTTCACAATCTTATAGCCTGTAAAAGAACAAGAGAACTCTGCAAAGAGAAAGCTATGCACTAGTAGGTCAAAACACATTTCTTCAAGTAGCCAACTAATGGACTGTATGTATAATGAATCTGCAGAACAAAACATGTAAATGCTCCTAGATTCACATGTGTGGATTGTTCTGTTCTTATAAAAAGCCTAAGTATAAAATTTAATTTGCACAAAGAGCAGATGATCCTTAAAACATAAATAAGCAAACCCAAAGTAGGTGTCTCTGCTAAATAATAAACTAAATAATAATCCTAATGTCCTTGGAAAAAAAATCTGTATCAAGTCTAAATATGTAGTTCCATTTGGTATTCACTAGATGCTGGTATTTCCAGCATCCAACTCTTCACAGACCCTCCAAATGAGTCTTACTGAAACGTCTGTTTGATTTCCTTTGAAGGAAAAAAAGTAATTTTCAATTCTACTGGTACAGGCCATGTAGCCATTCACAGCTCTGACAAAAAGCACTGGCAATAAAACCTAAAACAATGCAGGGTATAGATGTTTATCTAACCTACTGACAGAACGTGCTATGCAAGTCAAAAACTGTATGGCACATCTCACAAATCTGTATAGTTTTAATTGTTGTAACCTAGGTAGAGACACAGACATTGTTCACACAGGCATCCACACGTATTTGCATCTAATTCTCTTGAAAAAGTACAGCATTCATGATGCTTTTGGATTTCCTGCCACTTAGATGGTTAAGAATAACTTTGGCAGAGACAAACATACCCTTTCCATTGATCTGCAGTTCTTTTTCTTCCTCTTCACGAAGCCCCTCCTCTTCTGATTCTGCTCCACTATCACTACTTTCAGCTTTTCCATTTACAGCCTTTATATTTGGAGTGGAATTCATGACATTACTAAGGTCTAAGAAAAAAATCAAACATGAAAGAAAGATGTATTTTAAAAGAAACAACTATGCAACCGCTCCCCCCTCAAACTATCAGTTCTACAAAACTATTCCCATATTAGAAGATGTAGCAAATAATAGCAGCTTATTTATGTAAGCTCTTTCTTAATTGACTTAATGTTTCTCTTTTGTGGCCCATCACTGAGTGTCTGGCTGCTGGTGCAGAGATTCTCAACGACTCTGAGAAAGCCCCCGGGGAAGAGACAGGAGGCCACTTTTACTACTGAGTCTCAGACGAAGACTATTTCTGTATTTAGGGTACAGTTGCAGTAATCTTTTAGTTGGAGCTGATATGGCCATGTAATTTTAAACCCGGAAGTCAGTGTTTTGACACAAGTTCCCTTTGGGCTGAAATGCTTCAAAACTGCTCTCAATTCAAAGGCAAATTATGAAACATTCTATTCAATTATGTGAACACAATTCCGAGTAAGGTAACAATGGTATTTCATGCACCACCTGCTGTAATCTAGGCAGTCACAAAAAAGGGTAAGAAGACTCAAGTTTATACAGATCTTTATCTAGTAAAGGGCATACGGAAATAAATTCTCTGATTTCAGTGAAAAAGTTGATGAAATTAATATATACACTGAGCAATTTTTTTATAAATATTTAAAGAAACAAATCTTGAAATAGACAACCTAACTGCTAAATCCTTGTTTTCCACATTTTTTGGTCACTCCAAGGATCACAAACAATTTACTCTGAATGCACAAAGAAGTGCAAGGTAACAATTCGGTAAAACAGACACAGTCAAATACGTCCTGATGATCGTTTAAGCCTCCTATGTTAGGACAGAGTGATTAAGGTACAAAGGGGGCAGTTTCTGTGAAACACTCACACAGTTTACAAGCTGACTCCAAGGCTGAAATCTGACTGTTTTAATTATCACACCACCATTCCATTTGCATAATTGCTACTTTCCCTTGTCAGAACCTTGAAAGATTAATTCTTACATTTAGTCTTAACATTAAACAGCAAAATGATATCCAATTATACTGGAGTTGCCAAACCAGCTTCACTACTTTCTTTGCTGCATAGTAATTTACAGCTAAGGGGTTTTTCTGCTTTAACCTTCCAGTGAAGAGCCTTCCCAAGTTCCTCTAGTTTCCAAGCTTATCCACAGCACTTTAAAAAACAAAAAATGCAAAACAACTTACTATACAGTAGTAAAAAATTTGTTAAATATTATGTTCACTTTAGTTTTGTTGCAAGGTAAAGTTTCTGTGGGCACTCTGCATCTCTCTTTTGGATTGATGTAATCCAACTCTTATCTGAAGATTAAAAAAACCCACTTCTTTATTATAAAAAGAGATTTGGAAAAGCAATTGTCCATCTTGTCGACTACACGAATATAAGCAATCACCTGCTCATTTTCTCCTCACTGAAGAACACTTTCTTATTTGCAAGGAAGTTTGTTTCACAAAAGAGAAATCCCAAAATATTCCCAGTTTACTTCTCACAAACGTTTCATGAATTGTGAATCCCAGTTCTCGAGATGTTTTTCTGAGAAGCAGCAGCATGAGAAGGATAAGGCAGCAATTCTGTCCTCACAGCCTGAGCATGAAGCACAGACAAAGCTCCCGTGGCATAAGTAAGGCACACATCACTCTTCCCTTTGAACAACAAGGGGGTGGGGACACAATAATCCATGTGTCCTACCCAGCCGTGGGAGTAAACAGGAAAGACAAGACTAGGAGGAACACTGGGCTGTGAAGAAAGGCGAATTAAAACCGTAAAGCTCCTCACCCTACCAAAGATACTGTAAAAAATCCTGAGCCATACCATAAACTTTTTTTCTGAGATTTACTTCTTTTCTTTTTGAAGGGAATGTCTTTGAAGATTCAAGCACGTTCTTTCTTCACTTACTTGCAGTAAGGAGATTATTCATTTGAGGAAACTTCTAAGTGGTATATCACATACATTTAAATAAAGAGGAGGAACTGAGAGAATGTAGCAACAAATTTATGATATCATGCCATGGGACACCTGAATAACTGAAATCCAACAGGATCATATTTCTTCCACAAAGTCATCCTTAGCAACAGTGCTCCTAAAGACCATAACAAAGCAACACTTTGATGCAGACTCTGAAGAATATATCATTGTACAGGATTCTGGCCACTGGAAATGTCACACTTAACCATATGCTTTTCCTTAGAACCCTTGCACTGCTACCCTCATCAGATCCATCCCCAATTGCTTTTACTACATGGTAAAACCACAGTTTGCTGCCATCTTCCTTGTTGCTCTGAGCATGTCCTAAGAAACCAGATATGCTGACTAATCCTGGGTTAAAGACTAAACAGAACCAACTAGTATCAACTTCTACTGTCCCTGTTGGTAGGTTAATGGCTGTTCCCTGAGGAAATGCATCTTCTTAATGTGAATGACACAAGTTAAGCAAGCTTTTAAAACCTTACTTGGTTTGTACTAATCCTAAACAGCCACCCCACACCCCTTTATTCCGTTTACTCACTTCAGCTGCAGGCAAAACGTTAGTTGCTTCTTCTGCTGCCCTAGTTTAGATACTATAGCATTCCTCTTGGTTTATTACTTTCATCTCACTGCCTACAGCATCAAACTGTGAGATTTTCTGGGGTTTTTTTAATGCTATATACTAAGAGCTGTATAACAGTATCAACATGAAAACAAAAGCAAGAAAGATTTAACAAAAGAAAATGGCAAGATGGAAAGGATGTGAAGAACAGACATGCAGCTTCTCTACAAGCCTTCACTAGATGTTTATTTTCTTGTCTCAGGTCTGTGAAGAGATTTCCTATGAACCATTCTAATACATTTCTTTAAAGCAGCACTACAGTTCTTCTCAATGACCTGTATAATGGGGCCAAGCTTCTCAAAAATAATATGTATTTTCTGACTCTCCCCATATTTCAAGGCAACTTTTATTACCCAGATGAGAGTTCAGAGCTTAATTACCTCTGTGGATCTGCCCCAGCCTGAAGGTCATTTTACAGACAAAACCTAGCCTAGCAGGTTTCTCTCAAATGCTTTGTATTTTTGTTTTCTGAACAGCCACATTATTCTTATACAAAATTAACGTGCACTGGTGGAGCTGTACCGATGGTTAACCCAGTACACCACAGTATCAGCTTCACACAAGTTTACAGCCTCTTGCACGCTGTGAAAACACCAGTGATCAGGAGCCAGTCTACAAGAGAAGATGAAGGACATGATAAAACATTTAACTAGCTGGGTATGCCCTCAATGTTTAATAAAAGTTATGTGCTTTTGTAAAATATAACAACTTTACTATCTGCTCAATAGCAGCAAAAATCTTAGCAACTAAAAGATTATTCCCATGACCTACACTTGTGTCACCTTACATAGGGATCTCCCTGCACACCTATGATAAAGTAGGCTCAAGCTTTGTCAAAATTTTTATGTTAAGTCTCAAAAAGACCTGTGTGCTGTACAAAACTGCTTTGATAATCAGGTAACTATAATTCTTTTCTTGCCATCACCACCTCATGTTTCATGCTTGCTACCAACCCAAGTAGGCTCCTTGCTTCAATTCCAAGTTTGTGCAACCACCTTCTGCCATTTCCAGTATTATACTAGGTTACACAAATCTCCACCTCCTTTTTGAAACTGATGTTATCAAAATACAGAGGGGTAGATGCAAGCATCTGGGAGCAATAAGCTCTTCAGCTAGAACAAGAGTTTCTATACCCTCATTTCCTTTCATTCTTTTTAATATAGGACACTACAAAGAAAATTTCCGGGGGCCCAGCCTGCTCTGTAACATCTGTTCTCCAGTACTCAAACAAGCTGCCATCACAAATAAAAAGAGACTTTACAAGGGTCTGTCAGAAATACAGACAGAAAAATATTACATTCCTTACTTTAACTACCATGGCTTTATCTCTTTTAAATTTTAAGTGCATTAAGTGCAAGTTCTCTGAAAAAAAGTACTCCCGAAGCACACTGATCATGGCAGCCAGCTCTTTCTCTACACAGTTTTCCTTGTTTTGTGGTTCAGTCTTCCTAAACTTCACTGTAACAGAAAAAGAAGAATCTCTTCCTTTTTATTTTTCTTTTAATATACTCAAAAAGATTACAGTCTTGTTTTGTCAGCATTCCTCTCTCTGCTTATGTGCTTTTCAAGCTGTTACTCTCAAAGAGATGCCAGTGTATTTGATAATGCAACTTAATCAACAATACTCATGTCTTTATTTACCATTAATAAACATCAAAACAATAGTTTGTGGATAAGAACAAACACAGACAACAGCAACTTCTCAGACACTTGTATTAACTTGCAAATACAGTATTTAGGATTACTGACTAGTCATCCCAGACCTTTATACTTTTCAGCATCTAAGTTTCTCATCTCCATCTGTATCACCAGTACCTTTTCCCTTGAATTTTCAGAATATATTCCATATAAATAAGGTTACCAAGTTTGGGGGGTTGACTTGGATACACTGCCTTCCTGACGTTCCTGAGCCTTCTGCCAGTAGAGACAACTTGCCTGGGATTTCTCGACAGAGAAGCCCAGGAAGAGCAGCTGCTCCACAGGCATTCCCAGCACTGGCAGTAGTTCCACGAAGGCCACCAGATGTCCAGAGTACAGGGCCACCAAGCACAGGCAGCTCAGTCACATGGTGCATGCACAGCAAGACCAGTGGATCCAGGCTTTGCCAGATCAATGTCAACACCTTAACCAACATGTGAGAACGGACAAGAACAGCTGCTTCTTAGATATTTATTGTAAGTTGCAAGAATAGTAAGATCATTCCAGGATCCAGGATGTCCCCAAGTCTGGTACTACTTCCCTCTGGGAGAATGAGCAGAACTTGCTAAGCTCTCTTCTGTGTGGAAGAGATACAGTCATCATTTGGAACTTTCACTTTGCATGGCAAGTAGAGAGGAGCATTATTATTATTATTATCATTATCATTATTATTATTATTATTATTATTGAGTTTTGTTCCAGAAAATACAAAACATGAGCACAGTGAATTCAAAACCCCATAAAGAAAACTGAATTATGCTTGAAAACAACACAAAACCACACTGCTGAGTCACATACTGTAGCCTGAATCAAAAACTAGTTTCTCCTGTACAAAAACACTTAACCAAACAGAAAAGAAATAACATTAAGATTATATTCTCCTGCCATCTGCTCCAAGCCTACCAGCTGAAAAACCTTTTACAAAACCCATATCAAACACAGCCTCACAGATAACACAAATTGTTTTTTCATACATCTTAAAGGATATGATTATTTTTGCTAAACAAAGTTACACATGAGACACCAGCTTGTATCCACTGGGAACTTTCCTGACAGCAATCAAGATACAGCTACCTACATCTGTTCTTCTCCAGCCTCCCATACCTCAATCTACTGCTTCTTTGTAGCTTGTCTTTGTAGAACAAGCTATGAGAAATATGCATTTCAGTTCTCTCATCACAAGATGTTAACTACGAGACAGCTAAAATATAAGAAACCAGCATTTTATAGCAAGTGGGTACATATTCTAGAGGAGTCTCAAAACTTGAAGAACTTTTGACACTTATTTTTCCTTTTGCAGGGAAATTTTGTCTGGCTGGAAGGGAAAAAAATCCAAGTTCAACAACCAGTTACACACCAAAACTGTTACTGCTGACTCAACCCAGCATGAAACACTACAGACAGGCATTTCTTTTCATGGAAGAAATCTACTCATAGCTCCCTCCACACTTCAAAAGAAGCAATTTTTAATCTTACCTTTTCACACTGGGATACTCTGCTGCTCACCCTGTGGCAATATATTCTCTACCACTCTGTACAAGAGAGGAGCTGTTGATATCCTCAGGCTTAGAGCTAGCCTGATGCTCTGCCCTAATTTTCAACACTGCTAGATAGCACTGACATAAAGCCATCAGCTTGAAGCTGAGTCACAAAGTGGGCTCAGATTTGGTATGTAAAACCTGAAGCAGGTATATATTGCAACAGGACAAGCCACAGTGTGTTGAGACACTGATCCGCACCTCACTGAGACCATCCACTGGCTGGCACTTGCTGGCCCAGCCCTTAATCTTATGTAATAATCCCATCCTGCAGCAAACGCTGAAGAGAATGTTCTATATGCTTTTGGAGGTTAAACTATTGAGATATTAAAAAAAAATAAAGCATACTCAGTATAGTAAGTTTCACACTAGCCTTCCTGAATTTAATCTGTAACCTTGATTATTCCTGTTATCACTGGAAACTAGAAGAGGAGAAAAAGTTTAAAGGATGGAATTTTAAAAACCTCACTCACCCATGCACCCTCCAGCTGCCCCACACTAACCCTGCCTTAATGCACCTCCTAGCTGTAGTGCAGCCACTAACACAACTTAATAAAGCACAGCAGTTTCAGAGCAACAGGGATTTTAGCCCTTTCTCCCCTTCTTTCAAAGGACTAAGAAGATTCACAGCCATTGAGCTCCTTAAAAATCCTTGTGAAGAAAGGCAGAAGAAGACAGAAGGAAATCTGTTTAGCAAGTATCTTTGAAGACAAACATCCATGAAAAAGTGAACTTAGGAAGCAAACAGCAGGTGTTTTATGGCAAAGGCCCATACACAAGCAGGAAGAGTGTGCCACCAAATGCTCCATTAGAAAGTAAAGATGTTGAAAATAACCTGAGGTGGTCCTAAAGAAAACAAGACTACTTGAAAAGATAAACTAGTCATATGCAATCTAAAGAAACAGTTGGAAAATATATTGCACGTTAAGAGTAAAAAAACGTATTTCTACCTGGAAAGTAATAATTAAGCTTTCAAAGCTGACCTATGTCCTGTACTAACTACTGCCTTTGAAACACAAATGTTTACACATATTTGCTTGTTCTAAAAGCACATAGACCTCAGTGAGCCCATACCCAATGCAGGAAGACATCGAGCAAATTGTTAAATAGCCATAACTGCCTGTGAGCCAGACCAGCTTCTGCCATTCCCACAAGCTGTTAATGAAACAGTGCCCTGTGTGGGCTCCCACCACAAACAGTCTATACCGCAATCAGCACTGCCCAAAACCAGCACAGGCAGCAATACGAGTCACCCTGCTTCAACAGGCCTTCATCTGGTGCAACTGCAACACAGATGGGAGTAAAGCTTTCAGGAGAAAAACACTCATTAGGATGACAAAATTTAGAATTATTATAATGCTGAAACTTTCCACAGCCTCTGCAGTGCGTAACTTGTCATTACTGGAGGCAACATTTAATCTTCACAAAGGCTTACTAGCACTACTGCTCCTCAGCATACAGGCAAAGGGTCATCTTTATTAAGTAGGATTTTAAAACATTAAATGCCTTGTCACAAAGCAGAAAGAGTACACAGGAAAATTCTACTGAAGAACTTGTGAGCAATTTCCAGATATTTTGCTTAGTTGTTCATACACCTTAACTCAGTGTGGGCCTGTCATATGCAGATTTCTTGCCTAACTTTGGATTTACTCACATCCAGAAAAAAGAAAATATCCACAACAATTCTCAGGGAAACATTCTGAAGGATTAGTTGGCTCTGCAACTCGATATTTTTACCCACTCTCAGGACACTAGCGTGACAATTCTAGCCCACCTTTGGCTTCTTCAGGTATAACACGGCAAGAAAGCTTAAATACCCATTCTGAAGATTTTGAATTTACTGAGCGATGGTATTTTGAAGTTTCTTTGCCTTTTAAGCATTGGCTTGGACATCAGATTTCTTGTGCATTTATTAGCAAGTGCAAAAAGTTAAAAGGTTGCTCTTCTAAAGCACCCATCCACCTACAGGACAGTCCCTCTACTTTCCAGCAGCTGCCAACAAAAGGATCCCTCTGTAATACTTCTTTTCTGCAGTGCTGTGACAGCTAAGAGCCCATATTCTTCTTTGATGTCTAGTATTTCATGTGCCTGAAAATAATTTACCAGTAACTTTCTCTGTAAAGAAGTACTTCATACCTGTCAGAAAGAGACTGACACAGCTTTCCAGAGAGCTCAAGCTTCTCACACAGCTGCAGGATGACCTTTCCAAACACCACTTAGGTTACATGCTTTAGAAATAACCCTCAGATTTGCTTTACCTATTGGAGGGAATTCTCCATTTTCCTTTCATTACCAACGCATTCAAGTTTGGATATTTGTAACCCTTCGATTTGGTAAATTTGTCTTTGTTATCTAGTAGAGAGGTTACAAGTAATTTTGATGCTGGCAAACCAGGCTTTAGTAATCTTTATTAAAGCAGCACAAGCTCTATTGATTCAAGAAGACAATAATTCAATGGTTTATAATTAACATTTTCAGTGAAACCGCAAGGAGGAGAAATTCAATTTTAAAAGGCTACACTTTTCTGTTGAGGCCAATCTGCTAGAGATGATACACCATCCGTAGCTGATATACACTGAACTTCCAGTCAACCTCTTTCACTAATTCAAGAAACTGTTGATTTTGAGGTAGTGGCACGCAATTCTTAAACAGTTAGATAATGATCTGCATACGGATTAAAGTTTGATGGAAGAATGGAAAATGAACTCAAAACAGAATGAACCAGAAGATAAGGGTCCACTGTGAAGCAAGACAGTCAAAAGAAGGGTCCCAGTTTCCAGAAAATACCAACTGTCTATCCCTGAAAAAACACCTTCCACAACAGAAGTTACAGAGAGTAGGGCCTTGGGAGTAGGGAAAGAAACAGGACCAGAGGAACTCATACAATCAAAATATAACTATGTGTCAATTTTTAATCAGTATCGTCACCAGTGTCTACACCATCTCAAACACAGACTTGGGTACATTCGTTCTATATTTAGTGTCTATCTGGAAGACTGAAGGTATTCATGTTTGCATGTTTCTGTGAAATATTTTTACATCTGCACTGTAAACAATAATAATTATTTCCAGCTTCACTTTTAATCAGGGAAGGTGCAAGAGTGCCAAAAAAATGCAATGTCACATTTAAAACATACAAAGGACTTTGTGAAAGGTCTGTCTTAAATTACTGCAGTATAATCAGATGTTGCAGCTTTAAACGGTATGAGTGATGACATATCAGACTTATTGCAACAATGACATAACAAGGTAGAGATGAAATTTGCTATTCTGTTTAACTTACACTGCCTTACATTTAAGCTGCTTCTTTAAAAAACAAGTACCCTAGATTTGTTATGGAAATAGGTACAGTTTAACTTCCGTGATTCTCAGTGTGCCTAGATAAGTCACTTTTTTTAAGAAGTGGCTTCTGGCACTGTGCCATAGACACCAAGTCTAAGTAAATCCTTATTACACAGATCACTGACCTGAATCTACTGATAGCTTTCCTACAACCTGCCCATCAATCCACCTGTCAGGTAAACTTATTACATCCCACACATGAAGTATACACAACTTTAACTGAGAAAAAAGTCCCACCACTTTCAAAATGGCCATTTCAAAACTCCTACCATTACCTTTCCCCCAAGACAATGAAAAAATAATTCTGTTTCTCTGAGACTTAATACCAAAGCTATGTTCCTTTAAGGTAGGGGGAAAAAAGCCACATACAAAAGGCAACTTAACTGGTTGCCTCCTACTTCTTAAACACATTAAAATAATTTATTTGTGTAATGGTTTGTTTTTTAAAAACTGTTTCGAGTTTTGCCCTGTTGCAATTCAGTTTTTTAAATGTAATTTTAAGCCGGGATTTAAACTGTACTTTATATGACAACTTTATGAACACATTACCTGTAACATAGTAACTGTCAATCAAAACATTCTCACAATAGTATTGCTAAATAAAAATCACCACACTGATTTTTATGCAGGTATGACACCACTAGGTTTGCCACTTGTCAAAAATTTAAAATGTTTAAATATTCCCTTCATGAACTTGAGTCTCAGAAAACTTTTATGCATTACAGAAGTCATGATTAAAAAAACATGGGTTTTGACTGTGGATTTCTTCAAATTTTAAATCAGATGACAAAACTGGATTAACCAGAACTGCATTTACTTTGACAAACCGCAGCAACATCAGATTGTAGCAGTACACATTAGTCATTCCTTTTCCTAATGGAAAGGCAGAAACTAGATTTGATTAGGAGAGTTATTTTGTTTCAAATAATCTTTTTTCAGAAACAGGCTTCCTTCAGCAGCTCAAATAGCCTGTAGACAAGGACTAAACATGCATCTCCTGGGCCTAATCACCTCAAAAGTAAAACAAAAAAAAAAGCCCAGCCTAATGAGGTGGCAAGCCCAGAAGTCACAAGTTTTAGCAGGAAGTTACTATAGCACCAAAACAATGGAAAAGATGGATTTACACATAATTTATTATTCCTACCTTCCAAATACTTAGAGACTTTCTCCATTCGAACTGCCGTATGGTAAAAAGAATGAACAGAAAGATGCAACGTTTAGCTTTAAAATCATTTAGAGAAAACAAGCCCCCAGAAATAGTAGTTATGCTTATTAGTAGTACAAAGGAAGTTATTTGTCCGAACCTGAGGTTAGGTCAGATCCTCTGTTCTTTTTATCTTCTACTATTTCATAGAATGGGCCTATTACTTGTAGTAATTCTTCAACTTTGTCCGTCATTGGCATACTCTCAAGAATCTGCACAAATCCAAAATATGAAGCATCTTATGAAACAGCATTTCAATGACTCATTGATTTCAACTGATTGTAGAAAATGCTGGTCATTGTAAAGCTCAGCAACACTTCACCAAGTCACTAAACATGTTGTTCTGATTTTTTTTTAATTACAGGAAAACAACATAAAATTAAGTTACTAAACAAGAATCTTCCAGTTGTATTAACTTTTTTTAGGTGAAGAAAAATGAGAGCTAATGGAATTACCAACAGTAAAAGACAGCCTTGGCACAGTATTTATTAGTAGACCTTGGAATCCATTATTTCAGCAATTTTAAACTAAACCATCTCAAAGTTCAACAGGCTGCTGTTATCTGATATAATTATTTTAACAGACAAGTCTTTCCACAGAGAAAATACAACAGTAAGGCTTTTTGTCTTACAGAAGTCTTCATGTTGTCAAACCCTGGAATGTAAGGAGCAGATGAAAAGTGCACTACTGGGTCCATCTAAACCCAAACATAAAAATGGACAGAACACAGCAACACTGGGACAGCACAAAGACACTCTTAGGAGAAGAATAAACTAAAAGCAAGTTCTGTTTTGGAAGTAATTTGGAGCGTTTCTTCATTTTAAGTTACAGAAACAATACCTTTGATCATTTGATAGGAATATAAAATCTTAAATCTAAAATAGATTAAACAGAACAGATTCAATAATTGAATACTATTTTAAAAGCACACAATATTTTTGTCCCATTCTGGTTTAACTCCTTACAACCAAGTTTTTTGTCAATAGCTTTGTTCCTCTTTCATCCTCTACTACTTTAGTTATTACGTTTTAAAAGCATCAATAGCTATAGGGAAAAAATGAGGTTGAAGCAAACTACAAGCTACAGTACACCTCCTCCTCCAGAAGAGCACCAAGAAAGCAACAGATGAAGGTACAAGTTGCCACAGAACATACTGCTCAAAAGCACCGAGCACATCACTAAGCAGTAGGAGCAAAAGCTACAGTATTATTTCACAAAGCAGGAGCTCCAGGCAGGCTAGCATGTACCAAGTCACTTGCAAACCAATCAAAAATACCAAGAGACAACAATCCTATCAAACTGCTGTTTCATTGCCACTTCTCTGATTTATTCAGTGTATATAATTCATTCCATGTTTGTTAGGCAGAAATACTTACATATAGAGCTGGATATGAAGCAGAGATTGAATAGTTATGTGATTATCTTTTTTTTAAACTTCAATACACTGAGAGAAACAAGAAGCCTATTCTAGAGGACTTGTATTTGTTATATATTTACTTCTATAGTCAGTTCTGTAAACTGTTTCACATACACATTTCTACAACGTCTGCACATAACTGCTCTTCATCTATTCTGAACAGACCTCAATATACTCTGTGCTACTTGGAGCAATTCTTAGAATCTTTTCTAACTGACAGCTCTTAGGTGAGCATGAAAAGAGCAAGTACTTCCACAAACAAAATTAAATGCTTGCTTATAAAGCCACTAGGTGTAATAAGCAATCTCAAAATTTGAAAGTGCAAAATAAGTTATTATGTATCCTCAATTACTGTTTCCTTTGGATGTCAGACAATTCATATATAAAGACTCAAGTTTTAAATTAGAATCACCGTATAATGTTAATACTTCTTCATGCTAAGATAACGCTTCTAATATATAACAAAACAATATATCTGAAGTGCAAGTAAGTTAAATAGTATTGCAATATAAAATTCCAGAAATGCTACTTGAAACATAACCTTGAATGTGAGCTCAAGTGCATTTTGTTTACTTTAGCTAGAAATAACACATTTGGTCATCTCTTATCAGCACCTCAAAACCTCACCCAGACACAT
>JAWWEU010000081.1:15857091-15869589 GCA_035583155.1 Acropternis orthonyx
CCCCTCCCTCCCCTCCCCCCTCTTTCCCGTGCTTGTATGGCTACACGGGCCGAAAATTTCAGAGCACGCCGTACCCCACCCGTTCCAAGGACCTCAGATACCCTCAGGCGATGCACCACCCACCGCCCTGGCAGTCTGTGCCTCACACCCATCCTCGTACCCACACCTATTCACACAGTTCACCTAAATTACCACTGTAGCCACTTTTGTCTTTTTTTTTTTAAGTTTTAATGTTTCCTATTTAAATTAAAATTTTAGGCATGCGATTGTAAAACCCAGAGAGCCACTATTTCCATGGCACCCAGAGATGGGGGTGAGTACCAGCACAGCAGCACCAGCTAGCTCGGCAGCTCGATAAATGAATGGCCTTATTGAAAAGTGCTGCGCATCCAGCACTCTGCGCAGTCAAACAAAAGTGTGTTAAACCAACTGCTTTTGTAACGAGTGGAATAATTTACCCAGTGAGCAACAGGATGAATTAATAGCCCCATTGAATGGAATCGGGTACAAAATCTTGGCATTCAAGTCAGTTCATTTATCTAGTACACAATATATGTTTTAAATTCCTCTGAAGGCAGTTGTGTGCTCACAGTGTGTGCCCTCTGGTGGGAAAGAAAAGCTCCGGGGAGAGGGGGATTAGAGGAGATGAGCCCTGGCTCTGCTGAGCTCGTGCATTCCACAAGGTCAGCAGCCAGCTGGCCTGGGGAGAGCTTTGCTGGAGAGAAGCTGACACTTCCAGAGGTGTGCAAATAGGATTCCCCACATTGGGAAAATGATGAACCCATGTTATGAGCACTGCTCAACTCATGAATGTTATGTAATCATTTCCTCTGCATTTTTCAATCTGAGTGCTAGATTTCTAAAGGTCTTGTGAGCTTCATACTATCTATCATCTTTTTTTTATCCGTAAAGGTATGAATGAGAAAAGCTCAGATCAAAGGGAAGTGGATTCTTTTTTTGAAGATAAATGGGTCTCTGTATTCTTTGAGCATGCAAGGAGTTAATTTAGAACAAGTAATACAAAAATTAGGGGCTTTTTGTGAGGCCAGCTGATGTATAATTTCTATTTACCTGAGATAATCTATAATCATGTTTGCCTTTTTACTTGATTTAAGAGAAATGCAGTCTGCATTTTTATAATGAAGGTTCCCAGACTTTCACTGGAAGTAGGCTTTAAAAAAGATGCAAATGACAGCCTATTTAATGGTTGTGTGCAGAAACAGAAGCTGCCCTCTTTGAACTGTGTGAAGATGTGAGAGTGTAAACTCTGCAGATCCAGAATGAGGCACTTGAAGTAACCCAAAATAATCAGTACCATCATGCTCTGAGACAAGGATGACATACTAAATGAAAGGCAAATTTTGAGCACTGGTGAACATATTGTGAGAACATATCACAAATGACTAGTTGATTTTAATGCTCATATATAATACTAATTAGCTTTGTTATTAGATGTCCTTATATATATTTTGCATTCTCATTGCAGTGACTTCCATGAAGAGTTAACAACAACCAAAGCTTGAGTACAGGTAATAAAGGAAATATTCTCATCCCTTGCGAACAGCCAGGAGTGGATCTGAGCTTTATCTCGAAGAGGACCTAGACTCTATTCTTTAGGGAGCAAAATTATATGGCATTTCTCTGTTGTCTGCTGAGTACCTAGTGAGAATGACCACGTGCTTGTAAAATCTAATTATAATCTATGTGTTAAACTGGGCTGTGTTTCCACTGTTCCACAAGAGCAGTCTCCAAAACAATCATATGACTTGCTCTAATTCTTTTTTGTGATCCAGCGTATAAGAAGCCAAACTTCGGGAACTGTGATAGAAAGACTGACCAGTGATGCCCATCAGCTGAGATGCGAGACAGGAGAAACCCTGGAAGTCTGCTACCAGTGAGATTTGTCAGTGAGTGCAATGTGTGACTCTTCATATGTCTGAGTGATTTGCAGTCCTCACACTTCACTTGGTGTTTCACAAACCACTTACGGAGAGCCTGTGAATCGCTGAAATTAGGCATTCTTAGCAGCACTGAGACAGATCTTGTATGGGAGTGTGCTGTTGTAGTTGCTGAAGAAGTATACTTAGGAGATGTCTGAAGAAAAGGCAGAAACCATGATCCCGAGTGTAACCTTGTACCTATCCTTCACAGATAGATTAGGAATGGTTGTTGAGTTCAGTGGTGTTATAGCACAGGATAGTCTATCAAAGTCTGATGTGTAGAGCTACTTCACAATCCTAATTTTATGCTGCGTGTAAAATGCAACAGTCCCTTCACATTGTTCTCATTTGTATCTCAGGTCTGGTTTATTTTTCTAGCAGTTGCTTCCAGTGCCAAGCTACACCCCAGCTCAACTTGAAGAGCACCTTCATTTTACTTGAGGGACAAGGGAGTCAGTTAAATTATGCAAGTGAAAAGCTGGAACTGGAACCAATTATGCCTATTTCTCCCTCAGGGGTCTGAATCATGCCAGTATATTTTACAAAATATTTTTTAATGGTTCTTAAGAAAGTGGACCATAGTCTCATATGCATTATGAGCAAGTTCTGTAAGCCACCAGATCCAAGAGCATGTAATTTTAGCAAAGCTTACTTTTTGAAGTATGTAATCCAGCGGGAAGGAAGAATGAATTATTTAAAACCTAATAGTCATAATTATGAAGAACTACATTAGCATTACAATTTCTAAGTCAAATCTACATGCTGATGAAGAATGCAAAGATTGTTGTCTAAGAAGGGAAGAGCTTTTTATAGGGAGCAGCTTTCTATATTGTTTACAGTAGAAAGGCTAATGTATCAAATAACATTTAATTAGAGGATTTTTTAATGAAATCATGAAGGATATTTGTGTCAAAACCAACAGCTCTGGAGAAAGAGAACTATTTGCCTAGCATTAATATGGCAAAAGCAGCAGCTGAAATTTGTTCACTTATGTAGGCCAATCCCTGTTCTTCAGGAAAAGCCCTTTGGGCAAAGGACTAGTTTGACACAAACAAGAATGCTTTTGGGAATGGAAGTTTACTTGTGAGGTTCAGATACACCCCTTAATAACTCGACTAGAAATACCAATTCATTTCACAGTTGGGGATTAAGTAATGGAATGATTTTTAACCATTTTAACCATTATAAATGGCAGCTTCTTTGCCTAAGGATTAACCTCCTTGTTGTCAAAGGCATTAAACGTAATAGATCCCATTTCAAATCTCTTTTGAGATATTCAATGCAGGGTCTTTCAGTGATCAATATTTCAACCTGCGCTTTTGTTTTCCCCCATTTCTCACAGATTTCAAAAAAGTAGATGCATTAACAAAAGTATAATCTTAGATCTGTTTCATAAAATGCTCTTTGAAGAACAAAATGTGATCATACTTCCAAAGACGTTCAGCAGCATTTGACTTTGCATTGAACTATACAACACTTATGAAGTCAAAACCCTTTGCAGGTTTATATCTTTGTAGTACTAAAGTATAATGCAGTGCCATATTGTGCCTTAAGCCCCTCTTTTTTTCTCCAAGCCTACTATTCATTTCTTTGATGAAATTTTTAATAAAGTTCAGTTTTCCTTACTGCCTCAAGGTATTATTCTTGTTGAGCCAGCAGACAGTTATAAGAGAATTGTTCAGCTTTCACATATTGTAGAAAGAACATTTTAAAAATCCTGTTCCATTACAGAGCCATGAACTGAGCTTTGGAAAGTATATAGTTTCATCTTGCAGCAATGACAAACTGTGTCTTATTATAAACAACAGCAGTGGACAGCTCATAATAAATACTTCTTACTTTCTCTTCAGTAAAATATACAATATCTGGAGGTCAATTTGTACTGTCATTTACAGTGATATAAATTTGGAATGACTTGATTGATTTGGAAATATTTATGGTGTTACATGTTTTCATAATGCAAATGAGAAAGAATTTGACTCTGAAAAATCTGGTATATTATTTCTGTTTTGACATTTATGCATCTTGTCTTCACAGCTACTGCTGCTAAAGTTTTAGAAGCCAATCCTTGTGTAATTTGCCTCTTGGGAATAGCAAACAAAATACTGTGACTGTATCATATTAATGTGCTTATGCAATGACATATTTATAGCCAGACAGCTCTTATGATATTTTTTTTCAGTATCTGGAAGGGAAAAAAACAAAACACTCTGAGTTTATGCATGTTCTTTTAAAATTCTAGCAAATGAATTTTGTTATTCTTTGTCGCAAATCTGAAAAATGACTGTGAAAATGTGTTCATGACACACGTTTACCAGTGTGCAAAGCCTGGAATATACCTGGCAAACTACCTGAACTCAAGCATTTTCAGGCCTGTGTTTAACATGTTGGATATTTATCCAGACAGAAAACATACAACCGTGGTTTTGGTCAATGGGTTTCAACAACTTAATCTAGCAGACTGGGATTGAATTACTGGAGTGAGACCTCCAACAAGCTGTCAGAATGATTTAAGACTGAGTTTAATAGGGTGTCCCAGCACAGGATCACCACTTCATTGCAACCCCCACAAACACACAGCTCTGTTGCTGTAGAAATTGTAGTGAAAAATCAGATTTCCATAGAAATCAGTGCCAGCTAGAGTCTTTTCCCAGTTATAAATGGTGAACTTTTTCACTCTCATATTCAGCTACAGGACATCATCCAACAAAGTTTATCTGGGAAGCTTTATTGAGCAAGAAGTTTGACATTCAGGAACCATTGAAGGTTATACTATTAGATTGTTTCTGCTCAACTGAAATAAAGAAGCCATCTCTGCTTCAGTTTTGGGGTGATAAGGCCTGTCCACTTCCCTGAGGTGAGGAAGACAGGTGAACTACAGCAACATACAGCATCTCAAGATGGGTTTTGCCATTTAAAATGGAGAATTAATTCTTAGACTGAGTATTCTTAAGCAGAAAAATAGTGCACAAATAAATAGGATGGATGAAAAGTTAGCAAATCAAGTGTCTCAAGTGGGTTTTTTTACTTTTCTTTGCACTAAAATATTGTGGTTACTGTATGTTCACCATGAGAAGCTTAATATCAAAGCTTCTGCAAATGAAGGAAAAGGTTAATGAGGAAAGATAGCTGTCAGTTCTTGTTCCTCAAAAAGAAAAAAATAATCAAAGAACCTGCTGAATAGATTTCTGAGTAAATTACTGTTGGTTTCTAAAAAACCTAAGTAGAGACAATTGAGCTGCAAAAAATAAAAATTATCTTTGAATCCACAGAAGTCTTTGAATGCACTTAAGCAGAGGTGCTTAAAGGTCTGCTGCAGATAAAGCCAGAAATGCAGCCCTAAAGTAAGTGGGGAGCTGGGCAGTCACGTCACCATGACAGCAGTGACAGACAGCAGTCTGTCACACTGAGTTATCTCGCAGAGGGCAGTGTCGGGAGGCATTACAAGTCTTTAACAAAGAAGTACCCATTAAAGAGCCCAAGACTTCAGTGTCATATAAATCACTTGAACACATCCTGAAATCAAATGTTAGTACTACATTTTCCCATGCAAAAGAAACAGAACAGCAAAGTATGCCCTATTTCTTCTATTTGTTTGCCTAGCTTTTGTTATCAGTTTTTAATCCTTCTGTAGCTGCGCCTCCTGGATTACAGAGCTCACTATTATCCTCCTGAAGGGTTCTCCAACAGTCCTACAAATCTTTATAAATAGAAGTCAAGCAATTCCTGGATTTCTTTTATTTAGAATTGAATTCACTTATGTTTTCACTCCAGTGAATTCATTCTTTCATTGTTATATCTTTCCAATATTTTAATATCGTTTGTGAATCATTGATAGTACTGCTAGGTACAATGCTTCAAGAATACTTGTATTAATGTCAGAGGCAATAGAGGACTGAGGTATTGCCTTCTCCAAACTCAGTATTCTCATTTGTATGTCCAGAATTCATTGACCCTTTTGGATGTAGGTGTGGATGAAGGCCTCAGAGCACAGGCCTCTTGCCCTACTTGTAGCTGAGGACCCGCGTTATAAGTGAGTATTCTTAACGCTTTTGTTCAGAGCGATGGGAACAATGATTGTATTCAGTTATCCTGCTTTTGAAACTTGCTTATCAAATTGTTTTATCATGTCAGTCGGTTCTCTCAATTATTCGTCACCCTCCTAATCACTGCACTCTCTGCAAATTTTATCAGCAGTGATTTTATTGTTTTCCTGTAGGCTGTTCAAAATAAGTTAACCAACAAAGAGTCAAGATCGAAGTACCCTTTATGACCACATTTGAAGTCTGTCAGCCATTTTTTTATTTAATATGCACCATAATTATTTTCTATTACAATGATTATTTTTAAAATTTTTATTGTGCTTTCTCAATGTTTTATTGAGTTAGATATTTTGCAGAAGTATAAATACATTTCTACAACACAGTTACATCTGTCTATTCAACTTGTATTCTCACAGAGAAGCATATTGAGTTATCCTGAAAAAATGTATACTTCTCCAGACATTCCTATGGATTTGCATTAATTAAATTTTCCTTCTTTAGGTCTTTCTTAATGGAATCTCCTATTAGTCATCCTGTCATATACTTGGGATCAATATAAAGTTCATAAGACTACAATACCTATATATATTTTTTCAATATTGGCACAACCTTTGTTTTCTTTTTGTGCCCTGGAAGTTTTCCAATGTTTGAAAACTTACTGAGAATGAATATTAACAGTCCATAATGCTCTTTTCTCATTTAAAACTCCTGGATGTGATTAGTCTGCACATGCTGATTTAAGAAGATCTAAATTTAGAAGCTACAGATAACTAGATTTCCCTTGTTTTTCCTTTTAATGTAAATTAAAAATATGGATTTCAAACAAGGTGAAGAAAGATCTCTTTCTGTTGATGTGTTCAGTCTTCTGGTATTGCACTGTCTGTTTGAAATCCTGTGGGTGGACAGACCTCTGAAATTCTAAAGATTTTCTTTTAAAAGGGAGCTGCACGTTTTTGCAGATTACCTTTCACTTAATATAAACCCTTGTGATAAATGTCTGTCAGCTACTTTAACAAATCATGCATTATAAGACACCCAATCCTGTTTCTAAACTTTGCAGGAGGCAGTTCTTGTTTGTTTTTCACTTGATAACTTTGTGTGGGTTTTCTCACTTGTTTTCAAGGTAGTTCTGGATAAAAACCAAACAACCAAGTCTTAAAAATGAAAGTTTTTGATTAGTAGGGTTCTCTGTTCCAGAATCTATGTCATGATAAATGTACCACAGACACTATTTACTGATTTCCTTTTTCAAAAATTTTTTAAGATATTTAAATCTTTGCAGCAAGTACAGGAACACATTTCTGTTTTATAACAGAGGAAACCATGCAATGACCAACTAATACATGTATATTTGTACATATATAATGTATAAAGTAGTGGTAAAAACATAGAATCATAGAATAGTTTGTGTTGGAAGGAACCATTAAAGGTCATCTAGTCCAAACCCACTGCAATGTGCAGAGACATCTTCAATTTGATCAGAGCCCCGTTCAACCTGATCTTGAATGTTCCCAGGGTTGGGGCATCTATCACCCCTCTGGTAAACCTGTACCAGTGTTTCACCACTTTCATTGTAAAAAACATCTTTCTTGTATCTAGTTTAAATCTATCCCCTTTCAGTTTAATGCCATTGTCCCTTGTCCTATTGCAACAGGCCCTGCTAAAATGTTTGTCCCCGTCTTTCCTATAGGCCCCTTTTAAGTACTGAAAGGCCACAACAAGGTGTCTCCGGAGCCTTCTCTTCTCCAGGATGAACAACCCCAGCTCTCTCAGCCCTTCCTCATAGGAGAGTTGTTCCGTCCCTCTGATCATCTTCACGGCCTCCTTGGGACCCGCTCCAGCAGGTCCATGTCTGTCCTGTGGTGAGGACTCCAGAGCTGGATGCAGTACTCCAGGTAGGGTCCTTCCATGGATTAGGTGGGTTGTGCTATGGCTCACATGGCAGCAGGGTGTAGTCCTGGCTGCACAAACGTCCTGACTCCACTCCCACTCCCACCACGGCTCCCCCTTTATTCTGCATAAACAATATCAAAACTGCATGGGAGACAGAGGAACAAGAGACACTCACAAATCCAAGACCAAACCACTGTAACCACAGCCCAAATACGTGTCTTTTGAAGACAAAATAGCAGTTGCGCTAAGTTAAACCTGTGATTATGCACATGTTCAAGCTCAATATCCTAAACTTCCCACTGATTTTACAACAATAAAGTTAAGTCTTTGGACATTTACAGGGTGGAGCCCTTGGCTTTCAGGAATTCTGGCCTTGTGGTTTTTTCCTCTACTACCTGCCATTCACCTTATTTCTTGACTCAGATTTGCATTCGCAGTAAGAGTCACAGAAGGATATTTTCTAAATCATTGTGAAAGTGCTTCATGGTTGCTGATGCTGTCACCTGCATCACTAAAGCATCATTATAATGCATTTCATTGAAGAATCTCTGTGGCATAACTGGTATAGAGAATCAATGATAACAGAATAAATATGCACAAAAACGATAACATTTTTTACCTCAGATATTGAAAATATGAAGCTGTCTTACATGTCTTGAAATGGGAAATTTGAGGGTACAAAGAAGCACATTAAGCCCCCAAATCAATGGATCGGGATATTTTACATTATTGAAAAGAGGCATAGAAAAGGGATTGGGAATTACTTGAGAAAGCACATTTAAAATAATTGTATTAAAGCAAATGAAGGCTTGTGCTCATCCTAGAAAGCAGCTCTGTGGTGCCTGTTCAGTTATTTCAAATGGACCTTCTTTACTTCCTCAGGTCTGCATCTCCTTCTCATGTGCCTCAAATTCTGTGCTTCCTGGTGAGGCCCACCATATTCAGATAAGTTTGTTAACACACTGAAGCTCTTTGAAATGCATTCCACGTGTGTGCAAAATGTCTTCATTTATCAGATTGACTCACAGATCAGGAACTGTTCAAAAGCTCAGGATGGTGCCAGAAAAAGGATGTCAACTCACCCCATAGTATAACTGAATTCCCCCTTCAATCGAAGGCTGTGAATTAAAAAGAAAAGAGGCACAAATGACTAATTTTCTACTTTTACCCCCATTTTAACTGACAGAGTTAAATTACATTTTAAAATAGTAAATACTTTTTAAAAACTTTTTTCACAACTTCAGGCTGCATTCACACATTCCTTGGCAGCTACTGCCAAGATGGCTGAGATGACCGTCTCCTGCACATCCACAGCTGCTGATTGCTGCCCCTCTGATCTGCCCCAGAACTGCTGTTTTAAATGCTCCTCTACTTATTTCAGCCAAAGTAAACCCAGTTCAATAAAACAGTTTAAAGGTGCTGACCAATTCCTTGCTACAGATTTGTCCTGATGGGGCTGTGTGAGGATGGCAAAGCCTTGGCTACAAAACCATTCCAAGCACAAGCCTCTTGCAGGAATGCAGATGTTCTAGCAAACCTTTGTGGTCATGACACACTGGGTATTGTGCCTGGGGTTAGTTACGCTGTCCTGAAGAACCAAGTTCCCGTAGCTGAGCTGAAGCACTTTGGGAATAACAGGTATTTCTGTCTCGCTGGAGCAGGACAGAAAGAATAAAACTTTTTGTTTTGCTGGTGTTTTTGTATTTATGAGGTAGACACACTTAACCATTCACACCTGCACAAAAGTCAGGTGTGTTCTAAACATCAGTATTAAGCAGGTAGATAGGATCACTTCTTTAATCATATAACGTGGCCCTCTCTGTATAACAAACATGGCAGTATGTTTTATAATAATCAAATTTCTGTCCTTTCTTTTCTACAAGCATGATGTTGAGAAATGGTGGAGCAAAGCTGAATAACTTTAATCGATAGGAGAGGTGCTAAATTATACTGGATTAATTATTGAGTAATATAATCAAATATCAAATATGATTTCTGAATGTCTGGAATAGTGAGAAGGAAGAAATGCTATTCATATCAACCGTCCATCTAAAATCAGAGACTTATGCTTTTGTGTCCTGAATTTAGTTTTCAGATTATGGATTCGTATGAAGACAAACCCTCTTGTGACTAAATCTCTTCCTACTAACCAACAGAGAAGAATAAGAAACATGAGATGTATCAAATACAGTTTGCACTATCATGTAAAACAACTGGTATATTGCTCTATATAAATACAAGCCAATTGAGGGCAAAATATGTTCTTTCATTATTTTGAAGTTTCCCTACACAAATTTAGAAGACAAATGATAGGAGGAATATGCTTGGCAGGAGCGGGTAGGGGGGAAGAACACAGAAAACTCCAGCTGCTATTGTGAGATATCTGACATAAATTAAGGCATGAATTCAAAATTGATATAATAGTTTTGGTATGGCTCTGCATATGAATACAAAATACTTAGAATCCTAGGATCATTAAGGTTGGAAAAGACCTCTAATACGATCAAGTCCAACCGTTAAACCAGCACCACTGTGTTCTCCACTAAAGTGCCACATCCACATGTTTTTTCACTTCTAAGGATGGTGAATCCACCACTTCTCTGAGCAGCCTCTCTCAGTGCTCAACCACCCTGAAGATATTTTTTTCTAATAACTAGTCTAAACCTCCCCTGGTGCAACGTGAGGCCATTTCCTCTCATCCTGTCACTTATTACTTGGGAGAAGAGACTGACCCCCACCTTGCTTTCAGGTAGTTTTAGAAAGCAATAAGCTCTCTCCTGAGACTTCTTTTCTCCAGGATAAACAACCCCATCTCCATCAGCTGCTCCTTGTAAGACTTGTTCTCTAGTCCTTTCACCAGCTTTCTTGCCTTTCTCTGAACACTTCCTTTTATTTGATTAAAAATTTTCATACAAAAATGGTTATGCATTAGACAGCATAATTTATGCAATCTATTTCCTAAATAAGTGCTAGCAATGGATTATGCATGAATTGTTAGATTGTTGCTGTGACTCTTGTTCCTGGGCACTTATAAATAAATATATTCCCCTGTGGCTTCACTAAACCTTTGAAAAATACACTGCTATGCAAATCTGTAAAAAGTTATATGCAGTGTCACCCTTAGCATTGCACAAGATGTGCAGTACCATAGCAGGCAGTTGATGTATTGGAAGCTCCAGGCCATTTTCAGTAGGGACATTTAAAATCAGAGGGTATAAAAAGCTGGACTGTGAAGTACAGAGGACAATTTTGCCATATTCAAGAGATGGACTGGATGACCTGCTAGCCCTTCCTGTTAATATCTTATTTATGTACTGACAATACACAATATTCACATAGTCATTTCCTAACTCTTATGAATATTGCTTAAGGGGTCAAATAAGTGATCCTTTGATCCAGAAAATGCAGATGTCTTCCAGGCACCAGAGGACTCCTTGGCAGCTACCAGCCTCCAGAGCCTAATGCTGTGTGTGATGGCCAGCACTGGCCATGCTGGAAGGTGGCAGGGCTGTGACTGACTTTAACCAACACCACCCAGCTTTCAGCTGAACCGCAGCAACGGAATATAGGCTTGTGTTACAGGTTGATGTAGTTTATATCCATCACTGAACTGTAATGCAAAATCATTTTATAGCAATTTTATTGTTCTAATAGACTATTATAGCAGGACCTATTGTAAATAACAGTTAAAGAGGTTACTGAAATGAGGCTTTTTCAGTTATGAAGACATAATGTCTTTGAATGAGGTACTGTATGTCAGATTTGCTGCTCTTTTACTAATGCAGAACAAGAAAGCATTTGAGTACTAAATTCTTTTATCTGAAATAAGGAACCTTTCAGGCCACACAATAATAATTAAAAATTGTGTGTATTAGCCACTTGAGAAAAGATATTCAGCACAATTTTTTTTTACAAAATATTTTTTTTTTCAGGAAACCAAAGGAGTTTTCAAAAGAGCTTGTTTCAACAAAATTGTTGGATAAAAATGACCTGCTTCTTTTATTAGCCTGTATGATGATACCCAGCCCAACTATCATATCTGTGAGACCATAAGATGATAGCACTCCCTAGGTAATTTACTGGTCAACATATTGTTTAAACATGCTAAGAGTGCAGTGTGTGGTCAACATAAGTACCAACATTAGAATCTGATTTTTCAGATCTACAGCAAATGACCTTTACATAGCAGGAGTAATTGGCAATGATTGTAGACTGTAGTCCACAGATTCCTGTGATTTTTTTGGCTATTATGAGAAAAGAGAAAATAAGGCCCTGAGTCCCAGTCTATATCCTGTGTGGGAAGCATCCGTAGTTTTTTAGTGCCCTCCTCAGCCCGCCGGTTCTGTGCCATGAACAGCCCATCCTGTTACACCACATACCTAAACAATCTGCGCCTCCTCATAGTTCCTCTTGACCTTTTCTTCTCCTCCTCTTTCACACCTGCATATGTCCCTTCTTTCACCTGTATGTGCCCCTTTCTTGACCCCTGCAAACTTCTCCACCATCTCTCATCCCAGAATTCATCATACTGTTACATTCCAGGTGCCAGGGCATACAATCCCTCTATGTCATTATCCACCACAGTGATATTGTATGAACAACAACAACAACAACAACAACAA
>JAWWEU010000081.1:15869689-15904828 GCA_035583155.1 Acropternis orthonyx
CCAGGGCATACAATCCCTCTATGTCATTATCCACCACAGTGATATTGTATGAACAACAACAACAACAACAACAACAACAACAAAAAGCAGAGAAAATACCTTGGCCCTTCCAGGGCACAGTGAAACATTATCAGTGTAGCCCAGTTCATCAGTGGATATATCTTAACTCATAAACTCTACTGAGAGTATGCAAATATATTGCTTTTAGAAACGTAGAAATTAACCAAATATTATCAGGTTTTTCAGGAAGAGTAGGAGGTATGGCCCTGAAACTATCTTCTGCTAAATTTGAAAGTCCTCATTCAAAAAACAAAGCTGCTGGTGGTATAGCCTTTTGGCTGAAATATTTGTAGTTACACTATAGAAAGCATTTCTTCTTGTTTCTGTCTCACAAATTTCTCAAAGGGGACAAATAAAGTCTGAAATAGATATATGTGCTACTAGGGTTAAATTAAGACTGACAAAGGTACAAGCAACTGAGAACAAAGCATTACAAATTTCACACACAGTACAGTGAGGGGTCTATTATACAGCCACCATGTAAAACAACATCTTGATTTCTTTTTCAGTCAGAACAGTATTAAATTAGTCTTTTTTTTCTTAGCATATAAGAAAAGATATCTAGTTATGAGACATCTTCCAATTAATATAAAAATCTAGATATGCTCCACCTTATACAACTGAAGAAATTTTGGGAGTACAAATATGTCAGATACAGAATGAAGAGTCAGACATTTAAAGGGAAGTGATGGCAAGCATAATTAACCCAATTCAAATTCAGAATTATTTTAAAGAATGTTAGAAATATTTTTAATACTAAGTATGTATTTATTACATGACACTGTCTAAAAGTCCCCAACCCTTTAGGAATACACTGGCCAGAAAGATACTGTAGGTTTATTATGGTTATGACCAAATAAATTGAAACATTCATAGCTAATGGTGGCAGCAAGTAGTCGAGCATAGCAGGAAACTGCCATCAGTAATTTACATATTCACTTCTAATTGTGCCTGTGCATGATAGAGATTGTTCGTGTTTGCATTTGCTGCCCTCTGAACCAAGTTATTTTCCAGTGGCATATATTCACTTTCACTGCAGGTAACTTTCATTAGTGGTAGTTAAAGGACAATTTTTACTGCATTATGCTACAGGAAACAAGAAGTGGTTGCTGAGATTGATTAATATCTAAACTAAGTTTGAGACACGTGATCAAACTCAGAGGCACAAGAGGTTGCTCCTCTTATGTAATGAAAAGTAACAGGAAAGAAAAACCCTATATATTCTGAATAGCCAATGCTTATCCTTTAAATTCCACTGGATTGCACTAAATGGCCTGATTTATTTTTAAATGTTCTCAACAAAGAATAGCCCCAGTCTATGTGTAATGACTTTTTACCCTCATTATCTGCACAGTCTGTGTTTGGGCGCTGACTGGGACAATACCAAGGAGGATGTCAATGTTACCTCAGTGTGGAAGTGATTTTCTGGACGACAACTGCATCTGAGGGTTACTGTGAATCCAATCCCATTCCTTTTGCCTTTAGTGCTATTGAGGATAGTCCTTTTCAAACACTGCTCAGCCGCACTCAGTATTGCTTCCAGTTGAAGCGTTACTGTTTCACTGGGAGCTGGAACAGACCCAAGAACTGTAATGTGTTTTTACTTGCTGAAAAAAATACTATTATGTTGTGCCTTATTTTGCCATCCAAATATTGTGCTGGGTAATACTATCACTGCAGAATTGTTGTCAAATATTTATTTTTATTGGGGAAATAGCACTCCTTCTGTAGTAGCATGATGTTATCATTTAATTATTTTTTCTTTCCTGCTTTGTGATGGAAAGCTGCAATTCAATGAAGTATATATTTAAATGCAAAAGAGGCACACCAATTAATCAGTACAGAATACGAATGCTTTTAATCTGCATCAAAAAAACCCGTGGTGCTTAGAAAAACACCAATCTTTTAAATAGAAAGTACATTAAAAAAATTCCTATCCATGTTCAAATTTCCTCAAATACAATGACAAACTGCAATTGTGTCATTAAATTATCTTCATGATAATATATTCTTTTAAAACTTTGCATTATGCTAAGCACATTTTGATGAGCTTTTATTAAGAATAAAAATGGACTTATACAAATAATTTTAACTGTTAAAAAAGTAAAAAATCCACAGATAGCTCAAATGTTGGCTCTGAAACACATATGTTTATTGATTTCTGGTTTTTATTCATTCACTGTACCAAATACAGAAACTTAGTACTGATGATAGGAATAAATTAGTTTGGGTATATACAGGCTAAGTTAGGTATAGCCATCAGCGTGGAGTAATCGATTTTGAGGTGTGTATATAATAGATGACAGTATTATTACAATCAACTTTCCATTATCTGGGATCATAGGAGACTGAGAACTGATGAACAACAGAAAAACCTGGATATTGAAAATGCTCCAAGGAACACCAGAGACAATTCAAGTATGCGTATGGTAAATGTAGTCCAAAAGAGTTCATTAATTCTGTGTTCAGCACTAGTCAGTGGTCTCAAGGCATCATTTACAGTGTTGCATGAATTTGCAAAGCCATCTTAGGCTCTGCTTCTCAAGAAAGCAGTTATAGCTTTGCAAACAATGTCTGAGCCAATAAGTCCTACTAAGCCTGGGGTGGCTCTGTATGCATTCACTCTGGAACATTTTTGTTTGTGCTGTTCTCAAAGCCTTTATCAAGCTGTGCAAAACAGAACAGAAATGGTGCTAAAGGTGTTTTCAGACTTCAAAACATTTCTCAAGAGTTTAAACAGCAATTTATTTTCCTGCTAGGGATGCTCACTCCAAAGAGCTGAGTGAGTAGGAGGCTGCTGATATGCGCCATCCACCCTTTCAGTGCCTGCTTTCAAATCAGGGACACAGGAGACGTGTCTTCGGGTCTGATATATTCCCTTTCACTGCTAATTATGCACATATTACTTTTTTCTGTCTGCTTTAGTCCAGAAGCTCCATGGAAGGTGAAAAACCTTTCTCAGGGAAATTTTTATTTCATACGTACATATCAAAGAAAGTCTTCCATTTTAAAGGATTGGCATCCTCCAATAAACAGCTATTAAATCAGGAAATCCCAACCTACCCTCTAGTGAGTGGGCTAAACCTGCATGGGTCTATTCAGAAAGTCGACTACTCCATGCCTACCCCTTGCAATATAATGACTCTTTTCATATTTAAATTACTCTTCCAAAGCCATAAAATAAAGAAGGGAGAAACCCCCATTTGCTAACAAAAAAGATTACTGCCAGAAATCCATCTTCTGCTTGAACTGGTTCCTTTAAAGTCAGCCCTTCCTCAAAATGTTTTTATAACAAAATAGTTTAGCCTCATTTGTTACTGGTGTAAGAAGCAAGTCTTGTCATTTGTCACACAATAGCCATCTTCCCTGGTGTAGGTCTAGGAAGAAAGAAAGGGACTTTCTTGAGGTTCTGAATAGGTGCTGTTTGCATCACCAGGGTTTAGATCCTCCACTTTTCCCATGCTCTTAGGGCAGAGGATGCCTTCTCTGCCTTGGCAGTATTTTGTGGGATTAAGAAGGTAAGTCTACCTTGTGATGGGCAGTTGGAAGTGACAGCAGCGCAAGGGACACAGATGGGATCTGGGAATGGAAGATATGGGAGGAATTCTTTGATGGAGTGCAAGTGGAAAGGAAACGTCAGGAGGCAACCTGATGGCCAGAGGCTGACGTGAGAAAGATGAAAGAATGGAGACCAAGAGTAAAGAGGCCAAAGGAACAGGGGATCCAGTGGAACACAGGAGGAGAACAACTGAGATGACAGATAGAGAAAAGGGTAGTGGAGGTGACAGAAAAGAGGACTGTTGACACCAGAGCACTGCTGAAGAGCAAAAATAAGCATGCAGGAGGGATGAAGAGGAGAGAGTTTTATGAAAAATGAGGTTGAGAGAGAAGGAAAATCCCGCAAGCGAAAATATATTGGAAGAGAAAGGTCATGACAAAATACAGTAAAACTATTTATTTTTGTGCCACTCTTATCTTGTGCTCTTGAAGCCGCAACTTTGAATCTTATTATTTCTGTGCTCCCAGCAGCTTGGGCTGCCTAGCAATGCCTGGCTGGCTGTGCTGGCTCTGCTGCACAGAGCTCACTGGCTGCCTAGCAACTGGCACGGGGGTGCAGTGGGGTCCCCAGACCAGGCTCAGGGATGCACTCCTGCCCCAAACACCCCTGCTCCTGTGGCAAGGCACGAGGGAGCATCTCAGTTGTTAACAGCTGTGATGAAAACCTTAAAAATATTAATTGGAAAAAAGGGCATGCAGTGACCATAAGAGCACAGAGAGCATGACAAATTGTCTCCAAGAAGCAGGAACAGCCCCATTCATCTGCAATACTGAGACACCCTGTGATGATAACTGAAATATCAATATGGGTAATGATTCTAGTTCTTAAGTAAGGTTCTGTGGGCTGGATCTAAAGGATAGGAAAGCAAACCAATGCAGCTATGCAAAATTTTGTTCCAGAAAAAAAAATAAAGTTACAGAATTAAGTATTCACACAGGATTGTCTCAGTACAGCCATACTTGTATAACTACATCACCGTAGTTAACAAAAATTTTCTTACAAGAACATGAGATTTGGCATTTGGCAGCAGAGCTGATGTGGCTGATCTGAACGGGCCCTGTGTCCTCCATGCTTCCAGCTGCGCCCTCAGATCCCCCATCTCCCTTTCCACTGCACTGTCAGAAGTCTTGTGCAGCTAAACAACCGAATCACGAATTGATCCAGCTGAGCAACAGTCCAACAAAAAATAAAGGGTTATTTTCCAATCAACACTACTGAAGCAAGCACTGTTTGTTCCCGAGGGAAAAACAAAGACACATGCCAATCTATGGCCTCGAAATGGGAATAGACAGTTACAGAGCTATACAAATTACAGTGCAGGAGAAGTTGCTTTGATGCTGCTACTTTGATGCTGTTCTAAACAGGTGCATTTAGAATAGAGCCACATTTTTCTCTGCCAGTCAAAAATGGGGTATGTCCCAGAAAGACAGTATTGCCCCTGGAAATCATCATGCCCCACTGAGAAGGAACAAATCTCAGATGGAAAGTTGAGACACTGAGAGGTATATAAGCATATTTTACTCTGGATAGGATCTTATTTGCGTGATTGTTTGGGTGGAATTTGAGTACCATGAATTTTTCCTCTACCAGTTCAGCTGACCCAGCTGGGAAAATTTTAATTCTCAGCTCTCTTGCACGCTCAAAGTATCTTGAGTAAGTTAGGTAACTTTTCCTTCTAATCAGCAGTTTATTGTCTGGTGCAATGAGAAAGTGTGATAGCTCAAAAAAACCCGAACTCAACCAAACCAACAAACTAAACCACACCAAAAAACCCAACAGAAAATAATTAGTTTCTAAAGACAATCCCAGTGAATGCAGTTCAGATGCACACTACTGTCTTCAGCAAATATCAGCTCAAGTCCAAGGTTTATTGGCTGTGGCTAGTGCTAGATTTGTGGTGCTGCCAGATTTCCCAGCACTTGCTTATCTACCCGAATGTGTTTCCATGCTTTCAGGTCCTTTGGAAGTGTTCAGTGTACATACCATGCACACTCATAGAGACAGCTTGGTTCTATTGCATCTGAGTCAGTGGATCCTCCAACAACCTCAGACATAATGAACACACTGCAAAGACAATCAAGTGACCCTGCAGAGAGTCATTTTGAAAGTAGGAAGGTCTGCATGGGGCAGAAGTTAATAAGGCCTGCTGACCTAATCAGTTGAGCATGTCCACACCAGAATTCTCAGTACCTCTTACACTGGATGGCCCTCATAGCAGTATTGTCATGGTTGTATGGCACTCAGTTTAAAAAGTCCTGCTGGAGCTGACCTGGAGCCAGTTTGGGAGTTTCTGTATCTACCCCAAGTCTATCCCCCAGGCATGGGGATAATGCCCAGCTGTGCCCCGAAGGCTGCAGAAAAGCCTCAACGCAGCTGTCACAAGGTGGCGATCTTTGATGTGCTCTTCCAAGGTCTTCTTGAGTTGTGAGAACACTTTGGCATACAGTTAGTAGAGGGGTTTTTTTGTGCAAGGCCTTTTGGGTCCAAATTCGCAGGAGGGGATGAGGTTGAAAGCCCTCCTGGAGCCCCTGCTCTACTGCTTGATGTTGGATGCATTTCTTGGGAGCAACCACTGCTCTGCTCTGCAGCTATCCTGCCATCGGCATGTAGGACAAGGTTGCCCATCAAAGTGAAGCACAATTCATTTGGCAAAATACATGCCACGGATTTTTCTCCTACTGAAGTAAGTGCATATGCAGGGCTCCACACATCTGCCATTTCTTGGTACAGGGTCAGTCATAACATATTAAGAAGAGCTAACGAGGGTTGTCCTACATTTGAGGAAATTAACAGCTTCCATTGAAGCCTGTCTGTGATCTGTAGGCAATTACAGACTCACTCAAGCCAATGTGTGTTAAGCAATTTGCAGCAAGCCTGAATAGAGAATTCAAATTTCTCTTTGTATCATGCTAGCTGGAAACAAGGACGAGCCAGTGCCCAAGGTAGCACACGGTTGCCCTGGGACACATTTAAAGCTTGTCTATCTTTCAATACCATTTCAGAACAAATTTGATTATTTTACATTAAAAGGATACTTGAAATCCAAAATAAAATGTTTTATTGGAAATTGCATGCTGTCCTGAAGAAAGTTATTGAAGGCACTTTGGAAACAATTTTGCTAAGCTGCCAAATAAATTATCAGAAGATAGCAACATAGATGCATTTCTATCCCACAGCAAGTGCTGTGAATGTACCAGCGCCTTCCTCTCCCCAAAGAGTTCTCAAATACCTTTCTTGGCGCTGTCCAGCTGTTCCCAGACAGGGGCTGGATTTTTGCAACTCCAACTGTAAAGATCTTCCTATGTTCAGTGATCCTTCCCAGGCTCTCTACTATTCATCCTTACTTCCACAGTTCTGGGTTGATGCTGGACTTTGCTGACCCCAGAGGGGAAGGGAGATCTACCTTTCCCTCTTTCCGCCTTGATTTAGAGACAGCAGCAGTTTACCAAAGCATCCTGACCAGAACAGTTTTCAAGGCTGCAAGCAGAAGACAGACTCCAGAGGACATCCAAAATACCACATGATTGCGCAGAGGTGGGGCAGTCTGGTCTTACTATGGTGTATGGAGAGTACTTTTTTCTGAAACGTGCTGAGTTTTCACTGCTCTGTGGACTTCTCCAGTACAATGACTAAAATCCAAGGACTAACACTGGTTGCATTCATAACTGTGGACACACAGCACATAGCACAAGCAGCAGGGCTGGGAGATGGCTTCTTGTGGGTCTGTTACTGATTACAAAGGCAGGCTTGGACATTCCAGCAGAGCAGTTACCTGCTCCAACTGGCTTTCCTTCTGGCACTGTCAAAGAGTCAGGATTTTGCTTACAAAAAACACATATGCAAGAAAGTTAGTACTAAATAATCACCAGACCCTAGTCTTCCGTACCTTTCCCACAGCCAGAGGAGGCCCTGAACAATGATTAACAACTGAGGTAGATGAGTGGCAGCAATAACATATTTACCCCAGCCAAATATTTAAGTTCTTATAAAACTAAATCCAGGAAATGGCTGATTGTCAGTAGTTATTCCAGGCAGGTCTTCACAAATCTATGCAGTCTGGATTCATTGTTTTTCTCACCCCCTCTGGGGATAAACCTCTGCAAGGGACTGGTTGCTCCAAATTGTGACCCCTGTATCGTTTTACCAGTTTTGTTGTCATCTCTGAAATGGACTGCTGAGGGAGGTGGTGGCGTTGCAGTCCCTGGGGGTGCTTATGAGAAAACTGGACATGGCACTTAGTGCTGTGGCCTAGTTGATGCAGTGGTGTTATGGCCTAGGTTGGGCTCCATGATCTCAGAGGTCTTTTCCAACCTAATTGATTCAGTGATCTTCCAAATTCCTAGCCCTTCAGGCTGCCGGATAAGCAGCAGAGCGCTGCCCTCCCAGACCCTCTGGCCTCTGCTGCAGAGAGGAGCAGCCTCAGGACAGCACTACGGGGCTGGGGCTTTTCTGAGGGGGTGGGAAGGTCGCCAGGATCACCCAGAGGGACACCAGGGCCTCCCCTCGCCCCTGGGCACCCTAGGGATGGTGGGCCAGCCCCCGGGGCCAGGCTCAGCCTCGAGCTCCGCCATCCCCGCGGGCCTCAGCCCCGCCTGCAGTCGGCTCTGCCTACAAGTCCCGGCTGCCTCTGCACAGCGGGGCGGGCTTTTCCCGCTTCCTTTTTCTCGCCTTTTTTTTTTTTTTTTTTTTTTTTTTCCTGTGTCCCCTCCCCTCGGAGGGGGAAGGATGGGTGGGGAAAGCGAGCGCTCACGAAAGCGAGGCGAGGAGGACTCCCACAATACCAGGCGGGTTGCGAGCCCGGCGCCGCCGCTGTCTCTTTAATGCAAGAGGAAGCGATGCGGAGGGGTGGAAAATGGCAGAGTTGCAGATGTTGCTAGAGGAGGAAATCCCTTCTGGCAAGCGGGCTCTGCTCGAGAGCTACCAGAACCTCACTCGAGTCGCCGACTACTGCGAAAACAACTACATCCAGGTGAGGGGCGGCGGGGCCGGGGCCGGGGGCCGCCGCGGGGCCGGAGCCGGAGCCGCCCGGGGGCAGCGGCGCCTGCCGGCCCCCAGCCTTTGCCTTGTCTTTCAACTTTCCCAGCTGAACGGCCAGGCTGCCCTCCCTCCCCCGCCCCAGAGGGGAAGGGAGGGGGTTATGATGTCTGTCCGGCTCCCAGGGTGTGTCTTTTTTTTTTTTTTTTTTTTTTTACTCCCCCCTCCTCTCCCCCCCCTCCCCCCTCCTCCTTCTCTATTTATTTATCGTGAGTCACATCCCGGACACCTCCCGGCTCTGGGGCGGGGGGTGAGTGAGGCGGGAGGGCCTCCGAGCCGCTCCGTCTGGCCGGCTCGGACTCGGTTATCCCGGGTTTCCCCCCGGTTATCCCGGGTTTCCCGGCGGGTTTCCCTCCAGGTCCCTGCGGGGCGGCGGCCAGGGCGAGTGCGCTGCACGTGGGGCGCAGGAGCCGGGCGGGAGCCGAGCCCCGCATCGCGCCCCGCGCCCCGCCGGGGCCCCGCACCGCGCTCCGCCGGGGCCCCCGCCCCGCGCACTGCCCCGCACGGCCGGGGCCGCCACCGCAGCGGCGGAGGGGAGCGTCCCCGCACCGGGGGTGCCATCGCGGGGGGATCCTCCCCGGCATGCGGTGCTGCGGGCCCGCAGCGGGTGCGGGCACAGGAGATGCCCGTGCGCTGCCACTGCCGTGCAGGCGGTGTTTCAAAATGGCAATCTGTGCCTCTCGCAGCCCGCCCGCCTCGAACACCCTCCGGCACGGATTGCAGACCGTCTCTCTGGTGCTGGAGGAGGCTCCATTGGTTGTAGCGTCTCTCCAGCGATCGGTGTGGATTTTTCCCCCCCCTCTCCTAGATTGCCAGTGCTTCTTGGCCTTGCTTTAAGTCTATTTTTGTGAAGCCTGCTTAAAGCACAATTTACTATTAATATTTTTTCAGGATTTACATCACATGACTCTGTAAGTCTGCATATTTGGTCACAGTGATGTGGATGCAGAACCATCCAGAGACACTGAAATTCAACTTTTGTCCTTTTTTTAGTAAAAAAAAAATTTAAGGGAGTAGGCAAACGAACACGACTTTTCTTACTAGACAGCTTGTAAAGTGAACTTGTTGAATCTAATACTAGGTCACCTGTGATGAGTGTTTAGTACAGGCTGTTAAAGTCTCTGTTATCTGTCATTGCTGGTAAACTATCTTACTGTTTTTAGTAATAGAGCAGCAGATATGGAAACTCATTTTTAATAATATGAAGTGATTTTTTAAAATGAGATGTTTGGGTTAAAACTGTTCCTACCAAGCTATATTTTCAAGTTTTGGGCTTTTTTTGTGATATGTGAGGTAGTATGAGTTAATGTCTATTTATGCTTCCGAGTCGTTTGCTCCACCCAAAGAAAGCTGCTGATACACATGCTTCCAAGAGGCGAGGTTCATTTGGTTTTACTCATGGGAAATATGACAAATTCATGAGTATGGTAATTGCTGCACAAGTTTTGACCTGTCTCCTGCTCCTGACTTTTTCCCCTATGTCAGAAAGTTACAGAGAATCTTCAGTTACATCATTGTCTTCAGTCATAAAACTTGTCTTTCCTTTTTTCCAGCAAACAAACCAAGAAACCCCAACACTCGCTCAAGTTCCCATCTGGTCATTTGAGGTGGCTTTCTGTTTTCCTTTTTTTTTTTTTTTTTTTTTAAATTTGGTAGCTCATTCTCACCTCAAGTATCAGGGTCAGCTGGATGTGGGATTGGTGTGGTCTGTTTTATCTGTGCACAGCTGTGTTTACCCCTTTTGAAAGGAAGTTGGAATTCTAAAATTCCTAATGAAGACTTGTGCAGTAGCTTTGGAAAATGCATACCTCTCTTGTATTTTACGCATTGTACATTTACTCGATAAAAATGGTAAATATATCAATAAAATTACATTTTTTTTTTTTTCATGTTTGACAGAGGTGGGTTTTTTAATCAGCACTTGATGCAAAGCCATCTGCTGTCCAGTTGGACTACTGAACAGATTATACTGCCAGTGCTGTGGTGGGGCCACTGCCGGATTAGGCAATATGACACAGGACACTGGGTTATGAGATGTGGGAGTATGTGTGTTGTGGGATGGCAAGGGAGAAAAGGAGAGGAAGAGGCTTAACACACACATAATACAAAATGTATGCCTTTAGTGTAATTGAGCATTATATGAAAAAGGCCAAAACAAAGAACGTGGCCATGAAGTAAATGTTAAAATACTTCACAAGTGGCTCCATATTGTATCTAATCTAGTAGCATTTAGCTGATTCAGTTCGGCCTCTTTGAATATCTTGGAATTTGAAGAGTTTTCTCTTTTTTCTGTGGGAAAGGCAATGTGCTCCATAGTAGGAAAAATTACTGTGTTCTGTCACCCACGCTACATTGTGCCATTAAGGTGGAACAGGTTTGTCTGACTATTCTGAGTGCTGGCACTAACAGTTTGTAGTAAATGTAATAGCAGACAGAATGTTCTCAGTCATATGGTTTATATTTGTGATTTAAGCAGGAAAGTAATTTCCCACCCCCAGTATTGCTGTATTCAAGTTATAGCTGTATTTTTTTTTATTTGAAAATACAGGAGTTTCGTTTTGTCTCTTTTCCTTAAACTGAGAATAATTCTGGTAAAATTTCAATAATCAGTGATCTTATTTTTTGAAGAAAGTTTGTCTTCAGTGTCTTTAGGGATTTCTCAAAAAAAAAAAAAGAGAAAACCAAAAAAAAGAAATAAATAGGGAGGAATGGGGGAAAAACTGACCTGGGTGGAACTTGGCTCTCAAATGGTGAATGTAGCTCTATGGACAGTAAACATCCTTTTACTGAAGCATTTCGGAAAGATGACAGCATTTGGGACTCTCAAGTTAAAAATTGCTGTTCTTAGAAAAGCAGGAAGCAGTTTCTTCATAAGGCACATTTTGCATATATTAGAATGCTAGCCAGTAACAGTTTGCTATCCAAATCATGTGTATTTTGGTTGATTAGAAACTTTATCCGTTAGGAAGGGAAAACAATTCAAGAGAAACAGAGCAAATAAGTTTCTAAAGAAGACCTGCAGTGCCAGAAGGAAAGGACAGTATGGTGGCAGTCTTGGGGGGGTAGATGGGAGAGAGAGATGGGGGAAAAAAAAGGAAAGGAAACCAAATGTAGAAGTAGTAATTGAAGTAGATTGTGATGTTTTATATGCTGATTTTGGCTTTGAATAGAAGGAAAAAGGCCTTTTAAGTACATTAGTGTATTTAATCTGTGACAAGATTTAAAGTCTGTGATGTTTCTGGTTGGAAGCTTCAGTAACAATCAGACAGAAAATTAGATTCCTGTTTTCTTTTAGGTCAGAGGCTTAAAGTCTGAACAGTTTTAAGAGGAGGTTTTGAACCTTGAATCTTTAACTGGGAGCAGTTTTGTCCCCTGAAGTAATTTTTCCTTAAAAAATTTACTATATATTTAATATTTTCAAAATTCCAGTATCAAATGCCTTCCCGAAATCTTTTTGCCTGCAGATATTTTCACAAACTAATCTCTTTTTGTGTACTTGTAACTGAGAGGTTATCTTAAAATCTGTAGCGTAAAGTTGAAGATACTAGTGAGGAGTTACATCAGTATCCTAGTCTGAACGAACTGGATCAGTACTATTACAGAAATAAGAAGGAGTTAAAGCACTTACAGTTCCAGTCATGAGCAGCTGAAAAATTTTAACTTCCATAGAGACTCTCCAGTCAGTTTTCTGGCTGTATTAAGTTTTTTTTATATCTTAAACTTTATTTACAATAACTAGTTTGTGAAGCATTAGAATGATACAGGCAACCAGCATCTGCAGTGTTATTGCACTGATGGCTTGCTTTTGAATAAATTCAATCGACTGGTGTAGCCCAGAGACACCTCTCTGTGCTATAAAATTCTGTATCAGATATTTCTTATAGCCTTGTTTGTGCAGATACCTCATTTTTATCAGTCTCTTTGCTTCTAGACCACTTGTAAAGATCCATCTGTAATCTTAGTTTTTAAGCTCATATAACTTTAAATATGACTGTGAGAACCTTTAAGTGAATAGCTTACACTAATTGTGTAAATTCTGATCTTGTTGGTCTAATGTGGGTAGATTTACCAGCTTTAGAAAATTACATGAAAGACCTTTTAAGGAAGTAAGTGCTGTGTTGCTTAAATGTGTTCTTTCTGTTGTCATGTTATTTCCTTCTGTAGCTTCTGACTGGTATGTGGAAACTGAACGGTGAATTAACAAACTGTTCTGTGTAAAATGGACAAAAACAGGGACAGATTTCAGTTTGACTGGTATTGCAAAACTTTAAAGTATCTTTCCAGTTGGTAGAAAAACAAATGTGTGAGGTTGAGCAGAAGTGTTGTATGCAAGACGTTTCATAAATAACTTATGTTATCTTTCAAGATGCATAGAGGAATTCTTTGTTTGAAAAACTGAATGTCCTACACTTCCTATACACTAGATAGTATATCTTGGAAAAAAAATAACTTTTACCTGTGGCTTTTATTTACATGTTGGTAACTGGTCTGACACTCGATTTCATTGCCTGGTGCATGGAAAGTGGCTTAGCTTAGTTCAGTACAAAGAAGTTCACTCAGAATGTCTAATTCAGGAAATGACCTGCTCTAAAAGGATAAACTTCTTAAATTGTCACTAATACAAATCCTTTATGTGTTGTCAGAACTTGCCTGATTTTATGTTCGTAGGTTAATTAGTTTGTATTGAGAGTAAATACAGTGATTTTGTTTTTATTTCCCCCAGTTTCATTGCTAAATTTGGAGCATTTTACAAAAAAAGCAAATTAAGCTAATTCACTTTCTGTAACACCAAATATAGTTCAAAATTAGAGAACTTGAGAGCAGTGAGATAAAATATGAATGTATTATCCACTATATTTTGTAGGTTTAAATAATATTCTTTCAGAAAAGATGTTAGGCTATACTTTCAAACACTGTTCTTTAAGGGAGTTTAAGTACATGTTTGGAAGCACTATAAAAGGCACTGTCTGTTCTCTGTGTGTTTTTTTTTCTAAAAAGAGTAATAGAGGTACAGGTTGGTGGGTTAGGCCTGTAGCTTCTCTGTGCCCATGCAAGCATGTTATCTGTATTTTAGAAAATGCAACTTTATATATAGCTTAAAAGGAGCAATAAGACAAGAGGGCAACTTCACTGAATCAGCAAGCGATTACCCTGCGTATACAGGAAATGGATTGTAGAATATTGTGTGTCTGGTTTGTGCCCAAAGAAGGTAGATGATGTGAGAGGAGCTTTTCCAAATTTGAAATGTTTCCATTATTTTTGATACAAGTTTGATACACAGCCACCAAAACGGTGGCTGCTATTCCTGCTCTGTTTTTCATTAGTATTTCAGCAGATCATTGTGTCAGCACAGTGCTACCTTAATCAGGTGGAGTAAGGTGAATTGGGGTAAGCTTCTACAGGTGTGCATTGTTTCTTCCATAAGCAAAGCACTGTCCACTACCTTCTGTCTGTGCATATGTTGGAAGGAAGAAGCTTGAAGGTGGTCTGTGGTCAGTGTATGCTAAGTGTGATCCTTGTTCCCTGTGCTGTGCTTGCTGTGCCCAGCCCTGTGCTACTGTTGGAAGGAAGAAAGAAGCATTAATAAGAGGGGCAACAGTCTAATACTTCCTTCCTTCTGATTCTCTGGGACTTGGTGTAGTAAGTAGCTCTTATGGTAAAGTTGAAATAGATGAGCCTTGGGAAGATCTTGTAAAGTGGATCACATTGTAATGAAGGTAGGAGTACAGGAAGAGGCTAAGTACAAGTAGGAAGTGTTGTACCTGTGAGGGCAAAGTTCCTGTTACAATCTAATCAAAGTTTAACAGAAAAAAAAAACACCCTGAAACCCTAACTCTGAAACAAAGGAACTGATGCAACTTCAAGTATCTTTGTTTAGCGTTTTGAACTGTCTTTGTTTTACAGAAGCATAAGTGGAGTCATGGAATTTATAACTGACTTGTGAAAGGTCATGTAGGGACATGCTGTCAGATTTGGGAACGGAACCTGATTGTGTGGACTTCCAGTGCTATTCACAAGGGCTCCCTATGCCACCTCCCCCTCTCTAAATTGCCTCTGTTATACTACAACACAACAAAAAGAGCGTATCCACAGAAACACGGAGACAGTGTCCACAGAGGCAGTGCAATGAATCCCTTGGGAAAATACGCACCTGAAACCATCATTGAACTTATTAGTAGCAATTACTTTTTAAGAATGTTATGTATCTTCTCTCATAAGAACCTTGAGATTCTAATTTTTTTTTGCGAACTTCTGGAATTACATAATGCTCACGTTTGTCTGCGTGTTGGTGGGTCTTGGCAGATGCACTAGAAGATGCTGCTCTATTTCTCATTAGTGAAAGCAGTCTGTGTTCAACATTTTTGATGACTGAAGTCTTACTTATCTACAGAACAGTGGGTGGCAACTGTGTGGACAGAGTGTCAGTTCTGGTATAGCAAGACATCCTTGAGGGGTAAGAGGGTATCTTGCTCTCTTCTGTGCCTGCCTTCTGTCCTTATTTAGTGAGTTGGAGTCTAAAGAGGCATAGTGTGGTTTTTACTTGTTGTTGCATGGTAGGAAATTACTTGTGGGCCGTCAGTTACTCAGTGTCCAGGCTTGTTCATAATTAGCCGAGTGTTCTTGCTCTCTTCAGTATTTGTGTTACCTGGAGCGGTCTTCCTCTGATGCTGTTCCTTCCACCACATCTCAAATCTGGGCACTGGTGACAGAGGCAGGTGGGCTTGATCACAGGGATTCTCCCTTCCCTCCATCCCTAAGTAAAGTAACTGCTGAATTTGTAATAGTAGATACTGTGCCTCATTGTGGTTCCTCCCTTTTCCTTACCTTGCTGGTGAGGCAGCTGCTGCAGAGACTTTATGTCTCCTGTGGGTTGCAGAAATAGCCCTTTGCAGCTTTACACAGAGCCCTTGAGGGCCAGGACTGGTGTGCTGTGGAGAGTAAGTCACAATGTGCTCCTGGACAGAGCTCTGTGAGCAAGATGGTATCTGCAGGTGCCCTTCCTCCTGAGCCTTCAGCCTGGCTGCGCTGGAGGTGCTCAGTCGAGTGTTTCATAGGCTTAGTGCCAGGTATTGAAATAGAAGATAGAACACTTCTAACAGGTGGGCTCTTTGAAGAATCTATTTATTGTACAGCAGATGAAAGCAGAACTCTAAACTCCTCCTCTTGATATTAGAGGGAATGTGTTCTTTTCCTTGGGTTAATTAGTAAGAGTGTAGATGCCACCTTTGCTTGTGACTGTGCAAATAGTGTTGCTTATTATTTATGCAAGCCCTTAATGCTGTTAACAGGAGCCATGCATGCTTTACAGAGCATATGTTTGTTACTATGATGCTGCTATTGTAGGAGAAAAAGAGGAGTGGGGAACCCTATGTGAGAATTGCACCTTGGAGTGAATGAAACATGGATGTAGGATTTTCAGGTATAACTTGTAAAAATCAGCAGTCTGTGTTAGGGTGAGATGAAATTGGTAGGTAACCTGCTGGCTAAACTGACAAAGCAAGTTAGTTTAACTCTGAAAAAGACTGATTGCTTACAAGGTGATTTTATTTTTAATAATATTCTTGATGAAGATTCCCGATCAAATATGTTTAGTAAGTGCTGGGTTTGACAAACTGAAAAAGTATCTGAAAATCAAAACTTCTCTTGGATTGGGCCTCTTCTGTGATAGTCTCTTCATGACCTCCACAGATGATGTGTGCCATACTGTATCTTCTGGCATCATAGAATATTCTAAAAGAACAGTAAAGATTGTCTCTTCTGCAATGAATGACATCTTTCTTATGTTCATTATGTTTCTTACGTTAAGATAGCAGATATGTTTGTGATTGATAGTGTCATTTCTCCCTCTTTCTGCTTCCTCCCCTCTGAAGAGCCCAAAGTAATCCATTCTGTGTATTCTTTATATGGCAGAAGTTCAAAGTGCAAGCACTCTGCTCCATGTGTGAGGAAGCTCTGATACTCTAGTGATGTACAGTTAAAGAACTCATGGAGAAGAGACTCTGCATCACTATCCTAATTTTATTGTAACCTCAAAGACAAATAACAGTAAAATGTGATTCTGTTCCTGCTTTTGTTAAGAAAGCAGGAAGGCCTCTCAGAACTCGCTCAGAGGAGTCTTACTAAAACAAATGTTGGTTTGACATCCTTAGAGCTGAATTTAATGTTCTTACTGGGTGGTCTTAAGGTTATAAATAGTTCAAGAAATAAAAACATTGTTTGTTTACCACTTGAAGCATAACAATCATTGGAAAAGAATGGAAATGTAGACTCTGCTGGCTACTATACTTTATCAGGCAAGAGTGGAGTTTTTTGTTGGCTTTTTTCCCCCCCCAGCTAATCTTTCACCAGATGCTTATCCTTACTTTCATTTTCTGATCTCCTTGTTATACTTTGAGGTCAGCAAATCCGCCAACCGGTATTTGTCCTGCGGCAATCATTGTCAGCTGAGCATCTTATTTGACTTTATTGTAGCAGGTGTGCTACAAGTTAATACTTGAATTGTGGTCCCCATGCCATAGTTCTGTTTTCTGAAGTCTATGATAAGAAAATGTCTACATAGAACAAACAGAAAAGAGAAGAACAAGGTGCCCAGGGTTAATGGATCAGATTAATGCCTGAACATCTAAGTAGCTGCAGAATGTCATACCACGGTTTGTCTTTTCACATTCATATAGCTAGTAATGTTAGTTGCTCTTATGTCACTAAATATTACTAGTGACATTTTCCTTTCCATGTGCTTCTCTTAGCCTTTGATCTTAATGTGAATCTGCTGATTTCTCTCTCACAGCTCAAGTCTCCTCTCTGCTTCCTGCAGATCACGTGTCAGACCTGTTGTCTCACCTACTCTTCTCCTGCTGCCAAGTAGTGTGGACTTCTGCTGCCATTGATGCAAGAGTGCTCTCATCACAGCTTCTGCCTCTGAAACTCTCATGTGCCTTCTCCATGTTGTTGGCTGTCTCATTTCAGATCTCATCTGGAAATCTATTCTCCCCTGCCTATTTCTTTTAATTAATACCTTTCTGTTATTTCACTGAGTTTTTTACTGCCTTGCAGCTTAAATCATGCAGCTGTTTTTTGTGATGCCTTTCAGACAAACAGCTTCCACTAGCATGGGTTTGAATAATTTGAAACCTGCTGCTACTGGAAACGTTTATATGCATTTCTTTTTTAGATTATCTTTATTGGCACAGAGTTGAGACTAAAGCCTTGGCTTTGTAGTGGTCTGAAACTACCTGAGGAAGCCAGGATGAGGAGGATAGAGGAAATGGAAGGCAGCTGCAAAGACATGATGTGGAATGGGACTGACATGATTCTCCCTATTAGTAAAACTCTTAGGAGGCCTCTGATATATGCAGCCAGGCCTTTCATTTATAAGAAGCTTGTCTTGTTCAGGAAGCTGGTCCTTTTGTTGCTCTGAGACCAAGGAGTGGAAAGGGCTTAATAAAACTTCTTTACTTGATGGTCTTTGGTTCTCTTAACAGTGAGGGAAAGTGAATGTTTCAGGAGAAATGATGTTCTCTTAACATACACGTTAAGACACAGGTATGTGTCAACAAAGTAGAGCTGGACCTGATCCTGAAAGGTTTTTATAAAATATGATTATAGTCTCCAGGGTTCCCACTGAGAAGCCTCATGACAGGTGGCCTGGATGATGTTTTAGTCAAAGTCCAAGGAGTGTCAGACTAACAAGTAGAGATATGATGGATCAGTGCACTTGCATTTGCAAGATCTTTGGTGACCTGGCTGGAGATTGTTCAGGTTTTGATTTGCTGGCTGACTCACAGTATTTCTAATCTCTGGGAGGAGCTATTACTTCTATGATGCAAACTCCTGGCTTTAGCTGCTTTAGATAAAATGTGTATCTGGTTTGGAAATGCTTGGCTCTGCAAGGGCTCTCTTCAAATACCGTGGGTGTGTTTCCTGCTGCAGCATACCATATGTTCTCCCAGCACTGAAATGATCTGGTTGCTGCAGTAGTCCTGAGATTTGTCTTAATTGGCAACAGATTTTTAATCTAATTTCTAAGGTGTCTCTAGCTTTGAATGTTAGAGAAAATTGTTGTTGCTATAGATGTGATTGAAGCATGGGCTCACACAATGCTGCTTACTTTGAAAGAAGTCTTGATTTCTGGATGTTTCTAGATGTGCATTTCATTCCTCTTTAGCAGTCTGTCCTTTAACCAGTGGAGAAGGATAACAATCAATGGAAAGCTTTCTAGTGCGCATTCCCTCTTTGAAAACATGCTGTCGAGGAACAAGGACTGTAAAATCAACCCCTATCAGTAGTCTGCAGTGAATGAATACTGGCTGTTTTGAGACTGAGAGGTATTTTTGTAATTATGAGAGGTCATTTACTGGGGATATAAGCCAAGTATGCAGGGGTACTGTACCTATTGGTTTCTGCTTGTCTGCTGAGGGGAGAAATGTTACTGGTTTTGGTCCTGAATGTGGGATGTGTGGAGGATTAGAGTGTGTTCCTTGGACATGGAAGAGGCTTAAGAGCAGATACAGAATGGTCTATGTTGAATAACTTTCTGCTTTGCTGACAGAAAATGGGAATGGTTTGAAGGATGACTGGAAAGCAATGTGAGGTTCTTGAGAAACTCCCAAGTTAGTGGTAGTAGTAAAAGCACAGGAGGAGTGGGGAAGAGAGTGTGTAACCCTCCTTCACTGTGTTCAGCCACTCTCTCTTTCTAACTCTGGTGCTGAGAAGGACAACATTAAAAGCAAATACTTTTACTATTTCTTTCCTGTCTGCAGTAGAGAGCTAGAGAGGTACCTTTACTTTTTCTCCCAGGTTGCTGTAAGGGTTTACTGCAGCAGCAGTGTGAGTGGGGGAGAATGAACTGGAACAGGTACTTACTGACTGAATAACATCCCACGGTGCCTGGGGAAATGAACGTGGGGAATACTGTGAGTCATACTTGTCAGTCTCATAAAGCAGGAGGCTTTTTAAAATTGGCCTTGGAGGGGAAGAGGTGTTTAATGGAGCAGTTGTGAAGGAGTTATGCAAATGGGGAACATAAATACTGAGCAAAGACGCTCATTTAAGCTTCTTGCCTCCTCAGAAAATTACTAAATGCAAACAACCACTGTTAAAGTTAAGAAAAATGCATCATCATTAAGTAGAATGGGTTCAAAAATGTGGCCATCCTTGATGATAAAAAAATTCTCCTTTTGTGACTAGCAAAATTCATTTCTGTAGTTGTTGAACTGAAACCATACTTGTTGTTGGTTTATTTGGGTTTTTTGCTTTTCAATTTCCTTTGAAAAATAGCAAGGTGGGAAGGTGAAAAGCTGTGTCCTAACCTAAGAGCTGGTTAGGAAGGGAGATGGTAAAAAGGCCAATCTCCAGTTTTGCTTTGAATGTCTTCAGTGTTTAGGCTGGATTTGTATAAAAAGTTTAGCCATTTCTACCCCCCTATTCATGGAGGAGTTAATTTACATGTAAATACTGTGTATTCTTTGGTGAAACTGAGAACATGTTTTTAGGATATAGCTTTTTTATTATTATTTTTTTACTGACATAGCCACTTCTTACTGTTTTAAATGAAAGAGTTTTCAACAGAGCTTATGAATTGTAATTGTTCCAGTCTTGAGCTTGCTTGCAGATGCTCACATAATAGCAGGAGTCTTACCTCTGGTAGTTAAGCCTTGCCAACAGACTTCATGGGCGTAAAATTTACTTGGACTACTACTTCTGCCACTTGCAGTGTAGGTAGGCCATCTCAAGCTTTGAAGCAGCTGGCTATGACAGATACTGTCCCACATGCTGCTATCTGGTTGAACATGTCCTCCCTTGGCCTCCCCTGTGCTCTAACCCAGCTTCCTCTTGAGCGTGCGGATGCGGAGGCAGTGTGGGTATGGGTGGGTACACAACTGTGGCTGAGGTGTTCCTTTTGTGAAAGGACTGCTTCTCTGTATACAGCTCCTCTGTGGCTGTAATCAGGCCACTCATCTGTCAAGCTGATTACAAATAGCAAGGTGTCCTGGTGGCTCTGTGACAAGTGCTGAAATGGAATAGTTGAGGTGTTTTACTAGCGGAGGGGGAGACAGGGAGTGATGTGGATAGAACTATTCTTACTCATGGTGTTGCATGGAATTGCAAGCTCTGCTGTCATCTGTATGACTCTTTGCACCTTCTGCATTTACCTAAATCTGCCCTCCCCTACATTGTATATGAAGGTGAAGCAGTCTTTAAAGTCGTGTGAAAGGGCATCATAAAAAACACCAGTGAAACTTCAACACTGATTAGAAAACTTTGCTGTAATTGTGTCTGCCAGAGGCATTGCAGCTTTATTTCTAGGAAAAGTTACTCACTTGAAGTACTGGTGTACTAACACCAGGGCACTTGTCTTACCAAGGACTTTGTTTAGACAACCAAAACAAAGCAATTCCCTCACTCCTGAGCTTGATTTCTGTTTCCTATTGAAGAACTTTCTTCTGTTGGTTTCTGTAAGTTAGGTTTTACCTGTTGCTGGATGTGGAGATAACCAGAACTAAATAATTTAAAAATACTTGGATGTTACGGTAACCTACTCTTCTGTTTCTATTTTTTTTTTTGGGTGGGGGGAAGAAATGATGTTATTGAGGCACCATTCCTACTCTCTTCTTCTCTTCTCTGTTCTTCTGAGTCATCTGTTTGTTCTGTTGTGTGCGATTTTTAAAGGAGCTAAGTTCCTATTTGTTGTAATTGAAATCGCCCAGTGTTCAAATGAGCTTCTGCATGTAAGGTTTTGGAATATGGTTGCCAACCATAAGATCAAATTTTAACATAATAAAAAATAATTATTCAAAAATAAGCTAAATGTAGCATGCTTACAGCCACTATCAGATAAAAATTGTAGTCAGGTTCAGGAGTGTATAAAAGTGAGCAATATTAACAGCTGGTTATGGGATCAGATACAAACAGAAACTGGGTTGATTTTTTCCACTTACATGCAAGTTCTTGTAAAAACAATCACTCCTTGTATCGCAGTCCATTGCTTTATTACCATGAGATCACTGTATAGCCTGCGTGCTACGTGAGACTATGTCTTGTGCTGGGAAACAAGCTACTACAAAACTCTGGTGATCTGCTGGTTTCTGGTCATAAGTATGTTGCACCGGTGTTGTGAAATATGTGATGGTTTCCTGCTGGAGTGAGTATATTCATCTTTGAGATGAATAGTCAGCAGTGTGGTGCTGCAAAGTATGAGAAGCTGACCCTGTAATTGCCATTGTTTTCTTCTTTGTTTCAAGAATACTGTGATGTTTGGAATCTGCCTGAACTGTAAAATTGGGGCAGCAGCTGTGTGTTGAAAGTGACTTTCTTGAACATGAGAATTTCTGAATTAGGAACACTTGCAGTCCAGACATTTGCTGGATGTCAGAAGGCCTGTGTAACTCTTGGCTCTGCATTTTAGTGTCTTGAGATTCTTCTGGAGATGGACAGGCCTGCTAAAGATGTTCTGTGCTCTCTTGCTGTAATTCCCTCCCTGTTTTGTTGTCCTGTCACATCTCTGACAACTCCACGTGGAGAGTGTAGCTTTGAGCTTGCTTTTGGACGTACCCTTTTGCAGATGCTGATGTTTGGTGTGTGGCTGTTTTTCATTGTATGCGTTTCAGAGCACTGTTGACATAGAATCATAAAATATCAGGTTGAAAGGGGACTTTAAGGACCATCTAGTCCAACCTTTCTTGGCCCAGCACCCTGTCTACTTGAGTATTAAAGGTGTCTGATATTGGAGAATCCACCACTTCTCTGACGAGATTATTCCAATGACTGCCTGGTTGTTCTTATGGTGAAAAATTTTCCTGTTGTGTCTAATCAGGATTTCCCCAGAAGTAACTTGTAAACTTGAAGTCTCTATCTTCTTTTTAGCCACCCTTTAAATACTATAACATCTGGGGTGATAATCTGTGATACCAGGACGTGCTGAGATGACTCTGTAATTTGGTCCTTTATGCTAGATCTTGTTGTCTTAATCTTGCTCGCTCTGTGCTGTCTGATATGATTTCAGGCCTGACTAGAGGGTAGGGAGGACTAGAGTGATGATCTGAAAAGAAAAAGGTGATCTTGGAAGCTGGCCTATGAAAGGTTATGAAATTTTAACATGTTGCTTGTCTTCAGATATAGATTTGTTTGAGTATTCGGGACTTAGGCCTTCAGTTTGATTTGTCAAAACAGAAATAAAAAACTTACATGTGAGCACTCATGAGTCCTTGAGAATAAACTGAAGAGATAAACAAAATCCATAGAAGGAACCTATATTATCAACATAATGAAAATAAATTTTTTCACACAGTATGAGCTGAAAAGCTTTGCTCCAAAACTGGTTACTCTGAGCTATCTTGATTCAAAGACTTGCATGATGTGAAAATCTACCCAGTTTCGATTTTTCTCTTCACTTAGAGAAACCTGAGTTTGGTTCTGTGTTGCTGCCACTGTATTACAAGGAAGATATTAAGGTAACTAATAAATGCTAAAGTATCTATTTCCTATTCCCAGCAAAAAAAAAAAAAAAAGAAAAAAGTCTCTGACTTTCCAGGGAGCATGTCGTGCTAGATGAGCTAAAATTTGTGTGGGTGCTGTCACTTAAGAGAGTAAACAGAAAGTAATTTTAATTTCAAGCCATATTAGAAAGAGAAAACAAAAGATCAATATTTGAGACAGTGTATAAAGAAACAAATAGGGAATTAGAGAACTTACATTCTGTTATCTGCTGTCAAGTGTGCCAAAATAATCATATGCTCCAAAGCCTTGGGTGGCTTTCTGAGTGTTGAAGGAGGCAGACTGCTATGGAAGTGCCAGTTTTGTGTCTGACAGTCTGAGGGTGGCATTAGAATCACAGACTTACAGAACTGTTTAGGTTGGAGAAGACCTTTAAGGTCATCAAGTCCAGCCGTTAACCCAGCAGTTCCAAGTCTCCCACTAAACCGTGTCCCTAAGGGCCCACATCTACATGCCTTTAAATACCTCCAGGGATGGTGACTCCACCACTTTGGATCTCTGGCTGGTATCTCTGATATCGGAGCCTGCTTTATGTCAGCTCTGAAGAAATTTGTGTTTGATGACATAAGACAAATCACAGACACTGCAAGAAAGTTAAAAGTGTAATTTTGAAGCAACTGTATGTCCTAATACCATGCAGTGCTGTCCAGGAATGGAATATGTGGTTTCTGTCCTGGAGCTTGTGTTGTCCAAGTCATGTAAAACACAGAAAGTAAGACTTGGACCACATTTCTTACATTTGCTGTGTATGCAGTCTTGAAGCTTTACTAATTGTGTGTATGAGGGTTGTGTGAAAACGGCACATAGACATGTCTGCTGATGTCATTTGAGTTCAGTGTGGCATGCCATTATGGTTGTATGCACAGACTATACAGGCAGTAACAATGTATTGTGCCAACATATATGTTTACTGTGACATCTCCTTTATTTGATTTGGCAGAAGAACTGAAAATTGTGTTTTCAACAATATTTATGTAAATTTTTGTTTTTTTAAAAAGTGGTTTAGTCCAGAGCCAACATGAACACTGTTTGCTGCACTGGGCACAAAATGTTGCTAACAGAGCAGCTGGCATGTACCTTCTCAGGCTCCATCTGTCAAAGTCTGCATTGCTTTGGAAATGGCATTCCTATTGGATGGATTTGTTTCTTCCTATCTTGTTTGCAGCCTGGATTAAAATGAAATTCCTACTTTGATTTTTTTTTTTTTAAGCTAGTTATTGTTTAAAACACAGATATATGTGTGTGTGTATATATATATGATGTATACATGTCCCTTAAACTGTCCATGGGAATAAACTTCTGCCCTTAATGGAGAAGGTTTTTTCCATCTACTTTCCCCAAAAGAGATAATGATTAAAAAAATTGAGACTCTTCTATTTGCAGTTAATCAACAGAATGAAAAGCAACTTTCTAGTAAAAGAAAATCTGCAAGGACACAGTGAGGTTGACTAAATTGGTCTCGGACCATAGAAATGCTAATTTGCTATCAAGGCTATTCAGGACTGGTCAGGGGAATATTATTGATGGAAATGAAGGATTTGCTTCTAGCTGATTGTCTGGCATGTACAGGATTTGGGGGAAGGGCCTGTCTGAAACAGAGTTTGCGAATTACAGGCAGTGCTGGTTATGCTGCCCTATGTGTTTGTTGAACTACAGTAAGTTGGTATGTGTCTTGAGCCTTGAGATAAAGAAGTTGAATAGTCAATGATTTTTGTCAAGATAGTGTTTCTGAAAAGAAACAGACTGAAATCTTGCTTGTGGTCTGTGGTGTAGTAATAGTGGTGATCACCTCATCTTCTGGTGCCTTGAATGAATGGCAGCTTTATTGTGCATGGTCTTTACCTGGGGAGAAGAGATTTCAACTTCTACCAGTTCCTCTGTGGTTTGTATAGCTGAGTTACTGCATCTTATCTTGGAGAAACTCAACAGACGTGGTATTATTTCATACCAATGGGATTTTTTTGTTGTGGATACTGGAAGGAAATTCACTTGAGTTGAATTGTAGATGCTAGTCTGGTTGTGTTTATTGAGGATTTTTGCCTTAGTAGATGGGAAGAATCACTGTTTACCGAATGAACTTGAAAGAATTTAATCATCCTCCTTGCAATTTTGGGGTTACTGTAGTGAGAGGGATCTCATGGTTTAGAACTTCTCTGTATGGTTAGGCATCCTTTTGTGCCTCCTGTATTTAAATTCCTTCATGCTCTTGCAACAATTAGTTCTTTAAGTGGTTGAGAGCTTTGATATTTCTATTTGACACCATTTCTCACTCTGTGTAGAGAGAGGAATGTTGAATAGTGTGTTCTGTTTCTTGTTTTCACTGTCAGTGAGGGATTGACTGCCAGCCCCCTGGAGAGGTGGCCTTGGACAGGAGGTAGACATGTTCAATGACTGCAATATGTTGCTCTTAATACCTTGCAAGCTATTGAGTAATTAAAATCTCGAGCTTTTACACAAATTCAGGAATGGTAGAAAAGTACAGCAAAATGACAAGTTCTGGTAAAAATCACTTCAGTAAAACATTTGTTTCTTCTGCACATCTTGTAGGACTGATGTTTGTGATGCAGAATTTTAGTTGAGATTTGCCAGTGATCTGGAATGTGTGGCTTTTTGGCTTTAATTCCCTTTCATATGGAGCCTTGGTTAGTCCTGTCATTTTATCAGGCTGTACTTGGACTGAGTCCCTTTCTCTTCTTTGTCCCCACATAAATACTTTCTTTTTAAATTTCCCACAGTTGTGTTTATTGATAATAGTAAAGATATGAATAGCAGAGCAGGTGGTTCCAGTAACATGAATATGGATAGTGGCTGATCTGCTTATGTTGAAGAAGGACAGTAGATGAAGTGTATTGGTGGTTCTCTGAAGTCTTATGTGGTGCTATGGGAGGATGTCTCTTGTCCTACTATGCTGGGCAAAGGTTGATTTTAAACTTCTGAGCTAAGTCTGCTTGTGGCTTACTTCACTTTCCAGTGGAGGAATTGAGGTGCTGATCAGTGAGGAACAGTCTGTAACTTGTAGGCAGATAAATTCCAGGCCAAATAAAACTCTGTGATGTGGATATTGGGAAATACTCAGTGCATCATCCCCTTGAAATAAATGCTAGCCTAATGCGTTGCAGAGGGAATTTCTTCAATGGCATTGCTGTATGACATGAGCACAGTAAACCTGCTCCAGAAGACAATTGACACATTGGATTGATGCTCTTTTCACCTGCATGGCATACATAGTGTAAGGAACCCCTATTTGTAAATTTTGAAGCCTTGGTTTTCCTTGCCACTTTGAAATGATAGATCCCTTAAGGCTATATCTGTGATGAGAGAAATCCTGAATGCTCCCTGCTAAGCACCTGCTAGTAATAACCAGTCTATTTAGATCTATTTGGATGGCTTCCAGGTAGACAGTTGACTCCTGAAGGTTCTTCAGAATATAGAAACTTGTGGCACTTGCTGCTGTGACTTGGCAGTGTGACTCTCTTCTTTCATTTATAACTGATACTCTGATGTAATAACTATTGGTAACAGCCAGAAAGTCTACCATGGCACAGGGTGTTTATAAAGCAGTCTAACAAGCTTTATGACCTACAAATCGGGGAACCTGTATCCATGGGCATTCCAGTTAGTTCTGTACCTAGCTCCTCGGTTATTTACAGTGATCTCTGGATTTACAGTTCATGATATTCAATATAAATTACCTTTACCTACTGACCCAAAAGTCTAATCTAGTGTGAATGGCATATTTAAACCTTTGAAACACATTAGTGCAGCTTGGATGTGGAATACTTGGTGTAAGCTGAACATACAGTATAGAAATCCTAAGCCTTTTGCCATTAGGAATCAGAACTAACAAATAAACCCTGAAGACCATCTTTGAGTTATTAAAAGCCTTATCACATCAGTGAAGCAGCATCTTTGAACTCATAGATGCATCTGGAAGTTCCAGATAATGTTACAAGTTCTTGCTTTACAGATGTTTGCTCCTGCTCTCTGAGCCGGGAAACCACTTTTCAGAAATCCGTTCCTTCCACTTTGGATTGTCCCTGGCTAATTCTCAGGGAGGTTAAAGTGCTGATGTCTAGGAGTCTCTAAGCCACTGCCTGAGTGTACCTCTTCACCATTCTATAAAAGTATTTTCAATTGACTTGAAAAATGAGGTGCTGTAGATTGTAGCTAATGTAAGCCTATAAGCTAAAAGTTTTGGCTGTATGGTTTGATTTGTATCTCTGAGCTAAAATGGCAAGACCTTAGTGAAGGAAGCAGAACTTCGAAACCTCAGCTATAGTATTTGTCTTACCAGGAAGTATGCATTCCCTAAATGCCAAAGGTGGATAAATGACAAAAGAGAATACTAATGGAAGTATTGATGACTTTTGCATAGTTGCATTCTCTGAATGCTGATACATGACAGATTGCTAAATCTCTTTATGTGACAACTGATTGTAGTAATCCTAATTTTCTCTTGAATCAGTTAATGATAGGTGAAATTCTTTTTTTTAAAAGGCAACGAAGATTTAAAACTGAACAATTATCTTTGTTTACTTGTGAAGCAAACACAGATGTACTACACTGTCGGATTTGTTAAATGTGCGTGAGCAGTAACAGCAAAGGCATATAAAACTGAGTTTAAAGCTGTCCCTGTAGTTTGATTGCTTAGTCTCTGAAGAGGTATTGGGCACTGAATACTTAACTGCTCTGTTTAGCTTAGCGATTTTTTGGCTGCTTTAGGGCAACTTGTCTGTTAGTTCATCCTGCATGAGTGTTTTGGTGCGTGAATTTGCACATATTTCAACAGCTGAGGAAGTAAAATGCAGAGCAACACATGCCACATACTGAGACATTTTTTTGTTTTGTTTTGTTTTTGCTGTAGCAGCCAGCTCTTGGTGTGATCTGATGAGCTACTTTTTCACCTTTTCAGCTGAAACCAGTTCGGGTAGGGAATTTGTCTTACAGGGAGTTTGAAGCATAGTGAATGGAACTGAAAGTTCAAAGAGGGAAAACAGAGGTTGGACAACGACTTGTGAGGCTATGGGCTGGTGTGTTTGCAGTAGAAAGTTTGACTTCTGAGGATGATTTGCAGTGTGAGCTGATGAGATTTTCGGAGGAAGACTGTACGTGTAGTTGTGTGCTGTATGAACTGGAAGTTGGTGGGAATTAGCTGAGAGAGAGAAGGCTGGGAGGGCAGATGGCTTGAGCACTGCACAGACAGTGTTGTCGGAATGTGCTTGTGTGGGTGGTAGTTTAAAGAGAGGAAGAAAATAATGACTTGTAAAGATCACTGCAGAGTGATGGACAGGTTCCTCATCATTTGACCTTGACATGTCACTGAAGTGAAGACTCAATAAGTAAGCTTCTACATTCTTTTTACTGTGGCAGTTGCTTGGGTGCAGAATCGGTTTTGATTTTGACAAAAAAACATGATATCCAGTGTGGAGTGCCATTCAAGTTTAACTGCCTCTTTATGTATCCACTTGAATTATAGGAGAGATGGGGGGGGTTTTCTTTATTTTTTTTTTCTTTCTGTCCCATTCCCCTTCATCCCCCCTCCCCGTATTAAACCTAGTTATGTGAAAGAAATTTCAAACACCAATTTTGCCATGACTGTTAAGGGTGAGCTGAGGATACAGGTGGGGAGCTTACAGGAGGGAAACTTAAAAAGCTGATGTTCTGTACTTAAAGAGCATCAGTTTTGCTACTAAAGGACACTCAAACATCTGTTTATATCAAGGACAACTGGAGAAAAAACAGTGTCTTTGAACCTTTTGGTACTAGATCTTAAAGTAATTCTGAACTATTAGGAAAACAAGTCAGTTGACAATCTTTGTATCATATTTTCTTAACATATGAGTAGTTAACTGTTGCTTATGTATTACACTGAAATATCTAAAGGAATGTAAACATTTGCATTATCTTCCATGCTGCTCTGTTTTTATTTAAAAAGGGAGGTAAAAGTCCCATCTTCCTCCTGTTGATGCCATGTGATTCCTGGTTTTTCCCTCTACCCTCCCTCCTTTGCTGTGAAGCTTTTAGCTTATGTCTTGTGAGTGCCAGCAGTTCCCATTAAAAAGTGCAAAAGACCATATGTCAAGTTAGTTCTAATCTAAACAGTTAATATACAAACTGAAATTGCCTGAATTATCTGCAAGACTTGAAAATCTTTCTAAACTAGTTCCTTATGAGACATGAAATACATTCCACATCACAACTATGTTAATTTAATCCTGCTGCCAAACTAGTAATTTGAGTAAATAACTAAAACATTTGGTGCTTAGGCAAATGAGGTATTTGATCAGCTAATCATTAGAGGCGAAAAGAAAGTTGTTATACCAACTGAAGTTTTGTCATTTGACAACACTCATTAATTGAGTGCTGTGACTTTGTCACCTTAGTGTTCAGCCTAACAGTATTTAGTTGAAACTTTGTAATAAGAAAACTGCTTGAGTAAAGGCTACACATCTACACTCGAGTTTATATGACGTTACACTTGTGTTGACTGCTGCTTTATCGGCTTTGTCTTGTTCAATAAACCTTTTATTTCAGATACCACTGAAGCTGCCACCTTCATTTTCACATTGTCCAGAGTGGCAGAAGTTCAAGTATAAATTGCTGATTGTTTTCTTTAGGCTGTAGTTCAGTAGGACAGTGTTTTTGAAAAGTCACTGCTAGTGGCAATTTGAAGTTTAAAATGCCCCTCTGGAAAGCCAGGGTACTTTTGGAAATTTGTTTCTTGAACCTGTAGTAGTTTTGCAGATTCTTCACCAGCACAGTTTGTTTTCTAAAGAAGAAAAATTACTTTTACTAATGTTTTCTGACAACTGGAAATATAAACACTCTTTTTAGATGAAAGGTAGCTTTGTTTGCATTTGGAAATGCCAAAAAAATGGAGTTTTATGTCCTATGTCCTTAATACATGCAATAGCTGTTCTGCCTTTTGTCATCTGTATATGGATCTGTTTGAAGGGTGGCATTAACCAAGTGTTCTAATAAGTGTCAAAACACTGCTAGAAATGTTAATCATGAATATGAACAAAATTCCTGGATTGAGGGGAAATTCATCCCTCTTTAAAAAAACTTTGTAATTAAAAGGTAACCTAGTGTAGTATGCGCTGCAGTATTTAGGTCATGATGCAACTTTTGTTATATATATGAACAGCTTGCCTTTTGGTTTTCTTCTTAAAAATAAGAGGCAGGACTTAAAAATAAGTGAGTGCCTGGAAAGTGGAAAACACAGGCCTGGGTTGAATGCTAATGGAATATCTTTGTTTCCTTACTTTGTGCTTAACACTGTAACTCTTGCATACAATATGCGTAGAGTGTTAGTCAAAGAAATCAATAAAACTAGAAGTCTAGTTGAAAGTGGCTATTATTATGAACCTCTTCTTTTGGTTGCTGAGATCAGCTGTTTGTTCCACACAAAAATAAATTGGGATGAAACTATGCTGGCAGTGACTGGGTCATTATGTACTGCAGACTCTTCCTTATGCAGTGCACCTCTCCTACAAATGGAAGAAAAGGGAATTCTGGATAGCTGCAGTTTGCAGGTTGGGTGACAGATAAAGTACATGGCCTCCACTGCCAGCTCCCAAGGGACGATACAGGGAGCACTACAGAATGGATTCTGTGTGTGTGTGTGTTTTCCTGGTGGAGGTGACATTGGTATCTCCCATCCTGTCAGAGAGAAGGGACTTACTTGGGCTGTGCAATTCAAGTTATGTCAGCAGTTGCTGATCTTGGATAGTAGGTTGTCCTCTGACTAGGGAGCAATGCCTCAGGACAGATTGAGGACTTTACCTTAGCTCAGTGTGATTTCGGTGGGAAAGTGATCCTTTCCTTATATTTTTACTCTGCAGGTGGAAGCTTATGCTACTTTCTAAGACCTCAAAATATGTGTGTCTTCTTAGTTAATGATGAACTTTCTCAGCTGTGAAAGAAAGCTTATTAAGGTTTTGTGTGAGGAGGGATAATTTCACAAATACTTTTGCATGCAGGAGGCCTCTGTGCTTGCCATCCTGATGCTCTACTCATCTTTCTCCTGAGTTGTAGAAGTAGTAGCCAGCATACCTTGAGAGTTGGTTTTGTAGTCTGCATGTGTAGTAGGGGACACCCAACTATGGGGAAATATTTTTCTGTCTCGATTGGTCTGTGTCGTGTGACCTCATAAGAGGTGGTGAAAGGTGCATTTTAGTGCATTTTCATTGGGAATTGGGGCTTTTTGAGAAATGAAGGACTGGACAGGCTATTGAAACTCAACTCCAACAAACCACAGGAGTGTTGTTTTTCCTATTGAATGAATTGTTTCTTGGTATGTAATTTTGTTATGGTTAAATATTTTTCAAATTCATTATCTCCTCTGTATTATTGAGAATTTTTAAAGTATAGTTGCAGGTTAAGTACTTTGACTGCACAGTCAGATCATCTTGATTACAGATTCTTCTAAATAGAGGTTGTATTTTTTGTTTCTGTCCTTTGCCCCCACCCTTTTCCTGACCTAAAGCAGATGTCTTGTTCTTGTGCTTTACAGGCTCCAGATAAAAGGAAAGCATTAGAAGAGACCAAAGCCTACACAACTCAATCTCTAGCCAGTGTTGCTTATCAGATCAATGCGCTGGCCAACAATGTATTACAACTGCTGGACATTCAAGCATCCCAGCTACGGAGGATGGAGTCCTCCATCAACCATATCTCTCAGGTAATCTTTTTTTTTCTTTTTTTTTTTTTTTCTTAATAGAGAGCTGGCAATGTTGGAGAAGGCATTATTGTGTCTCTCGTATTATTGAGCTGGATAGTTTATGTTGACTTCTTTGAGTATTAAGATAGAAAATGGTAAGGCTTTTTTCCCCTAATATTTATGAAAGCCACTTCGTGATGAAGGTCATTGTCAAAATAAAATAGTTCCTGTATAAAGAAATTCTGGAATTATATTTGGTTTAAAGCAGGAATTAATTATTAAGATTCCAATATCTGAAGCTGCAGTCAAGGGAGGATGAGAGAGGATTCTGTGTCTGAAGTAAATCCAGTTATAAGTGCTATGTGAGTGGTGGTATTTTTTTTAACATTGCAACATATGTGGTAAGTTACTTGTTTTCATACCCTTACAGGATGTAATTTAATGTGCTGTGTGAAGGGGCAGAGGGATTCACATGCTGCCTATTACCTGCTCAAGCAAAACTCCTTCCCTGCCAAGGCAGTTGAATGACTGAGCTGACCTGACTTGTCCTGTGACTGCAGTGTTTCTGGAATTGCTGCAGTGAGAATATGGAAATGGATGACAGGGAAGAACAGGCCTATCCCTGTCAGTGCCTGCTTGTATTCCCCTGGCTGAAGCTTCACCCTGGCTGTCTGCTTCTGGGGGGGAAAGAGTTGCTGCTGCCTGCCTTGTACCTGGTCATTGGTCTGATTGTTTGCTAACTCAGCGAAAAGATGTCTGCTGTGTTTTGTAGTGATAAAAAGATCCAACCACCTGCCACAGTGTTTAGTCTGGAGGTGTCTTGTCACATAACCAGGTGTGTGCCATACTAGTGCCCAGTGAAGGCAGGGACAGGACTCAGTTATTTCACACTTACAGTGCTGTTCTGAAATGGACTTGAGTGAGTTGCTAAAAGCCCAGTGTCCATTCTGTCATCTGCTTATTGAAATTCAGTCGGATCACTGGTGGGCTTTGTCCTGTGTATCTGAGATGTTTCATAGACAAATCTCAGAGCATTCAACCTAGAATGTGCTTCAGTGCAACCACGGAGTTTAAAACATTAGTTGGTCAACCAGTGTCCTGGTAGTGGTACACCATAGACCAAGTACTAGAAAGAAAACGCTTCACATGGTCTCTGCTGTCTGCCTCTTCATAGGCCCTGCTAACCTCTGCTTACTGTCCTTTTAGAGTTGTGGTTTCTAAACATCTTTCTGAGAACTAGGAGCACAGTGGTTCGCTGAAAGCATGACAGCAGGGAGAAGATTCCAGTGCACGTGAAAGGCCCGTCCTAGTAATAAATGCATTGAAAAGGCTTGTTAATGTGTGCTGAGAACTATACAGTGTTAAAAGCTATGTGAAATATTTAAAAAGTACCTGCCACTGAAACAGGAAAGTAGAAGGAAATGCCATTGCTGTAGATAAGTTTCTTGTTCTGTTAAGTATTCAGAGATTTTTTGATGCTGGGGTTATGATTACCTCTGAAGAAATGACTGGATAAAGGACTGAATGTACAGCCTCTCCCAAGCATTGAATGCTCCTTTATACTGAGCACACCTTTTTTTGTTTCAGAGCTGCAGTGTGTGCGAAGCAATTACTGTTAAATTCTCGTTGGCCCACTAATATGACTAACCATGGAAAAAGCCAAAATGTTTGATAGTAGCACCAAAGGTGTTAACCCTCGGAACTATTAGCTGCTTGAATTGAAGGCACTATGCTGGAAGCTGTTGAGTCACCTGATACATGAACTGTTTGCTAAAGACTGTGAACAATCAGTGCTTTGTAGAGCTTTTGAGAAGTGTTTAGCAAGGTCACTTGCTTGTAGTTTCTGTCCTGGTTGGCCTTTCCTGAGATTAATCCTTGCTTATAACTGAACCTCTGCAGACTAATTTTGTAGTATTAAACTGGATACAGATAATGCGCACATACTAGCTCAGCTATTTACTTTGGAATGTTCCTGCTCAAATGCTTCAACTGCATTTCTTAAATCTGCTGTGCAATTGCTGTGATAGACTGTTTTTAAATGCTCTGAGATCTCCAGTGTCTTTCCCTGTGCCTGTATCAATTGCGGATATTTTCATGCCACTAAAGCATGAGAATGAACAAATTCTCAAAATGACATTCTTCTCCATGAAAGAAGTATTGCCTAGAAACACAAATCTGAGACATTGCCGGTCAATTACTTGTTTCTGGGGTTTGCTAAAAAGAGCAGCTATCTGTGAAATTAGGTAAAATTTGATACTACTTCTTTCTAAGGAAGAAAATCCTGTGGTTCTTCTGACCTGTAGGTAGTTTCTGTTCTCATAATGTTTTTCAGTTCCCTATGCATGTTTTCCAGAATGACTATAGGCTAAATGACCGGCTAGTTTATCCTGATTAGTACCCACTCAGTATTTTCCTAGCTGTGTATCTTCACAAACTCATGAGAAGTTAGGTGATTGACTAGTGTGTTATATTGTTACTGGAGCCTAATTTTGCAGGTGGAAAGTGTGCCTGGTTCTATAACAAAAAAAATTACTCAACTTTGGTTTCTTACTGAGCACAAACACAGGAGTTTCTCATGAATAATCACAGTGTGGTGAGGGAGTTCTGTTCTGAGCACACGGAGGCAGTGAAAGCCTCCAGGAATGGCTTTCATATAGCAGCCAAAGCAAGAGCAGAAGTCTGCTCAGCTATATCTGTATTTTCTGCAGTCACAGTGTGGTTCTGGAGTGACCTGCCATGTAATTATTTACTACACCCAATATATAAAGCTATGCACATACAGCTTAGCTAACCTGTGGAGTTTTAAATCCTTCATATTGACTCTGAGCATTGCCAAGCTGACTTGACCTTTTCAAGCTGCTTTGTTTTGATATGGCAGAGAAGAGACTTGATCACTGTTCTGGAGAAGTTTGCAAACCCTTCCGGTATGAGGGATCCTACTCAAGCTGTTCAGCAAGATTTTTGGGAAAAAGATAGTAAGTGTATACGTTGGACCAACGTGAGCATCAAGACTTCACTAAAGACGTTAGTTTAGCAAATGTGCCACCAACCTACAACAAGGGCTGGAAGGAGGATCCAGGGATCTATAAGCCTGTCAGCCTGACTGCAGTGCCAGGGACGGTCATGGAGCTGATTGTCTTGAGTGCAGTCATGTGGCGTGTGCAACCAGGGAGTCAGGTCTGGCCAGCTTGGGTTTGTGAAAGGCAAGTCTTGCTTGACCAAGCTGATCTCCTTCTGTGGCAAGAGGACTTCTGCTGGAGAAACTGGCTGTTCATGGCTTGACCAGAGGGGCTCTTTGCTGGGTAGGATGGCCGAGCCCCGGCAGTGTTGG
>JAWWEU010000081.1:15904932-15952931 GCA_035583155.1 Acropternis orthonyx
TTATATCCGGCTCGTGGCTGGTCACCAGTGGTGTTCCCCAGGGATCAGTGCTGGGGCCAGTTCTGTTTGGTATCTCTATCAGTGATCTGGACGAGGGGATCAAGGGCAGCCTCAGTCAGTTTGCAGACACACCAAGTGGAATGTGAGTGTTGATCTGCTGAGGGGCAGGAAGGCTCTGTAGAGGAATCTGGACAGGGTGGATTGGTGGGCTGAGACCAGTGGTATGAGGTTCAGTAAAGTGAAGTACTGGGTTCACAACAACCCATGCAGTGCTACAGACTTGGAAAAATGTCTGGAAAGCTGCTTGGCAAAAGAGGACTTGGGAGTACTGGTAGTGAGTGACTGAACATGAGCCAGCAGTATGCCCAGGTGGCCAAGAAGGCCAGTGGCATCCTGGTTTTTATCAGAAATAGTGTGGCCAGCAGGACTAGGGAAGTGACCAGCCGCTCTGTACTTGGCACTGCCTTTTAGTTGTACTCCCCTCTTCCCTTCTCCTCTTGGAATTGAGAGCTGACTTAAACAAGTAGCTTACGATAAATTTTTTGCTGCTTCATTTCCACAAAGTTCAAGAGAATGAAGATGGGACAGCCAAATTAGTCAGAGGAGAGAGGTTGACAGGGCCATCCATGTTTACTTTTGTCAAAACTGAAAAATGTAGCAGATCAGCACTCACATTTATGTCAAAGCAGCAACAGAACTGGGTGTAGCAACTATTCCTGGTTGGTTTTTTTTTTTTGTCTACATAAACAGTTTTTAAATAGTTCAGTATTTAAATCCAAGCTTGAAGAAAGCAATAGACTCCTTTTTAAGAAATGATAATTTTCACCAGGGAAACACTGCGTCCCTTAAACATTCAGTGTTAAGATTTTCTTCTGCATCTGAAGCTCTTCTCTAATGCGAAATAGGGACTATTGGAAAACAGCCTATTCTGAAAGCGTAACTCAGCAAAAAAAAGACACATGCGCATCTTTTGTTATTCTTAAAAGTCAGAAGCTTTTAGAACTTAAAAAAAATAATAAATCCCTGAATTAGATCAGAAGAAGAATCTTGCCTCTACCATCCATGTCTGATTAATTGCACATGAATGCAAGCAGAAAGCCGAATGCCTTCTGTTTCTGTGGTGTTGCTGTCTAGCTAAAATCAGGGCAACAGTGGAGATATGCAGATGTTTTCCTGTAGACCTTTTGAAAGTTACAGCTCTAGCCTGTGTTGAACCACACATAGACCCACAAATACTGCTTTCCATTGGATGAGCAACCAGTCAGGACTGATGGAGATTAGGTTTCGGAGAAGCTCTGCCGAAGGTGTTCTGGGGCTTAAAGGAGTGAGCTCCTAAGTAGTAGCAAGTTGGTGTCTGATGACAGGGAAGAAGATCACAAAAGCTGTTAGACTCTCAGCAGGTCTCTGATGCTTGAAGAGGCATAAGGCAATGCATATACAGGGGGAATTTATGTTTGAGTTTGTGGGAAAGAGCTTTCAGAGTGTGGGTGTACTCTGGATTAATGTGATACTGCATTTACAGATTGTGGTGTATGATCACAACACAGTTTAACTTCATGTTTGAAAGCTAAGAAATAGAAAGAGGATAGAAAATGTAACAAATCATCTGCTGATGAACGTGGGTGGTCATGCCTAGGAACAAGCAGTTGTGTGAAGTACTTTAGTTCAGTCATGGATGGGAGCAAAAGACCTTTCCAGATCTTCTTAGTGGTGACTGTGTTTCCGAAGTACCGCTGTCCAGGTGCTTTCACCCTGAAGTTGCCTCTTGAAAAAAAAACAAAATGCTTAAAACTCTGACCCTTGTCTCTGACCTGAAGAACATATGGGCTGGATGAAAGAACTGTTAACTGGAAAGAAAATCAGCCAGAACTAGCAAATGGTTGATTGCTGCTAACAAGCAGGGTCAATACTGGAGTCCACACTGTTCAGAATGTTCTTTGGAGACTGTTCAGAACATAAAGCATGTCCTCAACAAATCTGGAATAACTAAATGAGGAAAGGTGATTCATATGCTGAATGGCAGTGCTTCAGTACAGAACAGCCTTACTGAATCAGCAAAAACCTTGGGAAACTAGGCAGGGTGTGAAGCCCTACACCTTAGGTGGAATAACCCTGTGTGTTTGTATGCACTGGGAGATGACTGTGTGAATAGCCATGTGCTGGAAAGGAGCTGGTGTGCCAATGTGCTGAGCATGAGCCAACACAAGGCCATCTGAATAAGTGAAGCAGAGTGGCAGGGCTGCCTTCGTAAGAGTGTGGCTGGCAGATGAAAGGCAGCAATTATGATCTGCTCTGCAGTGATGAGACTTCATCTGGAGCACTGTGTTGTCACCCCTGTCTTGTTCAGTAGTGATTTAGGGAAAGTGGAGATAGTCCAATAGAGAGGGATGCTGAGATGGTCAGGGACATGGGGCATGGAGCCTACAAGGAAAGCTTGAAGGAGTTGTGCTTGTTTGATTGGACAAAAACAAAGCAAAGCAGTGATGTTACAATAGCTTGCTAATACTTAAGTTTGTGTGCAGGTAGTCTTTTATTGGTAGTGACAGTACAATGTGGAAGAGTTAGGCACAAGTTGAAGGTCAACAGGGTTAGTACATGAAGTTGGGAAAATCCTTTTCATTTTACATTATTGTGCAGCAGTGGAACAGGTTACCCTCTGCCATGACTATTTTCAGTGTTACACTGCACTAGATGCGTATATTCTAAACAATGACTTGCAAGGTACATTTTAAGTTATAAGAACTAATTTGTAAGCAGGGGAGACACTGATGAAGTCAGGGTAGAAGCTGCCACCACATGTCTACAAATTCTTGCAAGCTCCACTTCCACACAAACTTTCCTTTCCACATGTCCAAAAGGATATGAAGAGACCAAAAGTATCTGCAGAAACTAGAGCATCATCTTATGTTGTATACATTAGAAGGAAAAGGTCTTCTATCTGGTTTCCTTGAATTGCCTGTGCTTGTCAACAGACACAAATATTCTAAATACCCTGAAGAAACTTGCACCTTTTGTTTAGATTAGCCTTCTCTTGGGTGACATTCCCTCTCCTAATAAAGTGCTGACAGTTTTCTCTGTGGCCTTTGCTTCACATCCTGTTCTTCCTGTTTTTTCTGTGATAGAGGCCAAGGCTCCCAAGAAGTTGTACTGTGCTTGCTCTGGTTATCTGTCTGCTTATGAAAATTATTGTTAACTTCGTGCATATCAGCTTCTACATGATGTATATAAATTGCTCAGAGAGTAGTATAATGTGTAAGGGTTGCCTTGTCAGCTGTTCTGTTGAGAAATTCCCTTCATGTCCAGAAGTGAATACACAGAGGATCTGTCTGTAATTCCTGTGCAGTTCAGCTGATGCAGTCAAAAATAACTCAGCACATGACCAACAGAAAAAAATCAAAACAAACCTACCTATGACAGTTATGTACACCTATGAGAGAGCACTCACAATGTCAGCCTTTCTGTGATGGAGAAGAACAGTTGCTTTGACCAAGAAGAAAACTGAGAGAGAAATTGTTTCCATTTCTTTCCCCCCATGTGAATGCAAAATTTTGAACATATTTTTGGGGAATGGGAGAAGTTGTTAACTTTAAGAGCCATTGACTGTAATGAATTCTTTCATATGCTTATTCCCGTTCCACAATCTGGTGAAAGTGCAGTCCGAATGCATAGTTTCCATAGTTTTCCATTAGAGCCTCCTTACTGCTCAGAGAGTATTTGACTGTAAGCTCTAGATACCTCATTAAATACTAAATTAAGAGGCCTGATGCAGCCTCTTGTTTTCTGAAATCAAAGCCAAAAGTCCCAGGACTGTGAACATTACTCTCAAAGGCCTTTTTGATAATTTTGTGCAACAGAGGAGTCATTGGTGTTTGTGCAGTCTTTTTAATGAAAGCCTCTCATATCTGGAAGATATACCACATGGATGAATCATGTTCCTAATCTGCTATAAAGTCCCATATTGGACTTTTCAAGGAGTCTATTTTTCATTCAGATGCTTCTGATTAGATTGTTACCTGAAATTAATTTTCCTTCTATTTCAAGTTTTGGTAAACCAGCAGTCTTCACATGTGAATAGGTCCTGGTTTACATAGAATGAAGGTTTTGTTATCTCTGACAATGTTTTAGTTGTATAAATGCAGAGTATGAGGTGATGATAAGAATATTGTGCTAATACAGCAACAGGAAACCAGCTACCAAAGCATTTAGTAAGTTGCCATTCTCATGCCATCCAACACAGCTATTTGAGACATTGGTTTTCATGACAGCTGGGCAGTGTTATGCTTGAGCTGACTGTATTTGGAGGAAAGGAAGTGAAATGCAAGTACAGGAAACTTACTGTGGAGCAGATGAGTCTTGGATGTATTGCATCAGTGAAGCTGCCCCTCTTAGTAATCTGCCACTCAAGCACACCAACATGACCTGTTGGGTGCTTGTGGCTGGGCTTCTTGTGCCATTCAGAAGGGAGTTGCTTGGTGCTTCCCCCTCGATGGTTAAACTGGGGGCACATAAGGGCTTATTAGTTAATGTTGATCTGCAGATGGAAAACCAAGTAATGACTTACATGAGTGTTTTGTAAGTCACTACTGACACTCTGCCACTTTTTGTGCTGCTGCTACATTTGACTTTATTCTCTTTATTAGGCAGGGTCCTTTTCTGGGACCTATTGATAACTGTTATGCATGTCTTGTAAAAGCTCACAGGTTATATATATGCAGAGAACACTTTTATTATCATTTCCATTTGGAATGCTCACTCTGCATGTAGAAATAACCACCATAAAAATAGGTCTGCCCGTTCCTTAATTCCAAAAAATAGATTACTGAAACTGTAATTTTCCTTTCTAATATTAATTTCTGGTTCCAACAAATAGTTACATTATTTAATGATTTTGCCTAATGCTGTGCCTAATTATATCATCTGGGCACAGAAACGTAAATAGCATGTGACCATAGAATCATAGGTCTTGTATGTTTTTTGCTTCCTCTTTGAGAAGCTGCTGAATAGCTATGGCTTTTTGCTGAATGTATCCTTGTATGAGTGCTAATGTGCAGTGGTTTTGTAGCTTTAGTTGTTCATACCTAAAAGCACTTGCTTCTTTTCCCCTTGCATGTTGTCCTAGGACGATTATTTACAATGGGTCTTCATTGTGGTCTCATACCAGGGTTGAAGCATACCCTGCTATTTCTCTAACTGGCTTCTCTGTCCTTGCTTGCAAGAGGGAAATAATGCCTTGTCAACCTGATCTTGTTGTGCTATCTCAAATTTCTATGTGTGACAAAACCAGGAGCAACAAGAGTGTGATTAAAAGCTATTAGACTTCTATACAAAGTAAGAACAAGTAGGACGGGGACCTTAGAGTTAACACAGGTCATGATGGAAATAGCAAAACATATCATTGCTTCAGGAAAGATCAGTTGAGCCATCGTTTGAAAATACAAGAACAAGGAAATTGAATAATGACTGAAAGGCTTGATTTGAATGCAGGAAATTCTGCTTCCTAGTTGAACTCAGTGCCTTATAGGATTATTTTTTCTTCAAGTTGATATTTTTGAACTGTGTTCAAAACTAGACTGTATAAGGTTACAGGATAAGCCTTCAAACCACAAATCAACCTTTATCTGACTGGAAGGGAGATAAATGTCGTCTTTGGGAAGCTGATCCTTCTTTGTCCATTTATAGGATTTTCTTACGTGTGTTGTTAAGTATTGAGCAAGATGCAGCAATGGCCAGATATAGTAGAGGACTAAAAGACAAGAGTTGTACTGTGGATAAAGCTTGTTTCCTAAGCTAGTCTGAAAAAGGTGTGTTAACTGAAGATTTTGAGCAGTGTACATATTTTTGCTCTCTAATAGCTCAAAGGTAGTGTATGGCAAGCTAATAATATGCCAGCTTGTGTGAACTAGCAATTTGTTTATTTCTCTAAATAGATCTTGAATTTTTAGTTAAAACCCAGATTAAAAAAACCCTGAAACTTAACTTGAAATTATGCAGTTGATCTGTGTGTGTCTTGGCAGATGAAACATGGCATTTGAGAGTGGAAGAATAGTAAAATCATTATGTTATTCCAGTGTTCATCTCCACACACTTTTTGCCTGCTGTGGTGATGAGTGGCATGCTGAAGTAACTGAGGACAATCTCCATTTTCCAAATGGGGAAACCTCTATGTCATAACAAAAATGTACTAATGTCATGTAATTATGGGTCATTAAGATAAAGAGACAGGTCCAGTCAAAAGGCCTGAAACAAATTGAACTTTCTCAACTATCTAATCCTTTACCTGCCACTTTATTTTGAGCCAGCACTAATAGGGTTATAAGCCTGTAGCTGATAACAGGTAGGTCATCCTTTATTTTATTAGTTCCACTCTGCACACTGAGCATGGCCTGCTCACCACTTACTGTTTTAGCCTCCTCCTAAACTGATGTATAATTAAGCAAATCATAACTTTAATGTGCTGTTTTATGAATGGCATTCATCCCTGGGACCTGTAGACGTGTCCGTTAGTGCCTTATTTTGACAGTAGCATGACAGCTGACCACAGAAGTGCTTAATATATTACAATTTTGAGGCACCCCTGATGTAGTGGTAAGCATTTGATAGTACTCTGGCATCTGGATGCTAAAACTGGAGGAGAGAACTTCTGGGGGTGTTCATGGTGCTTTGGTTTATATAACAAGTTTTTCTCTTTTCTGAGTACAGGCTGTGGCACATTAACAAATAACAAAAAGTTCAGGAAGCGGGGGATGGTTTCCGTAAGCTCTCACTGAGAGAAATTCAAGTTCAGTCACTTGGGATTTTGCTGCTTGAAGCATTCCTCCTGCAGTGCGGTGTGCTTCTGGGCTGGTGGAGGGAATATCAAGCTTCAGTCCCAGTTAGCTTGCTTCTTGCTTCTAGACCTCCTGACCTGGGAGCAAAAGGAGATTGAGGGAACCACAACTCTGTTACTTGCATTTTATTTTCAACTCAACATCTTTATGAGACAGTATTTCCCTGGGCTGCATTAAATGTGTAGTCCTTCAGTCAATCCAGAAATTCTTCAGAGGTTTTTCCATACTAGAGCTGGATGAATTACTTGGAATAAATGCATCTAACATATTTATCTTTTGGAAACTATTTTAAAAACTTTTAAAATACTGCTTTTCATGTGAAATGTTTGCCTGGAATACATTTGAGAGAATGCTACTGACTGGTCACCTGGTTTGAGAATATTGAAAAGCATCGTCTAATCAGGAGAAACTGAATGAAGAAAGTGTGGTGTGAATTTTTTCAAATACATTCTGAGAAATCAGAGGTTCTGCAAACAATTACATGATTTAAGCAAACATCCTGGGAAAACAGATTGCGAACAGTCTGCAGATCTTACTCGGATAAAGATAATTTTCCCGTGTACTCTCCCCCTCCTGCCTATTTGCCTAGATTTCTTCATTCTGGTAGTTCTTAAAACAAATGCATAGTTGTTGTTTATATTAACTATATACTTATGTGAGTAAATGCACTCTGTATTACTGAACGGATATACACAGTTTAAATCCAAAAAGCACATTGACCTCAATTAGGAAAATAAGACTTTACCAAAGCAGTGGGAAAGAGGTAGGCCACAGAAGTTTGCACAGCTGCCTTTTTGGTAGTCCCTTAAATTTTGTTGTGATGTACCCCTTCATCTCTCAGGGAGATACTTCTCTCCTCACCAACATCTCCCTCCCTGATCAAGGCAGCTGTAGCAGTATATTGATCTCCACCACTTTGCTGTGCAATCAGGTTTCTTGCAGATGTTCAGTGACTTTTCAGGATGTGTTTAGCTGTGCAGTACTGCACAGGTCAGTGGCGGGGAGGGTGTTATTGTGGAGCACTAAGGCCACCTCTTGAAACGCTGTGGTGCCAGTCAGAGGCTTGTAACCCACCACGGTGCTTGGAGCACCTGCACCAGGACACTAGTCTACCTTCCTCAGGTTTAAACACTTCATGGGTCAATATTTCTGTAGTATGTATCTAACTTTTCCCAAAGCTGATAGTATGAGATGGCCAGTCTTTTTTTCCTGACAATCTGTTTTTCCAGACATTGTTTTGTCCTTTGCCCTTTACTCCCTGAATTGTGGGCTCAATTATCCTGGAGACAAGGCCTTGGAAACTGCAGACTTCTGGCTGCTCACTTAAACTACCTTCTTTCTGTGTGTCATCTCCAATGGCTGATATTCCTCTTCTCTCCATGCATTTGCAATCAGATTTAATCATTATGCTAATAACTGCACACTGGAAATGGCTAATTTCTGAGCACATGATCAATCTAACTAATGAATTTACTGTAGCGATAGGATAGCACATTCAGCAGCAGGAACATAGTGGTGTACTCCTCGCTGTGTCTACACACAAGACTTTTCTCTTCAAGACTTGTCCTGCCGTCAAGCTGCGGTGTTTGTGTTCAGGTGTACTTGCACAGGACGGAGCCAAGATCTCATCTCAGTGCATGCATGCACAAGTCTGAGATGTGGTCCTGGTGGAGGGATTGACTGAAGGCATGTTTTATTCTTGGGCCAAGGTCCTCTGCCAGAGTGCCCTGCCTGAGTCAGAAAAAGCTTTGCTGGATGAGGTTGTGGCTCAGTATGGGCTAAGTGCTGCTGGGACGTTAACACCATCTGGATGTTACCAACAGATGTAATTGCAGTATTTCATACCATTCGTGGCCAAGAGTGGGAGGCCAAGGGAAATCCATTTACAGAAACAATGTGCAACTTCCTGTTTGAGTTGTATGTGGAAATAAAAATGGAAGTGGAGAAGCAGAGCAGTCTTAGCAATTCCATCTCTGCCTTTGCCCTTCCTCCCCACCCTGTTAAACTGGTAAACGTCATACATGCTTGTGATTTAATTGTCTGTCTTCTGCTTTTACTTAATATATCCCAAATTACAAGAAGTCTGTATGACTCAGTCCAAAATAGTACCGTGGTCTTACGACACGTGAGGAAATGTTAACTCTCTTTTCTTGCTGGAGTATCTTAATAGGCTTCCATGTGCAATATTGTGGAAACTGGGTTTTTGGGAGAAGTTTGGGCTGAGGGAAATTCATGATGCTTCTAAGCTTATCCTGTGTTGGTATACCTTCAGAAGAGATAGTTGCTTACTGAAGAGAGTTTGAGAAAGGAGAGACTGCGTCAGAAAATTGAACTGTCTTGCTCTGTATGTATCTTTCAAAACAAAAGTGAGGAGCTCATTGGGTCCTAGTTTTGATATTCAAGAGACAGGGAAGAGCTCTTTGCTGAAGTAAATATGGTGAAGATAGTAGTATGGATAATACATTAACTATAGAGTGAAATAAGGATAATGAAAATTTTTAAGTAAGTGTAATCTGTAGTGGCTGAGGGTTGTTCCTGCCACCTTACTGATAAGACTCATGGGGAGTGAGTCTCGTCTTGCAGTGGGGACAGGAGGAAAAAATTGGCCACTGCTGGTTATCCCTCAGCTGGAGTAGCACCTCATAGTGTTGCAACAAAGTTGTTTGCCATAAAGGCTTGCTTACTTTCTTGTAAAAAATCTTGAAAAAATGTGATTCTTATCTCGATAAAATGCAATGTTCAACCTTTGAAGATTTAGGAAACAAAAGAAGAGAAAAAGACATTTCTTGTGTGGTTAAGCTGTGTTTGTGGCACTAAGTCAGGACAGTTTGTGCTGTAGATAGTATGGCCTTCAGACATGTGATGTCTGTTCAGTTAATACTTAAGAGTTACTCCTGGTGCAGTGCTGACCCAGCTGAAAACTAGCACGTCTCCCACTAGCTTATGTCACTGCCATCAGATGGCATATAGTCAAAGAGGTATAGAAATAATGTTGTGCCTTTGATGATTTGTAATCATAACTGTTGGCAGGTGGTTAAGGATACCAACATTCCAACATGTGTTGTCTCTGTTTTGTCTTTGGGAAGTGATCTATTCCTAGGACTGTCAGTCCTGGACACCTTGTAGGCCCTGAATTCACATGGAGAAGGGGGGTACTTGGGGGAGGCACTTTTGTGTAATGTGTGTTTTTTGTTTGTTTTGTTTGTTTGGTGGTTGGGTGGTTTTTTTATTTTAAGAGAAGTGTGTGTCTGAAAATTGATGTAGAAAACATTCAAGTAAAGACATGTGACAAATGACAATAATTTTTATTCTTTAGCATAATAATTATTTTGAGGTGTACAATAAATCCACTATGTCATCCTTGTAACATAATCTTTATTATTGGAAAGTATTTTATTTTGCTATTAGAGATGATAAATTAAGGGACTAAACAGGTGATAAATTAAAGCTTAGGCAGTATTTGCTCACTTTCTCTTGCTGTGGGTTCTGTTTTCTCCCCTCCCCAATTTGACTTGCTAAGTTACAACTAAATGTGAGGGATTTGGCTTTGGGCTCTTTTTTTATTCAGGTATGAGCATTCTGACTTGCCATTGTTATGGCTTTATCAGCTCCTTACCTCAGACAAACTTTCAGAAAATTCCAACTTGTTCTGTTGAGTTTATTTTTTTACAGGCTTTTTTTAGATGGTTTCCTTTTCAACCACCTGCAGTGCTCTTTGCAATTGCTCATGTTCATCTCCTACGATGTTGCTTTTTTTGGCACACAAAATACTTTTCGTTTGACATACAATTTTGTTCTATTCCCATGGTGGTTCTTTAGTGAGTCCAAACTACTGAAGAAGCAGTTTTCAATTTTCCTTTCTGTCCACGTGCTTTCCTTCAGTCAAAAATATATTTCGGTTTGTATGTTTTGTTTAATTCTAGACAAATGCATTGCTTCCAGTAAGGAAAAGAGGGACTCTTTCAACCACTTTAAATGCTGCAGCTCTTATGTGGGAGATTGCATAAGCATATTTTGCTGCTGCTGCTTCTTTTTTTTTTTTTTTTTTAATAAGCCCACTCATGTAAGTGTATCTCCAGAAATACTCATTCAAAAAAAATTTGAAGTTACTAAAATCTAATTTCACATACTGAAATGCACTCATGCATGCAGTTGGGATTTTGACTTCACGTAATCAAGAGCGTTTGTCTGCTTTTTAAGACCACATACGAACATAACATGTTATGACTGCACATCCCAAATGTCGTTCTGTCAAAAATGTTATCAGCAGGATAGTACAGTTGAAACACTTCTCTTTTGAAGTGTCTTCTGCTTTAAAAACTGGTTTTAATCAGCAACCGGTGTTGGTTAATCATTGAAATATCTGTTCAGTTCCTTGTGTAGAACACTAGACGAGAGGGGTTGTATCTTGGTGGCTCTCTTATTTGAATCCTGTCTTGGTGAAGGGGAGATGATGGATCAGAGGGAGGACTGAGTAAGAGAAATGACCTTCAAAAAGGTGTTTGTTGAACAGTGAAACTCAAGTAGATGGTTACCAGTTGTTAATTTGCCATGTGCTGCGGTTTTGGTCTGATGCAGAGCTGGGTCTGTATTTCCTGTTGTGCAGTAGTTACCAAGTGGTGGGGTGTGGGCTTCAGCCACAGCTGAGTCTCCTGCAAATACCGGAAAGCACATTCTAGAGGGATCAGGGAATAACACCATGAAAGCTACTTCTCCCTCTCCCTGCTCCCAGCATGTGCTCAAAAGACACAGGCTTTAGAAGTCAGGTAGAGATAAATGCAAATAATCTCCCTGTTTCCCCTTCTTTGTGTCTTCCCACAGAGATCTACATTAGTGATGCATTTTTTTCTACTTTTTTATTACACTCAAACTCTTGAAGGTATTGAAGTAGCACTAAAATTTGAAAGAAAAGAAAAAATATCTAGAATACAAAAATTTGTTGCACTTCTCATGAACATGTATCAGAGGGCTTGCTTTTTTTATTTCATATAATGAGTAATGTTCATAATGTACTACTTATTGTACAGCTTGTATGTTTGATTTCTCAAAAGGTTAAAATCTGCAGTGGCGCTTGCCAAAGCACGGGAAGTATGACCTATACCTCACTTATGCCTTTTCATTAGCAATTAAAAGCATGGGTGGAAGGTGCTTTACTGAGAAATGTGGGGCATCTTTGCTTTTCACTGTGCTCAGAGGAGGCAGCTGTGGCAGCAATGCCTGTACCTGTGCCCACCTACACTCTATGTCTACTCTCACTGCTGCTGCAGGTGCACAGCTCCGAGAAGCTGGCCCAAGCAGCAAAGCTACTTGCTTGGTGTAGCACAGGAAGTCTGGCAGAGCCAGGAATAGAACTTCAATCTGCCGTTTTCCAGGCTCTTGCTTCTAGCCACAGACCCATCCCTCCTCTTCCCTTCCCTCGACTGACGTCCTGGCAGACAGCTGCCTCCTGCGTGCAGGACCAGCTGCTTCTGCAGCACTGTCTGACCTCCATACTCCAGATGTTTGAAGTTCCATTTCCCCCATGCTTATGTGAACTTTAGCAAAGTGCTTCTGGCATTTCACCAATGCAACGGGGAAGGAGGGAGGACTGTTGTTTTTGCTGTTTCCTTCTGTAACAAGGGCCTCTGTAGGGCTGCTAAAAATCTCTTCCTCTGTAGGACTTAAACTCCATTTGCCTTCAGTTACCATCTGCCAGTCTTACTTCCCACATCCCTCTCCCTGTTCCCAAAGATACTCCTGCAGACCTCCCCTCCTTATGCTCTGTGTTGGCATCATCTTCCTTTGAGCAGGGGGTGAGGGTGTGATAAGGCACCCGTGTATCTCTGCATGGATATTTCTCATTTATAGACCCTCATTCTGAGGTGGCATTTCACAGGTGAGACCTACTGGTTTCTGTCAGCTACCCCATTTTATATTCTCAGCATCTTGCATGAACATGCTCTGAAGAGAATAAGCAAGAATAATGTGAGAAGCTTCTTTCTTTCTGTGCTGTCTGAAGGATGAAAATGTGCCCTCCATAACAGTCCTCCCATTTGCACTTGGCACCAGGGAAGAAAAACTGGGCAGGAACTCAAGTCTGGCTCTTGGACAAGTGGGCTGGTTTCTTTGCTCTGATTCTTGTCCTAGAATGTCATGTACCCGCTCCCGGCCCCTCTGTTATGTATTTGCTCCGTGTCTTCTTTCTGCTCAGTTTCCCCAGCAGAACGTGTTACTGTATTTGCCAACAGGGTACTCTGAAAAGCATCTATAGAGAGATCCTTTAGCTGAACAGGCCTCTCTTTTTCCTTTTCAATGCTGCTGTATAGGTATACATGCTACTCCACAGGTTGTGTTTTGGAAATTGAGGTCCAGTCGGGGTCCAGTTCTCAGTGAATCCTAGTCTTCTTTTTGGAAGAAAGGCTAAAGGGCTCCTTGCTGTGGTCAGTAATCTTTAAGCCTGCTTTTCTGGCTTCTGTTTTCAGCTTCTTGATTTTAATGAGGCACTTTTTTTGTTGGTTTGTTTTTAATACTTGAAAGCATGCATTCTGTCAGAAATCAATTTTTTGGTAAGTATGTCTTGAAATTAATGCAGCGTAAGAAACATGCTATGTAACTATGTGCATTATTGTTTTATATTTGGTGCTGCTGAATTCTAAAACCCTGCAGGAAGCAAACTGTCCTGAGTAAATGGGATGTCTATGGTATACTTCCCTCCCTGACCACTTCTCTTCACCCCAACTGTCTTGATACCCCAGAAAAAAATATGTATGAGAAAGTATAAAATATCTTCAAAACTTGCTGAAATCTAGTCTACTTTATGCTGATGGTAATTGCTTGGAGAATCAGAAAATCTGCTACTGTATATAAAGAATAAGATTTAAATTCTTAAGTCAGGGCCTAGCTCCATAGGATTAAATTGACATATAACCTGTGTTCATGCATAATTAAGAAATACAGTGATAAACTGTCAAAATAAAGCCCACGACCAACAGTTTATAAACCCTTCTCCCCATTGGATATTTGTAAAATGCATTGTTAACATTATGATTTTATATATATATATATATATGCATGTATATAGTTTATGTATACAAATATATTTTAAAAGCGTGCATTAACATATGAGTTACTTCTGGAAATAGGACTTAGTATTTCTTTTATTATTTTTCCTTTGATCTGTCTAATGCCTTTACTCCCTCTGCTGCTGCTGAATGTTTTATATGGACTGTGAAAGTTGCTGTATATATCTGTGTTGATGGCCTTAGTTCATTGTGTTAATCTGTAAAAGCTCTTGAATGTGAGCCCTCTCTGCAGGAAAAGGAAGGTGACGTATCAGATTACATGAGACATGGCTTATCTGGCTCCTCTAGCCTTTTACCTTAAGAGGCCTGGATATACCAGGACTTCAGGAGATGAAGCTTTCTGGAGAGCCTGTCTTACTATTGTCACTTGTCTGCATGCTAAATGGAATGTGTGAGAAACTTCTATCTATAAACCTACCAAAAAACATTGCTGGATTTGCAGCTCTTAAATCTGTTTCAATTGCCTCCTACATTGCCGGCACCACATATAAAGCAAACACATAGGGTGGAACTTGGATGTCTAAATCCTTCAGAGGTGGTAGGAGACCTGTCTTTCATGGTGCAGCTCCAGAAGGCATGGCAGAATAGTCTGAGGATTCTCAAATGACATTAGACAGTAGTGTTCAGGCAACTATTTAGCCTTAGTGAAAATTGGATTGAAGCATTTTGTATGTGAAATAATAAGGCCTTGAAATTCTTATATTCTGAAAGGAATTTGGGGAACTGAAAAAAGCATCTCCCTTTTTCTTCTTGTCGAGTAACTTGCTTGTTGCTGGCACTGACTTTCTTCTGTGCCTCAACTGATAAGTTGACATTACTTTAGCAGACTTGATTCTGGTGGCTGTCCAAGGGCTATTAAAGATGTCTTGAATTTATCTCTTAAAGGGGAAGGTGTTAAGAAAGACCTTTCCCCTTTTTATTGTGAAGATGAAAGATAACAAGTATAAAGCTTCTAGTATGGTACCTTGAGTTGAAGATTTGTTCAAAGCTAATTAGGGACTTGAATTTCGCACATTTGATGGCTAACTGAACATGATAAAAGGTTGCATCAGTCTTCTGCCTTAGAGACAGGATTGGTCCTACCAGTCAGTGATAACAGGGCAGTACTTCCGTCAATGTTTCTTTCAGTTTTTTTATATGCATCTCAGATGTTGGTTAACTCAACCAGATGTCTGTGCTGAAGAACTGGGAAGAGAAAAATGCTCACCACACTGCCCATTCTTAGTCTGTGATTGAGTAGGTGCAGTCACAGCTTGGGTATTCTAACAGTTTCTTGTCAATGGAATTGACAGTTCTAATTCCGAATTCCAGTACAGCCTCATACTTTGGAGAAGATCCCCATGGACTAAAGGAGTGTGTGCATAGCAGTGAAGAAGGGTGACCAGTGCTGGTTGTGCTGACACTCTGCCCTCTGTGTCTCCCATGCACCCAGGCTTGCTTAGTGCACACACAAGAGATGGAAATAAATTATTTTAGTTCTCAGGTAATTTCTTAAGTTTCTCAGGCAGTATCTCTGTGGGGATTGTACAATATATAAGCATTAGTCATGAAGTCAAATGCTCGAATTACTAGCACTTTCACTGAGAGTTAGTGAAATATGGACTTTGTAACATCGTGCAGACATCTGATTGTACGGGATGTCATAAAGCCTCCAACTATTCGCTTGTGCTTTTTCATGCCTGACATGCCTTGAACCTATAATTGGTCTTTTCTGTAGGATAACTTCTCTTGCAGTTTAAATATGTTCACATACCCTGTGTTGAATATACTGAGTTTTCTGTTGAATTTTTTTACAAAATAACAGCATAAAATGGTGCTCTCACTGAAGAAGTTAGCTGTCTGGCTGAGCTCATTAGAGCTGAGGATTTTATTGTTCTTTTTGTAGGTCAAACTGACTTCCTTGCAAGTGGCCTATACAGTGTGCCTTGTCCAGCATCACTTCAGTGCTGTTACTCAATTATCCATAACTCGTCTGTTAGAGTCTTACTAAATACAGTTTCTTTGTGGAAGTAGCAGTGCAATAAATCTGTATTTCTAAAACAGAAACAGATCTCATCCGTTTATTTTCATTTCAGAGAAGCTTGTTGTATAAACTATATAGCAGGACAATGCAGTCCATAATCTTGGAGAAGGACAAGAAGGGTTAATATTAAAGCTGGATTTAGAAAGATTGCAAAGAGTGAGGTTTTTTTTTTAAATTAAGAGTTGCTGAATGCACTGTTTCTTAAGTTATGCTTCCTTTGGTTAACACTGCGATCTATAGTCTAGGTGTATGAGCTTGCAGAAAATATTTGTTGGTGTTAGAATGTTTTTAACATTCAACTGTATGTATTCTACTGCTGTTACCAAGTAAATCTGAAGCTGTGGATCACTTGAACAAGTAGTAGAACAGATCTTACCTTTCATATTCAAACATAAAGTAGTAAGCTTAGAATTCAAACAGTTGTTCCAGAGGTCAAGGAAGGACACTAAACTTTTTCTGCACCACTCTGTGAAGTGTATGCTACAGTTTTATTGACGAGATTCAGTCTGAAACCTGTGTCATTGCCCAGTATTTTGTCACATCAGGCACAGTTTTTTCTGAAGTGAGATACTGTATTTGATGAATTGCCAGCCTGATGGGATACCTCAAATCTAGTGTTCCAATTGGCTTGTCTTTGACTAGAGGTCTTAGGTGCTTTTTTGCATGCCGTTCTTTTAATGCCCTTTGATTAAGGGAATTTCACAACTCAGGTTTAGAATGAATGAAATTCTGTTCTCTCCCTTAACTTGACATTCAATAATGCAGTCTTGAGCACAGAATCATTTCAAGTTTGAAGGAATCCATAAGGATCATCCAGTCTGACTCTCTAAAACTCAACCATATAACTGAGTTTATCATACAGGTGCTCCTTAAAGGCTTGGGGCCCTGAGCACTTCCCTGGGGAGCCTGTTCTAGTGACCAATCACCCTTTTGGTGAAGACCCTTTTCATGTTGTCCAGTCTGAACTTCCTCTGGCATGGCTCCATTCCATTTCCTCGTGTCCTGTCGCTGATGATCAAAGAGAGGACCTTTCCTATCTGGTGCCGGCCTTGAGAAAGTTGCAGGCTGCAATGAGGTCTCCCCTCAGCCTTCTCTTCTCTAGGCTGAACAAACCAAGTGACCTCAGCCTGTCCTTGTGTGGCTTTCCCTTGAGATCTTTCACTGTCTGGATCACCTTCCTCTGGACACAGTCTCATAGTTTGATGTCCTCCTTGCACTGAGGTGCCCCAAAGTGCACTCAGCACTTGAGGTGTGGAACAGATCACTTTGGGGAAATACAGCATCAAGTTTGTGCAAAACAGGTTACCGAGGCTGAGGGTGTGTGATTACAGCAAGAGCGTGGGAGGTGGAAACGGGTCATGATGCCTGCATGGCTGGTACATCTTATGTCTGTGCCTTTGTTTGTATAAAATAATTCTGGTGCATTCTGTTAACGTTTAGGTGTATATATAACACTGATTGCTCTGTAACCAGGACTTTACTTACTTGAAATAAAGTGTTAGTGACAGACCCAACATATATTCAACCACAAACGGAAAAATTGAAAAAGGGATACAATGTCAAAATTACAGAAAACTGTTGCCAGTAACAAGCTGCTCTGCCTTCCTTGTCTCCTCACTTTGGAGAAAGTAGCAGCTTAGGGAAGCCTGTGAATTTTGAGCCTACATTCCTTCTTGTCTGAGTGAGTTTAGGGACAAATTGAAAAGTTACTGGCTTGTAACTCTGTGCAGCACAGGGCATTTGTTTGAAGGTGTTCATGATATGAAAATAAAAGTTCTTAAAACCATTGCATGAAATGGTCTGAAAAGCTATCACTAAAAATGGTGGTGTAATTTTAGGATTTTTTTGGTTTTACGTGTTTGGATGTTAGATTTTTTTTAAATGAAGGCAATGAAGTGACTTTTTGCTCTTCCTCAGACTCATGTGGTGGTTTGAATTTTGGGGCCTTTGGGGTGGGGAAGGGGGAAATGTTTGGGGAGTGAGGGTTCTTTGGGGATTTGGTTTGCTTCGTTTCAGGGTGGTTTTTATTTGCCTTTTTTCTTTTTTTTCCCCTCCTCCCCCTTGTTAATTTGTAACTTTATACACTGTATCTTAGTCTCTCTTTTGAGGTGTTTTGTTCGTCCACTCCTTTTATCTGATAGCCACCCTTTTCACTGTTGAGAACTGGGGAGCTGTTGTCTCCCTTACTCATTATTCCACTCCTCCCAAAAGCCTGGCAGCTTTTTCCATCTTGCTGGTAAGATAACTGTGCAGCACCACACAATGCTTCTCCTGTCCCCTCTGTCAGGTCAGTGTGTGTGCTGACAGCTTAACTTATGAGGAACTGGGGACGAGCAGAGTAGGAAAGCTGAAGTGGATTTTTTCCTGCACAACACTTCTGCAGCATCAGTCAACACAAATCTAAAGGGTATTTGATTGGTGTAAATTTGTGGTATTAGTGTAATGAGTTGTCCTGTCCTTCAGGACAGCCTGAAGTTGGCAGTGCCTGCTTAGTGGAGTTGATTTGATAGAGATTATTCTTTTTCTTTTATTCTCTGCTCTTTACCAGATGTGCATGCATTTAGTGAAAGAAGTGGTGACTCTATGAGTATCTGACTCATAAATCTGAGTTGCAGTGTTTCAAGATTAAAAAGATTGTAGAAGCTTGAACTGTTTTTCCTTCAACCCCCGCCCTCCCCCCGCCCCCCGTATCCCTACATGTGTGAGCTGCATGAAAATATTTAGATATCCTCAAATTAGCTTGGCCAGGTGTACCGCAGTCTCTGTTTCTTGTAAATTGTTCTGGGCTTGCACACTCTAGCATATGGGTAGAGTGGTATCTGCAGCACAGAATAATAGAAGAATGACTATTGGCTGCATCATTGCTGTTCTGCACTTGGCCTTGAGGCTACTTTTGAGGAAGAAAATAGTTAAATTTTAACTCCACATCCTGTTGTTCAACTGGGTTTTTTTCATATGATTTGAAGAAGCTAGATAGTGGAGGCAGCTAATAATTAACAATTCCTTCAAGCTTAACTTTGCTTCTAGATTAGCTGACATAGTCCCTAGCACTCAGTTATAATGGCAGAGGGATTTGTTTGAGTTAGATTTGCTTCCCAAAGGAAACGTATTGTGCTTTTCCCTCTTCTTCAAATCCGTAAAATGCTAGACTTTTTCTCACTGGATTATGTTGTCCCATCCCTACAGCCCAAATTTTAAGTTATGCCATGTATATATGTTTCATCATAGGCCAAACATAATTGAAGCTGGTCTGACCTTGCTAATGCTTATTAACCCGTGTTAACCCAAGCCAGTTAGCCATACTTTGCTCCTCTGTCTTTGGTGTTCAAAAGTAGGTTTTGTGCATGAAATTGCAAACTGACTACTGTTTAGCTGTGTTATTACCATATCAGAGCAAACACTCATAGCTACAGATGTCAAGTGTGACCAGAGTTTTGACAATGGTGTGTTTTGGCTGTTACTTGGTATATGTGGCTTGTCTCTTTAGGAAATTAACTCATCTGGCTGTGTAACTATGCTGTCCTGCTAAAAATTGCTTGTGTGTGGAGTATTTCCTCTTTTGGAAGTGAAAAACATTGCCTATGACTAAAGAATAAACTTCCACATGAACATCAAACAAAGATATAGATATAAATAAAAATAGGAAAATAAGCAACTGTTCTGTGCTTTGTTTTGCGTAATGTTCACATAAGAGTTAATAATATGCAGATATTGAAAAAAAGTAATGTCTTGAAGTAAGATGCTGTCTGGTAGCTCTGATGGGCAGCCTATTGCTCTGGGCAGAGCATATGCTGTGAGGCTTTGCTTTGCTTTGCACAGGGGTAAAATCCCCCCATGCTTTTCTGGTGCACCAGTTGTGGTAGGACTTGCAGTCTCGTTTGCTTTGAACAGCAAATCAGCCTCTTGCTCAGGCACGCCTGAATGCCATTCAGGGCTTACATATGTGCCCCGTTGCTGCCCCTGTGTTGTGATACAGAGTCTCTTCTTTGCTCTGTGATACAGACACAGTTGCCTCTTTGCTTTGTTTACCTTACTGAAATCCATGTGAAGACTTTTCAAATTGCTGCTTGATACTTCATTTTGGATAAGCTGTCTGATAAAATTAATATATGCTCTTTTCTTGTTCTTAGAGGTTTTTTTCCATTAACAACAATTTGTTGCAGTGTTAAGTTAGCTTACAAAGCAGATATGGTACAGCATCTGTTCCTGGAATTTCTTATCCTCTACTGCAGTAACTAGTGGAATTTTCATTGTTTATTTTAGGGAGGAAAAAATCAGTCTTTATGAACTACCTGCTAAGAGAAGATGCATCTTTTTGTACTATGAAGGGCTTTGTTTTGTTTGGTTTCTCTTTTCTTTTACCATGAATGTTAAGAAAACTCCTAGTATAAAGATGCATTTTTGTCCATCCACTGAACAAAAAATGAATTTATTAGTAACAACAGATTTGTTTTATGAGAATGCAGTAGAAGCATGGTTTATTTCAAGGGACATAGCAGTATTTTAAAATACCCTATATTGAAACATTGTAGTGTGTTTCTTACATTGGCATTCTCAGCCTCCTATATTGTAATGTTGTTCACGTGATTCTAACTAAAGTTCGTTCTTTTTCTCACCTATGCAGTGTTCATGTATTATGAAATATGAGGAGTTGCTTATTATTTAAGAATTTTAAAAGGTAGTTTGAGACCTGCTGTTATTGAACAGAAAGTTTCAGGTTGTGTGGGAGAAATTGGAAGAGAGATGATCCAAGAACATGCAGCACAACACTAATACAGTCCTTTCAAGATCAAGAAAAACCAAAGCCAGAACTAACATATATTTTAGTCTCTAAAAGGAAAACAACAAATAATAGCTGGATTTGAAAAAATAGGAGTTGTTCTTTAGTTTTCACTCTTGTCATCTGTGAAATTGGCTGCCAGAGCAAATGTGGCTGCAGTGGGTGATACCTGATACTGATGTTAGTGTTAAATGCTTGATATAAAGGATTGTCTCGTTTGGAAAGGTGATTTTTTTAATTCCTGACTTGGAAGTTTTTTCTGAGCATGATCATTTAGAACAATAAAGCTTGCTCCAAAGTTTTATTGGAATATTTCATTAGTTTATTCCAAATAAGCTAATGCAGACATAAATATCTAATGTGTTACATTGCTTTGGAAAAATCACAACTCTTACTTCTGTTAATGTTCTCTATACTTCCAAAGTAAAAGAGCTTCTTGCAATGTTACAAATAGTCTGTTATTTAGCTCTAAGCTGTGAAAACAAGCTTGTTTGGTATCCCTCCTTTTAGGTGCTTCTTCACTTGTGTTCCCAGTTATAATCTGCAATGGCATCTAACAAAGCTGTTAAGGAGGGGTTTATGTCTTTCTGTAGTCAGGAGAATTTAAGATTATTTAAGCATGTGCACCAGTTACTGAAAAAAACAGTTCAGTTGAAGACATTTCACACTGAACACTGAATGCTGGCTTTCCTAGAAATGGTCATTTCCTGGATACTGACTCTGCTTTTTTCATCTTACCTCAAACAGAAGTAGAGTGAAATATAAAGTAATGTTGTGCTTCATCTTTGACTCTGCTTCACTAAAGAAAACCTTGCACATCACAACATTTTTTTAGACGGTTTCTAGAGAGGTACCTAAAATGGGTACTGATGGATAAGGATTTTTCTGTCGTTCTGAACCTTCACTTTTTTTTTTTTCCCTGTGACAGTCTCTCTAGTAGGAATTGATGCTTAAAGACTAAGAATTATTTTCTTTAATGGAAAAAGTGGTGGCTTGATAGGTTTTGTGCCAAGTGGTGTTTTTTTGTCAGATACTATCTCCTGCAATGAGATCCTGAAGTTCTTGTAGGTACTTAAAGCAGTACATTCAATCCCTGAATCTCGAAATAGGCTTCCTAGAGGTGGGACTTCCTATGGCATCTGATGCTTGATTTGCACTTGTTCTTCTTCAGTTAGATTTTAAGCAGTGGTTATATTACATGTAGAAATGTGTCTGTTATGTGAAGCTTAGTCTGATTTTTCACAGACTGCTGGACTGACATTTCGTTGTCTCTTTAGGTGTTTTTCTAATGAAATGGCAGTACTCAGCATATTTTTATATTCCTTTGCATCTTTAAGGCTTTGTTTTATTCTTTTAGTAAAGCTGCTACAAACAGCATGACTGAAACTAGCCTCAGTGCTGAAATGAGTCCTCCTGTGTGCAGACTCTTACTCTGATATGCACTGATGGCTTTGCTGAAAGAAATTACCACACAGACTTCCCAAGCTTAGTCCCCCTCTGGGGCTGTGGGCAAATTGCTTAGCTTGTCTGTCGTGGTTTCCCAGCTGTGGAGTTAGAGTAATTTATTATTAGTGCCAGTCATGAGAACACTGAGGGTTAATCTGCAAGGACTGTATCTGCATAGTGTCTTTAGAGTGTCAAAGCAGTAATGTATAATTGTAATTTTATTATTAATATTGCTTATTTTATTAAGGTGTAATTTTCTAACAACATTCATGTAGATTAAACTCATTTCATCAATAAACTGGCATCCTTCCAGCAGCATTAACTCAGTTCAGACTCTTTATGTAACAGTGGAGACTAAACATGTAGCTAGCTCTGCAAAAAAAACTAGCAAATGCCTAAAGAAACCCATACTTTCTTGTTTTTAATCTAGACTGTGGACATCCATAAAGAAAAGGTCGCTCGCAGAGAGATAGGCATTTTGACGACCAATAAGAACACATCAAGAACTCACAAAATTATAGCACCAGCGAACATGGAACGTCCTGTAAGGTATATTCGAAAACCTATAGACTACACGGTACTGGATGATGTTGGCCATGGCGTAAAGGTAAGAATACCTGAATACTTGAGGGCTCCAAGTAACACGGATCAAGAGCTAGGGTCAGGGCAGAATGTTACTGATATTAAAATGTTAAGTTCCTTTATGATAGGAAGGATTATAGGTTTGATATGCTCCCACATGTGACCATTTAAATAACAAAATGGATTGTTTTACAGTGCAGGTTTTTTGAGTGATGTTTGCCATAACCTTGTGACTGTCAGTGGTAGTCATAGTGTCAGGAAAAAATGGCTCATGATCACAGGCTTATGACTTGTCAGAAAAGCCATGACTGACTTTTAGAATTATCGTTCCTTCCTCCCCTTGATTAAATTGTCACTGCTGTTCCCTTTACTTATTTAGCTACTGAGAAAAGTTAAGTCCTCTCTTCTGGGGAAACTGGCTGGTGGAGTGTGGTTTTTGGAGGGTGGACAGGAGAAAGGGGTCAGCTAGTTTGCATTTAAATCTCAGTGGCTTTTGATATCTGGCTCCCATTAGTGCTTTTGGACAGCCTCATTTTCCTTTTCTCTAATAAGGCCTGTATAAATTAATGTCTACCTCCCTTGAAAGGGTCATACTTGAAGTGAATTAATATAACACCATTTGCTCCTTGAACAAATTTTTATAATAAACACCTTTGTATGCCTCTAGAGGAGGCCTTCCAGGTATATGCAGTTTGCAACAATCTTCCCTTTGATGGCATTTATTCAACACCCATGTATCCTCTAAAGCTTGACATGCTCTGGTCAGTCAGTTGTGCAGCTACACCAGCCCATTGTGTGCCCTTTGAAAAGCTGAGACCTTGAGGAACAGATCTTTCAGAATTACTTGACACAAAAGAGTACCGCTGTACCTCCTGCTTGGTAGTAACCCTCCAAATGGCCAGAGGAGTCTTAATTCCAACACAAGTTAGAAAGCAGTTCTATACCATGACAGCTCCAGACTAAGTTAATGTAGTAACTTCAGACTACTTGATTTTTTTTGTTTTGTTTGTAACCAAACCTGTGTTAAACCTGTAACTCTTAGAAATCATTTTATACTAATAATTTTAAGCCAGAGTGGATGAAAACCGGTCTTGTGTAGAAGCCTGAAAGATGTGCTCTGAATTGCTGTGAAATAGAAACACTGGAATTGGAGAAACTGAAGATTTTTCAGTACAGTCTGCATTTGAGGAGAGTGCTCTATGAATAGAGAATACAGGAATTCAATGTCAAGTTACTGGTTTCTGCATTTAAGTACTCCAGGGATCAAATGCTGTAGAAGACTTTTTAAAAGTACAAATAATTACTGTTAGTCTCTGAAATTGATGCTTTGCTGAACTACTTGGATTGTGCAGGCTCAAAACAGGTTGCTTGATCCATGAAGGCCGAAGTTGTTAAGGCAGAGGAGTTTCATTTTCCAGTATGACTGTTTGCTTTTAGGCGTGCTGGTGTCTTTATTCATGTGACCCTCTTTGTTTAGGGAGTGGAAATGAAGTGCTGTTTACCTATTTCCAGGCAGCTCTTACGGAATTTTTCCAGTGAAGGGTTTTATTAAATGTTAGTGATTTATTCTATATTAAAAACTTGGTCTTTTCAGAGGTAAAAGTGTTTCTAGTAGTGACCAAATTACCAACTCATTAGAAGTCAGATGCAAACTGTATCTTGGTATTGTTTTTTCACTGAGTGATTTGCCTAAGTCTGTTTTACAACTGTGGAAGGCATGAAACATGTAGTTGGTATTTTCTATGTAGACTTGTTACGCAAATGAAATAAGCGACCAGCCAGACCTCAGGTATGTGGTTCAAGGTGGCTGTCTTGCATTTGACATCTCCATTGGTGTTGACATTCACTGGGCACACTGCTGAAAAGAGTGTGCTGAGGTAGTGAATGACATAGTTAAGTGTTTCAGCTGTCATATTAATTGGGTTCCAAGAGTGTGACACAGATCAAAGCTCTGAAGGAAGTAGCTTACTGTGTCTGCAAACCTACATGTATGTGGTGCTGTTACAAGCAAATCAAACCAAAACAACTTAAGAAACCAGATCAGGTCCTGTTGGAAGTCAGCACAAATAACAGATGATGCTGAGAACCTGAGTTGCCTCTTGAACATCCAAATTAGGGAGAAACATAAAATAAATTGAATTTCAAATTTTGTCTTGTCCAGAGTGGTCTTAGAAGATGCTTCAGATTCTGTTGAGTCTTATTTTCTTGAGCAAAGACTTCACTCCAAGTTGGACAGTGTATGTCTGACAAGGCCTTAGAAACCATGTTTTTCCAGAGGAAAAGAAGTTTGCGTTCTGCCTAGAACACTAGTCAGTTTGACTAACTTGCAGGTTCTTGAATGTCTTCTGCTGGAGCCACTGTCAGTAAAATACTGTCCAACACATACATTTGCATTTAAGTATCAAAAACCAAGTAAATCTTGCAATACTGTGAAATCTGCAGATAGTTTCTTGTGTTAATGGGACTCTGTTGTGTTCTGGTGCAGGCTTTGATAAAGAAACAGAAAGGAAAAATACAAGGAAGAGAAATCAAAGATGCAGACTGGATTACATCCTGTTTCTGCTTTTATTTGTTTAAGTAAATATTGGTCCTAAGAAAAATGTCATTTAAATATGCAGTATATTTTACAGGGTGATCCTGAATTATTTTGTATAAAAAGTGTATAAAAAAATATTGTGTCACAGAGTCAAAAAAATAGAAAGGTGTGTAATCTTCTGGGTAAACATTTTCTATCTGAGCAAATGCAGGAACACCTGTATGTACTCACAGCTCATTTTGTTTGTCTCTTCTTCTTATGGCTGTGTAGAAGGGATGCAAAAGCAGGTGCCTGCACTTGGGGCATGGAGAAGGGCTCTCCCTGCTTCCCTCTCACATACATGCAGCAGTTTTTGTGGGGGCAGGTGAGGGTGGAGGTGTCAGTGATGATAAGCAGTTGCTTTCTATAGCAAGTTTCTTTGCTGACTGGAGACACTTCCTTGGAAAGCAGTGCTGTTTCCTCCTCCAGCAGCTTCTTGGTTGAAAAACTTTTGTAGAGCATCCTAGGAACACAGAGTTGCAGGAACAGATGTAGGCAATGTATCCAAAAGGAGGAAAGTTGTTGTTTTTTGTATATGTCCCAATAAAGCAAAGGCTAGCATCAGTCAGAATCAGAAGTGCTTTTTAAGTTGATTTGCTAGCAAGAAGGCTTTCCCTTGCAACACAAATATGTGTGGATGGCTCCAGGAAACACACAGGCAAGCATTTTTTCTGGTCTGTTAAGTAGTTGCTCAGCTGTCACCCTCTGGGCATAGGGGAATGTAGCTAAAGTCATTCTTGGTAAACAAGAGTAACTGTCGAGATGTGAATGTCTACCTTCCTGTGTGGACCTTGCTTTAAAATTACTAGGCAGAGGCTGCATTAACATTTCCTTCCTCTTCTTTTTTTTTTTTGTCAAAGGAAAGAAAAGAATACTGTGCCAGCAAATAAATAGGTCAAACACAATTACTTATACAGAAAATGCTTAGTTTAAGAGTGGGAAGAGGAGAAAGCTTGGAAGCTGTCTTAAAAGCCCCGAAATGTGCCCTTAAAAGCCAAATTCAAATTGACCTTTGAATTTATTATAATTTTTTTTTTTTTGTATAGGAGACAGGTGGAATTGCAGCAATTTGTAAAATGGCAGCTAACTAGAAAATTGAAGTGATGCCTTATGGTAAAGGCAGCTAAAATGTTGAATACATGCCTAATTGAAATGCCTAATAGCTGTAATTGGATCAAGTTTGTTTTATGTCACTAATAGTTCTTCAAAACCAAACTTAAATTGTATATGAAGATTGATCACTTTCCAGCTTTATTTTAAGAAAAAAAATTGTGATTTTTGTCACCATAAAAAAATTTGCATTTCAGCACATTATAACTACAAGAAGCTTTTGAGCCCAGGAAGTCAAACAGAAGTTAAGCATTCAGAAGTCTTTCTCAAACAAATAGAAGTTGGAAGGACTCCCCTAAAGTAGGGATTGGGCCAGAACTTACCACACTCTAAGCTTAGAGAAGGGCCTCTTGCCCTTGTTGTGCTTAGCAGCGTGTCTGACTCTCCTGCAGTCCTGATGCTTACATCTGTGTCAGTGCAAAACAAAAATGCGGAGGAGATGCTGATGTGAGGGTTGAAGGCCACCTAATCGTGCCTACTTACCCTTTAGGGTAAGACTGTTTATGTGTTAGCCACTGGAGTATTAAATTTTAAATAATTCACTGTAATAAAACCAAAGTGAGATAGGGATCCTGAACCTGAGCCTGTGCTGCTTTTGTCCCCTTACCAGCCTCTATCAGACATTCACGCTTCAAAGGATGTCATGTTGCCAATTTCATTAATGTCACATCATCCCTCTGGGGTCATGGCCAAACAGTAAATACTGCTGTAAGGTAAAGAATGCTTCTCTGGGGGAAAAAGTAACTTCCTATTGCCAACTCTAATGACTCTGTTGTGAGTGTTAACACTGTGTGCTTTCCATAGGGCACTTGCTACTGGAAATTCAGAAGCGTGCCTAGTGTCATCTGATACAATGTAGGTTTCAAGCCTTTCAGCTTACAAAGAAAACTCCAAACTTTGAGGTCTCTTTATTTTCACATTTTGAAAATACTTTTTTATGTTAACCTTTTTTATTGTAGTTAGATGCAAAGCTACCAACTCAACTGAAAAAGCTTGAAGTGTTTAAAGGCAGGAATCTCGGTATCTCTCTCTGAACAAGACCACTGAGTGCTAAGGGAGTAATACTAGGTTTGTCTATCACCCACAAGCACGTTTTCATAGGTTAATAGCAGTTTAAAATGTAATAATATTCTAAGGTCATGTTTGACATGAAAATTTTTGCCTTTTAATTGGAAACTAAAAAAAAAAAAAGGAGAGAGGCAATACTGATGAGCTGCTGTTTTCTGTTAACAGAAGACTAATTATTTGATTGGAAATAATACAGGGAGAGGTTATAGTTACAAGACAAGGGTAAAATTTCCCTGAAGAGAGACTTACCTATCTATATATGTTCAATTTTGAAGGAAATGTAAATTTTCTCAAAAAGATATGCTTTGCCAAATACTATATGGAGTTTAAAAAAAACCAACCAACCAAACAAAAAAAAGGCTTCTGACACATTCTAATAGGAAAATTGAGACACAGGAATCATTTCTTCAAAACTGCGCAAAACCAGTGGCAGAAATTCGTTATCCTGAGTGTCTGACACCCACATACAGTCTGCCTGATGAAAAACATTGATTACATATTCTCCCAAACTCCATATCTTGATTTCTGTATGGAAACCACATTCTAGACTTGGGGCTTTACTATATCTTTTCCTCAGGCATCCCTTCATATACAAGCACCTTTCCAGCTGCTACATTTCTTGCTCTGACTGTGTCACCTTGTGGTATTCCAGAACTGCTCCACTGGTGAGACAAGAAGCAATCTTGAGCAAAAATGCCAAGCTGCACATATATGATAGCACTTCTAAAGGTCTGCTGGCCAGCTACCTTTCTGTAGGGACATTCTCCTTTGACTAATAAAGGAAATACCTTTTTTTAAGTAAAAGAGGAGGTTAACTAAAGAGTCAAGAGCAATCGTGGGGGATTTTTTTCGTTCTTATTGCAGTAGATGACTGTGATTACTGGTCAAAGGTAACAGACTGATTATTGCTTTTGCAATATGTATTGTATTAAAGTTCACAGTTTACCAGATAGTATTAATGGAGATCAGACTGGCACACTTCTTAAACCCTTGTTTCCATTGATCAGCACTTACATTGCATGGTCTTTAAGGATGACTTTCAGTGATCTTAGGTATGGCAGGATATAGAGTGAAATTTGCTCTTTAAGTTCAGGAGTTGGAGAAATAGTGAGCGACAATACAGGAGGGGGAGTACAACTACCCTCCATAGAGATTTGAAGTTTCTGCAGTCTGAAATTGAAGAGTTCATACCTGAAATGTGCAGGAGAAACTTGTTGGATGTCAGTGTGATAAGAATTTTGCTTCTGTGTGCAAGTGGCCTTTTGTGTGCTTATAGATACATTTGCTCACATGAATGAGTTATGTGCAACATCCTTAGCCCTAGTTTTCCAAGCACAGTTTATAGCTCAAATGATAGCTTTATAGTTCCCTGAATCATGACTAATGCTCCCCTATGACTTGTTCCTTGGCACGAAAATGATTAAAAAGTTAGATGGCTGCCTTCTGAGGCCAGCCATTGGAGTCCCTCAATGTCTGGGCATCCTTTGGCTACCAGTAGGTATTTATGATTGCCTCACACCCTACCCTTTCATGCCATTGTTGGTCTTGTTCCCTTTGACCTCGGTTACAACAGCCTTAAGTACTGCCTTTGTCTGCAGGTGGGCTTGTACTGTTTAGACTACCAGAACCGAGTATGCTGAAATTGTCAAAATAGTTGCCTTAAGCAAATAATCTTGGTACTAGCAATCATTGCTTGTACCTTCCAAACCCACAGCTAAAATTCTTCAGTCCAGGTGCTCTGAATTCCTGGCATCAGTTACTGGAGCAGCCTCACCTTTGGCTTTGATAAATGCCTTGCACTGCTGTTGCAAATACCTGTTTTGCCCACTGCTGGCTCTCAGTCCTTGGTCAGTCAGCCTGCTCTCCCATGCTGTTAAAACCCTGAAGATGTGTCACTGCTCTAGCGGTGGTATTTTGGAAATGCAAGAAGGGTGACTCCTATTTCTTGAACCTGAGACTGTGGTTTCTTTCTCCTAGTTCTGTTGTGACAACCCTTAAAGCTTTATCCAGGACTGCCACATGCTTGCTGGGGTTTTCCCTGAAAAAGCAAAGGCAAAATTGTTCTGCTTGCTTCTTCAAGACATCTCTCTGCTGTGATGGTTGCAGGAAACGCCAGCCAATACTGCTGCTTACCCTGCTGTCTTCTTTCTGTGAACGTCCTGGTCTGTCTAGTTCTCTGCCTCAGCATCACGAGCATCTCCAGGAAACTTACACACTGTGTTTCTGTTCTGATCTGTACCTCATGCAGGTGCTGGTTTCTGCCTGACAACTGTCTCCTGTGTACAGTACTACAAGTAGCAGGAGAAGAAGAGAGTTATGCTCATCAGGGCTTCTCTAGGAGTTCTCAGAGATGCTCTTCATTTGACTAAGCTTTTTTCCTTTTGCACCTTCTGTCTCTTATTTTATACCCTTTCCAAACAGTCTCTTTCCTCTTTGAGCTGTGAACCTTATGCATGCTGCTGCTTCTCTTGCTCATGCCCTGCATTTCCTTCCTTCCCTGGCTCTGACCTTCTCGGTACTAATCAGGCAGTTGGTGATGGTCGTGTTCTGCCAGCTGGCTGGTTGGCCTAGAGACATTTGTACAGAGATGCTTGAACATACATTAAACATGTTGCCTACTTTTCCTTTGGTTTTCTGCTGTCTTTTTTCACCTTTTTCATAAAATCGCACTGAGTCTAGATCCTGCTGCATAAACTGTTACCAATTCCAAGTAGTTTTCTTCAATTGCTTAGAAAGCATTACATTTTGTTTTCAAACCAAGAAATGCAGCAACCTCATAAGCCCAGCCAATAAATAAAAGAAAATGTCTCCTAATTAATTAGCTTGTTAACCATGATTGAATAGCCATATGGTTCGTCTTGCTTTGATTCATTTGGTTTCCTTCCTTGCTTAGGTCTTTTGGATCAGGAATTCCTCTCCCATGTGGATCCCAGTTCTTTTTGTGTTCCTGCCTGTATGACTCTTGTTTATATTGACAGCAACAGAGAGGACATCTATGGACCTTTTTATGTATAGAAAACAGTATCACAAGTTCTAATTCTGCACAATCAAGTGTATATTTGTCAGTATGTTGTTTAACTGGTAGCAGAAGAGATGACACTCACCTGATGTAGTGCTAGAGATAGGAATAAAGGTCAGGAGCTGTTGGACTCAAGATAAATGTTTTGTGTGTTAAACAGTACTTAGCAGTAGAAAGGTTTGAAATAAGATGAAGATAACTGAATCATTGCTAGAGGTTGATATTTATATTGTCACTGCAGTGGAGGCAGAATGTAACAATGTAATGTAAGAAGGGGGTGGAAGTACTCACCATAAATGCTGAGTGACACTGCATAAGGGAAGGAAAGAAAGGAAGCTTTTTGGGTTTATATCTTTGAGGCAGGCAAATTTAGTAGTAGAGGCTGGATAAGAAACCATGCCACCACCCTGCCTTTTAAGCCCTTAAAAAGTTTCTAGCTATGGCTGGGTGAGAGATGAGACCAAGAGTTTTTAATTTTTTCACCTCCTTTAACAAATTCCTTGTATTATGCCATTGCCCTTGGCAACTGGCGAAGTAAGGGGAAGGGTCACACATTCCTGTGAGAGGAGAAAGCAAACTTCATTGCTAAAGGCCTGTTTTAAAAATACAATACTTTGGAGACTACTCTGGCATCTTGGAAACTGAGCCTTCATGTTTATCCATGAAATAAGCATGTGCAGACAGCAGTGGTTTAAATGCCTGCCACTCTGCTGATGAACCTTTGCCCAGACTGAGAGTAAATGGGTTGACGTTAAAATTTACTTACCAGTCCTAAACTTCTTCATTCGAATTTTGGAACAGGTTTTCTGTCCTGTAATATGAATAATTTAAGGATAATGGCTTTAAACATCTTTGTTTCGTAAACCCCAGCTGTTTTTCAGTGGTTTTACAGACCCTCTTAGTAATCTCAAATGTGCACTGCTGTATAGCATGTTTTAATTACCTTTTTTAGTGAGTTCATGGATGCCTTTGAACTGATCTGTGTTTCTTGGAGAAGAAGGTGCAAACCACTGTTTGAAATGCTGTGCCTTTAAGAGGCTTGTTCTGGAAGTGACAGGTTGTTTCCACACAACCTCAAAAAAAGCATTGGGATTATTTTATTTTTGGGGTGTTTGTGTTTGCCTTTTTTTTTTTCCCCCCCAAATTGGTGAAACTAATATTTTTGGCATTCAAAAACATAGGTATCTATCCCCCTATCCAATTCTTTCACTCCCAGGGTCCCCTCCCCTCCCCTCAAAAAAAAAAGAACTTGAATTTATTTAAAAGTTTGCATGTTTTCCTCACAAGGCCAAGTCTTTATATTTTTTCCTCTACAGTCACCAAGGCTGTTAAAATGATACAGTGGAGTCATATAATGACTTGATTCTAAGAGCTAAAATTTCAGACTAACAAGGATTAGAGCCCTGCCAACACAGTTTTGAGCAGCCAGTGTTGTGCTGGCTTGAATCAGATTTCAATCAATAAACCAGAGGTGAAAGGCGCTGCTGCTCATCCTGTTTGAAAATTCCCTTTTCTTTATTTGGCATTCAGTGCAGCAGCTAGGATTTCTTCAAAACACATGAAGGTTAAGTGTCAAAGCAATAGGTACATCTATTCTGCACATATAGCTGAAACTGCGGTTTTGGGAATAAATCAAGTGCATGCTGCCTGTGCTTTTGAAATAGCATTCATTTGGATTTGGACTTGAATGGTCTGCAAAGGGCTTTCCAGCCCTTTACTGCCCATGAGGAGCCTGGCAGACATATCTGGCAAAGCTTAGCTAAACTTAATTTTGATACAAGTGCTTTTCCTCTCTTTGTCAGACACAGAACTTTCAATGACTGAGACAGTAAAATCTGATACTGTACTGGGATGAGCTAATTATTGGTAGACACAAATGATTTTTTAAAAAAATGTGATTATCTGTAGTTTAAGCTGTCCTGTCAGTTGTGATGGATCTGCCATTAATTTCTACCTTTTCCCCCCTTTTTTTTGCCAACGTTAAGTGGCTAAAAGCCAAGGTAAGAAGTGTTATTTCTCCTTTGACCCACAGTGCCTCATGTGACTGATAGTAGAGGCTGCAGAGCCATTAAAACTGAAAACTAGCGCTCTCTTACACTCCTCTCTGCTTTCCATAGGATATTTAGATTAAACATGCTATACTTTTTTTTTATTTACAGCATTTAGCGTGTGTCAATATATCTGCGATACATTGACATTAATTTCTCTAACACATATAGTGCTTTGCTCTGAATTCAGTAGATGCCTTGATTCCCTTCACTTACATTTTTTGCAGGAGATTTCCCAGACAACCTGAATGACTCTGCTAGTCAAATAGCAGGGGCAAATTGAGAAATTCTGGGTCATGCTGGCTGTATTGTACTGTCAGTGTTAAAGTTTGATTTAAATTATTAACACCTGAATGGCTATGAATACAAATGTGGCTTCCCTTTAGAGAAAAAAATTATATAAGAAATTTGTGCATGAATCTGTCAATCGCCTACCTTTCTGATGTCTGTTGTAAATTAATAGCAAAAATAATATTAAGCTTGTATTTAGATTCTTTGTATTTACTGGTGTCTCTGTCTTGTGTGTAGCTGAAAACTTGCTGTTTGACAGCTGTCTGGGAATTCTCGCTTCATATTCTTACTTAAAAAAAAGATAGTAATAGGGCTGCTCTGCTACAAAAATAAAATCATGTTTTCCCTTATTTCAGCATGGAAATAACCAGCCTGCAAGAACTGGCACCTTGTCAAGAACAAATCCGCCTACACAAAAACCACCAAGTCCTCCCATGTCAGGCCGGGGAACTCTGGGGTAAGAATGGACTGCTTAGTCCTGCCTGTGTAATAGAAATTTTTAATTGTGCTGGTGTTTCTTAAATTCATGGATAGGTGACAATTTTGATTGCCTTTAGCAAAAAAATCACAATTATCTTTTCTGTATAAACCTTTTCAGCTACATTGACTCTCATTTTTATGATGACCTCTTGAAAGAACGTTTTTTCATGGGGATTTATTATAGATATGGGTAAATGAGGAGTCTATTGTTATTCCTGACACTTGGGGACAAGCCCTCAGTGACACAAAAGAATCTCAATTAGGTTTTAACTTCAGTGGGGGAAAGACCTCACTGGTAAAGTTTTTGTCTACTCATTTCTCAATATTGGATGAGCTATGAAATGGATGTTGGTGCTGTATTTGCTGTATTATCTAAGCACAGTTTGTGGCATTGTGAATACAGTGGCAACATTGATTCTTGCAGGCTTGTGCATTTTTATTTTTATGTTTAAACGAGGAAGGATTTTGCTATTCCCAAATCCCACTGTGAGCAGAGTTCCCTGCATCTATTTTGCTGCTGTGGACCTGTGGGGAGTGAAATCTGCTTATCTTGGTGTGCCAGCAAGTAGTTGTTGCTAGAGACCAAAACATTAATACTTAAGAAGCTCAGTGCACGTGCCATATGGTTTTGTCTGTCCAACTGTGCAACAGCTTCCAAAAGGCATCCTAAACGACCTTCTGCCTATTTGTCACTCTCAGCCGTTCCTTTATGCTGTGGGGGACTGAGGCACTGTAAAGCTGGCTGGCTGGCATGATTGTGTTGGCTCCAGGTATGTTGTCTGGGAGGGGCAGGAAGCTGGAAAAATGAGGAATAATGAGATGGAACAGGATGGGGATCAGGAGCAATGGTAAAGGAAAATTAGAAGCAGCAACTTCCTTTGTTGAAGACTTAGTGATTTTTAATCCTGATCTGATGCTTTGATGGTAGTGTTTGTTGCATGTTCTGCAGAGAAATTACCCTAGAGGTTTCCTCAGCATGTTTCGTGAAAATTCCCATTGCTCAAGGGCATGAAATCAGTATTCCAATTGTGTTTCTTATCCCAACTGAGAAAGAGTTGTTTATCAGCCCTGGGAACCTGGGTAGTGCTTTCATGTCCTCTTGGAGTCTTGCTAGTGAAACAGCAGCACTGATGTACTGGTGAGCTGCCTCTCTAATGCTCCCCCCTGAACAAGCCAGAGCTGTTTGGTTGCCTTAGCTGATGCCTGATAAGGATTAATCAGCTGAATGTCATTTCCAGATGAGCTTGACAAGAGGCAGCAGTTGGCTGAGGGGGAGGAATTATGTGGGTTTGTAGGAGAGATTTCTATCTGCCCTTCTTGTTCAGGAAGTACAGTTCTTGTCTTGAGCAGCCGTGTTCTGCCAAAGCATGAAATATCATAGGCGTGACTTACCCTAATTTATGCAGAAATAATCGCTAGAAACTGCAAGGATACTACTCTTCTCCCTTTGATCCAGAAAGCAGAGATAAGCATGTAAAATCAGAATGAGCGTAGTGTGTAACACGATCCCTTAAGTATGTGCTGCCTATTGTGCAGCTCGTCCCTCCAAGGCAGGACTATCCAAAGGAGTGTGGTGGGGAGTCCTGCACACAAATCACATGAAGCGAAAAGGGAAAGGACTGAAGCAAGCAGGGGTCTCATTGCAGGACCAGAGAGAGACTGTGGAAAATCTTGGATGCTTAGGTTGGAAGTACCATTAAGAATGAGTGAATGGGTGGAGCTGGATGGTGGGAGTAGTTCAGGTTGTTCCTTGAGGGTCCTGGAGCAGAGCAAGGCCTTGGACAACCTGTAGCTCTCCCTCTTGGCAAGGGCTGTCAGGTCACACTGAAACATGGGGAACACTGAGGTGGGGAGCTCTGGGGAATGTCAGGAAAGAGTGCCTTCATCCTCTGTGTAAGGTTGGCAGAAGAGTAAAAGGATGGATTGGATTCGAGTGATGGAAAAAAATAGGGTTTGGCTTCTTTGGTGCTTAGGAGTTTGAGTTCTTCAATGAAGCTGAGAAGGACCAAGGAGAAGCTGAGGCATGACTGAACCTGAGGATGTAGTGGGGTTTTGCTTTTGACAAGATTTTGAAATTGTACAGGCAAAACAGTTAGTACTGCAGGGCTGGACAGTATAGTTCCTATTGCCAGTGCATTTCAAGCTACAGTACTTTAAAACAATACTTTTTAAGGTTATTTTGTTGGAAACACATGAACAGTCTTCCCTGCTTATCATTTTATTTAGCAGTCTTTAGATATCTCTCTTACAGCAGTAATACAAAATTTCTTTACTTTTTCCACAACTGATCTCTTTTGGCAGATCTGTAGGTGGTGGCAGCTTGCATATTAAAAACATCTAGAGTTCTTTGTATAGACAAACTAACTTGCAAACACCACAGTACATGAGAACAATTACAGTATTTTCACTTTTTTCTTTGGGAGGTTTTTAATAATAAATTCTTACAGTTCCAGTTAAGTACTGTTGTGTTTCATATTGTAAAAAGGAAGTCGATAAGTTTCTTAAAATACCAGGAAGCTGTATAATTTACCAACTCAGTTATAACCAGTAATCGAACAAATGATTAAATGCCAGTAGTTTAGTGTTTTGGTTTTTTTTGCTTAGCTGCTGCATTGCCAAATTCTGTGTTTTGCAAGGGATCTCTTAGTTACTGGTGAGAACCAAAGAGCTCTACAATTCAGTACAATAAACACACTGTTCCTAAGGCAGTAATGGGTCTGGAAAATAGATCTCAGAAGATCCATGTTATATTTCTGACTCAATGCAGGCTGGTAGGTGACTTTGGAAGTCTCTGGGCTTTGCTTTCTTGGGCTACAGAATGGAGACAATCAAGCTCATCTGTGAGGCACTTTCATATCTGCTTATGTGAGATGAGATTGCTTGATTACTGTGTAGAACAGTGCTCCTAGGAAAAGCACTGGTGATTGCAAATGTCACTTGTTCTGTGAATCTTCATTCAGCCTTACTGCTGTCTTAATGAGATGAATACTTCTAGCCAAGAATACTTTAGGAAAGCATTCCGAAGGGAAGGGAGGAGGAAATCATTACAGTTAAAGTTAGTCATGTGCAGTGTACTGATGGGTCATCACAGAATGTTATGTGGATGTAACTATTGTATGTTACGTAGTTTAAGGAATGTATTTTGGGTGGTATATTTAATTTAGGCTTTTCTGACCGTTTTATATGTTGTAGGCCAACTTGTATGGATCTGTCTACGTAAGAGTGCTTTGGACAGTTGACTGTGACCTGTCTGCCCCGCCCAGTGGAATTTGTTTAATATACTGTAATGTGGGCCACTGTGCAGTGATCTCTCATGAAAACTTAAGAAAACAAATGGGTTTACTACTTCATTTACTTATCCTTTTGATCTTCTGATCCTTTGTCTTCTCATGTTCAAACCTTTTCTCCTTGCCCAGACGAAATACTCCTTACAAAACCCTGGAGCCAGTCAAACCGCCAACAGTCCCCAATGATTACATGACCAGCCCTGCCAGGCTGGGCAGTCAGCACAGTCCAGGAAGAACGGCTTCCTTGAACCAGAGACCACGAACACACAGGTACAGGGTTTTCTCACAGTAACTCTTTCCTGCCTGGCAAGCTGATGCTTGCTAAAGTTACAGACAAGCTTTGAAGCTTTGTGCCTGTTGGCTTTTTGTTGAAAGACAAACAGGTGAGTTATTGTACCACTGCATCAACAGAACTTCACTGCGTGGTTGACTGCCATAACACAAAGAAGTGTCTTCATACTCGATGTTCTGAGTGTACCCTTTTTAAAATGTGATTTTTTTTCTTTCTTGAATTCCAAGGCTGGATCTCTCTCTGAGCCTCTTGAGTGAATTCAGTTTTTTCCAATTTGTTTTTTGTCATAGGCCTCAAACTGCAGGGAAAAAACAGACAGAAGAATTCAATTTAGTTAGAAGTAAAAAGTTAGCTTACTTTAAATTTAGAGAGCGTCTTTCTTACTATTTTTCTTTTTTTTTTTTTTTTTTTCACTCCCAGTAGGCAGTTAAACATGGTAGGTCACTAACAGGGACTGAGAGAAAATTTTGGACACAGCTGCTGATGAAATACTGTCAGAATTAAAAAACTTCTAAATGTCACTGCATCGAAAATCTTGTTAGTCTGTTTAGTTGGCTACTGTGAATGCTCCTTACTCTTGTCTTGCAAGATCTTCTTTTATGTAGGCTGCAGTTACAAATTCAGCCGCAACCATGGTGACAAGATCAAGGTCTTCAGCAGACAGAAAACTAATTTTGAAGGAATTATCTTGCCTTCCATTTCAGATTACTGTTTTTCTTTTTTTAACAGTGTTATTTTCTTAAGATATATTTGAATGATTTGCACTTGACTCTTGACTGATTTGTAGCTATCCAGGAATGGTAAATAAACTATAACATCGTGGAGTACTCTTTAATTAATATGGATAAGTTAAAGTGATGTTTTGGCTTCAAAACATCTTGCTTTATTAGTTTCTTGTTCATTATCCATTAATCCATGTAAATTCAAGACTTGAACTAAGGAGCACTCTTAAATAAGAACAAGGATAGATTCTGTCTGAATTTTGATTCTTTTTTAGCTGCTTCAAGGAAAATAAGTCTTATGGCCTCAAAAGGCATGTGTAGGAATGTTATCCAGTAGTTCACTATAAGTATGTTCTGCATTGCTGGCCTCTGATTTCTATATCATTTAACATTAGTTACACAAATTGTGAGCTGGCTGTACTATTACCCTTCAGACTGTCTTAGAAACAAACTTCTCATACACAAAAAGTGTGTGCATGGGTAATGGGGAGTGTTAGATATACTCACAATTATGCACACCATATCCCACCCACCACCCCAGATGGTTTATTGTGTCTGTTCTCAGTTAAAAACTTAAAAATCTAAACTTCTGTTCTGAGTGGAGGAAATGTTCCTTCAGCTGACAGCATAAATAATCTTAAATAACTGTTTTTGAGTTTAGGCATGAGCTCTTCCAGCCCCAGCATGCGACTTTCAATTTTTACAAGGCCCTGAACTACTTCTGCAGTTGTTATTCTATTGCCTAGAATTTGTATGGTTGATTACCTTTTTATTTTTTGAAGCATTTAATTATACATTTTATTCATAGTGATGTTTATCAGCTCAGCTAATTCCATTTATTAGTAGTGTAATGCATCTAGACTTGATTGGCTGTATGCAATTGCAGGTAAAGACAGAGGCATTTTACAGGGGATTTTTTAACAGTCTGTAGTTGAGTTAGGCTAGCAGAGCTCACACAAGAAGTGTGACTGCTGATAAGCTTTTGTAGGAAATGCTGTGCTAATATTTGTGCTTTTCTTTTGTAGTGGTAGTAGTGGGGGAAGTGGCAGTCGAGAGAACAGTGGAAGCAGCAGTATTGGCATTCCCATTGCCGTGCCTACACCTTCTCCGCCAACCATTGGGCCAGGTATGTGGGACTCCTCCCATGATAACTTAAGGCTGCTTATTACTTGTGTGTGTGCGTTGTCATAGAATTTGTCCTGAAGCACAGGACACTCTTACAAGTGCTGAGGGACATTTAAAGTTTTAATTCTTTACCAAAAGTACTTGCAGGACGATCACTTACAGAATAGCAGATGGCTAAAACATCCTTGTTGGTCCTTGTTTTTATAAGACAGTCAAAGGGGTGCAGTGGGAGTAGAAGGCAAGTGTATCCTTTTAAAACTTAAGTATGTTTTTAAATGCTTGTCTACAATTTGGCATTTGTGGATGCCCTGATAAGCAGCAGCAGCTATGTACATGTTTGATGGGAAACATCTTCTGAAATACCCTTCTAACTTTGCTATCTGCAATGAAAGACACCTGTGCAGGATCTCTGTGTTGAAAGCATACTCTCTTGTCTTTAAGAAAGATGAATGGTGAGAACAGGTAGGATCCTTCTTTATTATAGGCTGCCAGAATTATTATTTTGGTAATAAATCAACTCAATCACTTGTTTACTGTGTATTCTGCCAGCCCATAAAGCTAATGTGCACAAGAAAAGAGAGGAGTTTCGGTGTAATGTAATTTTGTTATTGCAGAGATTTCTCTGTTACTCAGATGACAAGTCTTCACCTCCTTATATGCTTGTAAGCTTTCCTTTCTCAGGTGTTTCTGGACCTGCAGTGGTACAAATAGGCATGAAATCTTGCTATCATCTGGCATCCCGTAAAAATCAACGGGAACAAAGATTGGCAGGTACAGAACCCTGGGTAGGATCAGGGCCTGAGTTTGTATCAGTTAACTGAAGTTGAATTTTCCTATTTGTTTGGGAAGTCTATCAAGTGCCCATGCTTTCTTTCCTTTTTTTTTTTTTTTTGTTAATAATATGGCCTAATTGGGAATATAAACTATTTTATTAGCACACATTTCTGTTCCTCCTGGAGCCCTGCCAGCACCACCACTGCCACCACCTCTCCCGATGGGCAGTCTGATAGGTGAGACTTGTGTCAATGCTGAAGTGATTGCAGTCATGCTGCATAATCAATAATCATCTCTTCCTAATGGACTTCCTGAGGGTGTTTTTTCTTCTGTAGTGGGACCTACATGATTTTAATATAAAAATCAGTTCTGGGATTTTTTTGGTTGTTTATAAACAAATCTAATCTTCACTAATTCCTGTAGGTAAAGCCTCTAAAGCTAAATGCACAAACTATGGGGAAAAGACTGCTAGTTGCTTGAAATCTGTTCCCAATAAAGCTAAGATCCAATTAATCTGATCTATAAGATTGCAGAATCAGCTTGAATATTGGTGTTCAGCTGTGTCACTCCTGCTGCTGGAACACTCCAGCGCTTAGCTGGAACTCAGCCACAAACAGTTGCACTCTGGTTTTAAAAATGGTAACTTCTGAGTGGGGCAATGTGTGTATCCTGTTGTGTGGGTGTGAGGTGACTTGGAAGCACAAGTGTCTGTCAGTGGCTTGGGTTTGATTCTGTAATGCTGCAGGCAGGCATCAAACTGGAAGACTTGAGGATATAAACTAACAGCTCTTGAAAAATCGCTTCAGGCATTCCATGTAGCAGTTAGGGTGGGATCTAAAAGTAGTATTTTTCAAAACAGACAGGAAAAAATCCCCTACCCTTTCCTGTCACAGGCTGATGACAAAATTGATTGAGTTATGAAATTAGCTTTGGAGGCTTTGACCCACATAACCTTTTGCACTTTCCTTTACTGAAATGTTAAGCGAAGGTGACTTTAGATAGCATTACAGGACTGCAAACTTCTGATCACTTGCTGTTTGTGTGTGTGTGCATTTTTTTATATATTTACATCATACATGTATATAAAAGCACAGAATATTTTATTACAAAACAGTTTTTGCATTTAAGAATTGCACTGACTTGTGTGATCACAGTGTGTGAGTCATTAGTTTGCAAGGTGTGATTCTTCTATCTGTCAGAGGTTATCCAAAAGAGAACTTAAATTGTTTTATTAACCTTGAAGTTTGTGCAGCAAGCAGGTAGAAGGTAAATATGGATGTTTATCCTGAAAAATGAGTGACATATCTTTCTGTCAGCTGGCATTGGTGATTCTGATTTGTTAGTGTAAATTCCATCAATATAAAAGCACAACTAGCAAATATGATTGATAAATGTGCCAATGAAGCTCATGACATTTATTTTACTGTATTGTTAGAGTGTTGTTGTATATTAGATTGGAGAGAATTTTGGGTTCATGATGGAAAACGTTTGTTTTGGGCAGAATGTGTATTTTTTTCTTTGTGTGTGCTTTTTAATAAAGGGTATTGTGTAATTGCAATACAGTTAGGAGTTGAAAGCTGATTCAATTTTCCAATCCAGTCTTCTCAAAGTACATCTTAGCATTTCTCACTGCCCTTTATATGAGTGTTGGTTTATGTCCTGTGTGTTTTTTCTCATTGTTGATTGTAACAGGAATGTTTGTTTTTCTGTTAATCTCCTGTTACGGACCTTAAATTATTGGAGAACGGTAATCAAGTATTTCCCATGTTCTGGACTTTTTTCTATTTTCTGCATTCTGTCATAAGTAATGTTCTGCTTAAGTCTTCTCCTTGGTTCCTCTGACTAATGCTTTTCAGCTGCTCCTGGTTCAGCTCCTGGTTCCCAGTATGGCACAATGACCAGGCAAGTCTCGCGACACAACTCTACCACTTCTTCAGCATCTTCTGGTGGATACAGACGGAATCCTTCTGTGACTGCCCCATTTTCTGCTCAACCTCATGTTAATGGCGGGCCTCTTTATTCTCAAAATTCAAGTAAGCTGCTGAGCTCTAAAATCACAAACTGTTTTGAGCAAAATTATTGTAAAAACATGCATGGCATTTTAATTAATTTATGAAGAGCATCAATGAGATTACTGCTTTCTTTCCTAAAATAGAAGGAAAAACAAACAAAAAAAACATACTGAAGTTGTACAATGATTGCAGTATATGCAATTATACTATTTTCCCCTCTGACTTATTTGCTGTTACTCATGGCAAGAAATTATTATGATTGCCTGTCTAATTATAGGCACATTATGCTTGGCATTTCAGGTGTGCTTGGAGAACACGAACTAAACCCAGGGATTTTTTGCAGGACACGTAATACAGTTGTAGTAGTACAGTCCCCCCACTACTGGGCACAGTGCTCATGTTCCCATTACACAGTTCCTCCCTGTCTCTGTTGCTTTCCTAAATCCTTTCCTGATGCCAAGTTTCTCCTTTGTTCTTAGTTTTAAACTTGAGGTCCGTCTTTCTCTCTTTCACCTGATGACTCCTCTGTGCTTTCGCACTAGTAGGAGGATAAAAGGAAATAAATGAGGAAAGGGATGGGTGCCGTGGGCAAGTGAGCAGATTTTAGTCAGCAGCCTCCTGCCTACCTACCCGACAGGGCAAACAAGGTTCGTTGCAGAAAGGTGTGCAAATTAAGGACCTACTTGAGTGTTGGTGGAAAGCTCTTTCAAGAAACTTCTTCCTTGTTGTTCTTATACATTTTGACTAAATACACATAGAGGAGTGATAATCGTATAATGGTTTCTGCTGGTAGTGTTCAGCATGCCAACTCTTTCAACTTCAGAGGGATTTTTCTTTTAAAAAGAAATGTTGATGTTTGGGTTGAAGATCTCTTTGGACCGGTGCTGTTGTGTACTTACTCTTAAGAAAAGAATGCATCTAAAGTATTTGAGACACTGAGGTGAAGAGTTTTCTGAAGTTTAGACGTTTTGAATTTATCAGAAAGTATTTTTATAAGCAGATACAGTATCTGTCTTTTCTTTTTTTCCAATCCTTATTTTCCCCCTGCTCACTCTACCCGATACTAGCCCTTCATTTTCCTCCACCCTCTTGTTCCTCCAAATTAATTCACCATAATAACAAAAACTCCCTCCTGCTTCAACAGTTGTGTTCTATTGAATAAACAGGGTTTTACTTCTGGGGATAGTTCAGTTGTCTTAAATGCTATGCACACCACTGCTTCTGAATGTTTACATTTGTCCAAAGCAATTTTTTGCTCAAATGCAGGTGCTGTTTCTTAATCTAGCCTCTCTGGTGTTTACAAAATACTGATTGTTAACATTTCTTAAACAGTATTTTGATGGGTGTGTTTTTCTACTTGAAACTGTTTTCCTCTGTTTCTGTAACTGGTGATTATTTTTTTAATGCTACTGTCTTGACATATCCAAGTCCCATGTTTCCTTAAGGTTTTACTTTTTGTGCTAACAAATACTCTGGTTTTTCTTAGATGTTTACTTCAATTTTGTGAGGCACTGTTTGTTATCCCTCTTTTATTGATCATTTATGCCATACAGTTTATTTGATTATTGGTTTTGTAATGAACTAAATGCTTCATTTTAATTCATCAAACATTAATCTTAGTTATGGCTTTATTTAAAACTGTTGCTTACTTGGAAGTACAGAACCTCTTTCAAATTTGGTTCCAACTGGATTACTCTGCTGAATTCCCACCTTCACGGGAATACCTCTGCTTCAGTGCAAGAGAAATCCCTCTGAGAAGGGTCACAGTACAAACAAATTAGTTGAAGTGTTGTTGGTTTCTGGGTGGGGTTTTGTTTTGTGTTTTTCATTCCCTGCACTTCATGGGGAGGCATCCTGCCAGAGGACAAGTGGCTTGCCCTATTGCTCCCATTCCTCTTTCCCACCTGCGCAGGGAAGAGTTGAATGTCTGGGCTGTCAGCACAGGATCTCTGAGCACTGGTGCTGTGTGTCACACGTCTCATTGCTCACCAGATAGGTGCATATTCAAAGATGTGCTTGCAAGTGCTTCCTGGGGAGCTCTATGCACTAGTGTAGCCTCTTGTAGCTGTCAAAGCCTTTGCCAACTTTTTAGGTTGCTGGGTGCCCTCTAACCACAGAAGATGTAATAAAGCTCTGTTCTGCTCCAAACCTGCCTGTTTTTTCTACCAGCAAGTAAAAAGGTCCCTTTTCCTGTGAAAACCAAAAGCAGAGTAAGCTGGCCCATTGCCTCCATCCCACGAAAACAAAACGAAGGGAGGTGCTCTCTGCGTGAATGTGAAAGTATTGATGTTGCAACACTCTTCTCCTTGCAAAGTCATTGTCTTTGCTCTGTGTCAGTGCTGCTTTTCTGCACTGGATGCAGCACACTACTTTTTATTTTGGAGAAGGAGTCCAGAATCATGCTAAATATCTCCCCTGCTTCTAGTAGTGTGCTTTGCAAAGGTAACTACTAAATCTGAGAAATCCTTATTTAGTAGCAAGACAAAAGCTCTGTTTGATGTGCTTCCCAGGTGAAGCACACAAAATGTGTGAAAGAGCAAGAACCTTCACACGCACACCGTGTGAGCTTCCAGCCACTCAGCCTGCACTCAGCTAAACACGGGCTTGCTTTTCTTTTTGGTTCTTGATTGGCTTGCCACGAATTCAGCCTTGTTGGAAACACAAGCTTGAAGAAGGTTCTTGTGTGTATGTTCTTGTTGTTCTTCACATACTTTGTTTTGTGGTCCTGGTTACTGACGGCTGCTTTTGTTTGTTTCCTTTTTTGTTTTTGTTTTTTTTTCCTTTGTCCGTTTGACTTTCCCCAATATGGTGTGTGTGTTGCTACCAGTTTCTATTGCTCCACCCCCTCCCCCTATGCCTCAGTTGACTCCACAGATACCTCTCACAGGCTTCGTGGCCAGGGTGCAGGAAAACAGTAAGTTTGGACAAGCTGAGCTGTTAAAGGGTAGAGCCTACTCTCTTCTAGCATGCATGGCTGACAAGTCAGACTCTTATTTTGTTTCCTTTTCCAGAAGCTAATACCATCTTGCATTCTAGTGTCAATATGCTATTGGAGCTGAAGGGCACACTCTTCAATATTTTATAACATGTGCATGATTATTACTGACCCATTTGAGTTCTGAACTGCAAAATTATAGAAATACAGTGTGAAATGTGGCATATGTTTGGTGTGAATATAAAAATGTATCTTAATTGAAGATATTAATTTCATGTTGACTCATCCTGCCTTTTTCGCTAGGGATAATTGATTAGTTTTTTATTAGAAAGGCTTATGTAGAATGTCAAAATATGTACTGTGTAACCATCGATTCCAATACTGTAGTGCTTTTCAGGAAGCTGTACAGTCAATTGAAAATGTGCAGTCTTAAGATCTAATGCCATTACAAAGGAGCTTGTAAGGTATCTCCCCTCTCAGCAGCCTTTCATTCTCCATTTCTTTGTGTTCTCTAGTCTGATTTCCCTGCTGAGCTTTTTGCAGCATAGCCCTGCTTGTTAGGTTTGTGACAGAGATGCTCCCTGGCTATGACCTGTGCTGCAAGGTGTTTTATACTGTAACTCTGCTTTTACCATTACTGCCTGATTCCTTTTAGGTGAGTGTCCCTGTCTCAACTGCTAGTCAGGTGCAGTCATGTTCCTAATTTGGGGATATCTTTTCTGTAGGAGTATGCTGCAGTTCTGTAAACAGCAGACTGAATAAGATGTAGAGATAGGGCATGAAGTAAATAAAAAATGGGTTTTAAGTGTTTGGGAACCGTTGTGAGGTTTGCTAGGATCTTGGGGGCTATAAACCTACCGTGGAGTTAGGTTTATAGCTCCAGCATCCCTGTAGGGTCCCCCAGGTCTGAGCTCCCATTAGAGCTTTGAAGTGGTCATGTTCTGAATATTCCCCTACAGGTAGTTGGCATCTCCCTGGTTCTCATTCAAAAAGAAGGTCTTTTGGTGTTGTGCTCAGTATATAGTAAGAAGTATGTTGATGTAGAATAGTATGCCACAGAATTGCATTGACAAACCTTTCCAAAATTCAAAGTGTAGAGAGAAACCTGCTGAAGGTCAAGGTTACAGAATGTCTTCACTTGCAGATAGACTTGAGAAAATTGACACCTGCTTCTGAATTGTTCCAAGTATTGTCCCCATTGGGAGGGTGGAGGTGAAAGGGACAGACTTATTTGTGTGTGCAACAACAACATGCAAGCTGACTTGTGAATGAGATTGCAGCAAAGTAGGTGAAGCTTGAGATCTGGTCTTAAGAATTGTTCATTTTATTTTCTTTTAATAGTCCCTCAGGTTTGAAAGTTATGTAACGAGTATGGCTTTGAGCTGCTGCTGCCTCGTTTTGGAGGCAGGGGTGTGTGTGGCAGTTCACGCGTACGCTCAGCAAAACTGGCTGTAGAGGCTGTTGCTGAGTTTTGGCATTGTGTGCTAGACTTTCGTCTGCCTTGTTCTCTGCAAGAAGCCTCTGGGGTTGTGGAGTTAGGGAGACGTGTGGGTAGACTTGTCTTTTCCTTACCATAGAGATCTGTGGGTTTGGAAAGCAACATCCTCTGCTCTGTGGACTTCTTTCAGAGAATAAGGACAGAGCGCTTAGAAATGATCCAAACCCTTCTCTTTTTTCCTGCGCCCTTTGCCCAAACTGTGGGTATCTCCTTCAGAGAAGTTTTTCAATGTGTCTGGTGCCAGGGGACAACTGATTGGATGTAAATTGCTGTACTGTCACACCCAGTCCTTTGAAAAGGAGTCTGGTGGTTCCCATTTAAAGAACAGGGATGGGAATATATGCAAGAAAAGATATCTTGACTTGGAGCTGTATAAATACTTGTCCTTTTACTCTTTTTCATTTAGCCTGGCTTTTTGCATGCTTTTTTCTGCCCTTCTCCTAGGATAAGTGATGCTGCCCTAGAGTCTGCCTAAGTTTAGAACCTGCAAAAGTCTAGCTTGAAGTCCAAGAGGCAAGGGGATACTTCAGTGGGGTGGCACTTGTCTAATTTTTGTTCCATTCTTTACCCTGTTTAAATGTGAAGTTGAAGTGTTTTAAATGTTTCCCATAAAGCTTGCAGTTTCTGCACTGCATCTCAGTTAGTCTGTGTGTTGGCGCTTTTATACTTGCATTTCTTGCCCTCTTTTCTTCTTTTCAAATATGCAACTTCTCTGTTGAATAAATATAACTATTTGTGCATTTTAAAATCTTTTTGGCATCTCTTAAGGATTTCTTGAGATCACAAAGGAATTGTTGTTTCAATACTGTTTTCTTTCCTGGCTGCAGACAGAAATTAAGGGCAGAAATACATTTTGTGAGAGATGTGCTGAAACTACTGCACAAAACCAATCCATTCATAAACAGTGTTGTCATGTGCCTGTGGTGGATTAATGAATCCTGCAAGTGCTATTCAGTAACGGGCAAGACGTGGCGCACACTCCACCAAAGACTTTGTTAGTCTGTCACCAAGTGACATAAATGGGCTTCTGTATGGGAGAGGAATCACTATTACAGTGGCAGCCAGTCTTACTGATAGAGAGAGCTGTGGGATGTGCAGCTCAGCTGACCAAGTTGAAGAGGAGCTGGGCTTGCAGATGGAGAATGGTGTTGGCTCTTCAAGGGTAGGGAGTGGGCTGGATGCCAGGGCTGAGACAGCCTCTGCCCCAGCAGCTCCTGCCACCTTCTGCCCCTGGCTGCAGGAGATCTGGCTTCCCCTGAACCAGCACAGCCAGTCTGACCCAGCTTGGACGCAGGAGCTGTGATCAAGCCCCTTGTCAGGGCCACGGGGATGAACAGCAAAGGTTTGTTGCCACTGGAGTAGCGACCAGGTGAAAGTAAAGGGTGTTCAAGCAAAGAGAAATCCTATTTTTAATCTCCAGTGCCATTTTAACTAGCAGTAGCTAAAGCTTTACTCAGTGCAATGTTATTCTTCCCTTGCTCTGTAGCTTGGCTTTCTGCTCAGAATTTGTGTGCTGGAGCTGCACATTCTGGAGCCTGATGGTTCGTTCTGTCAAACTTGCCTAGAGCAGTGGTTTTCAGTCTGTTTGCAATGTGTAGAATCCCAAATATCTTGAAAATGAACCTGTATTGCTATGTAACAAAGTTGATTTTAGTGACATAGCTTCCTTTCAGTAACTTCTGGCTTCCTAGTGCTTACACCTAGGTCTGTGTGTAGCGGACCACAGCTCCCAAGGAATAGGATAAGTGACTTCATGTCTCACAACTGAGCATGCTGTCTCTCTCCTTTGCTGCCAGCTGCCGTGAACATTACTGGAAACTAATTTGATGAACTGATTTTAAAAGTGATTTGTACCGTAATGCCTTTCTCTTTTTCCTTTTTCCAATGCAACTTTTAATTGTGCTGATTGGAGAATCCCAGGGCAGGGATTTGACATTTTAGATTATACACTTAATTCTTTGAGCACTTTTTTCCTAAGAACAGCAGCTACCTGTTGTAGTTTTCCATTTAGTAATTGAATCCTGAATGTGCACACACACACACA
>JAWWEU010000081.1:15953031-15975845 GCA_035583155.1 Acropternis orthonyx
CACACACACACACAAGCTAGTCTGCAAGATAAGGATCTGCACAAAGCTTTTCTTCTGCAGAAGGACTACTTGGCTTTCTCTTACCTGTTTAAATCTTAAATACTAGTCTCTTCCCTTTTTTATGATCCACACCAGATCTTTTTGTCCCCTTAATGCTAGCTCTGAGAGAGAAGGAATCCAAGGAAGCAGTGTTCAGAAATAAATTCCAGTGATTGTTACAGAGAAAGGATTTGCTAAAAAACGACCAAGCTGCTGGCCCATTCCAGAGGCCTGTTGCTGCCTGGCTCAGAGGGTGCCACTCGGAGCTCTCCCATAGCTAACGCTGCAGCGCATGGACGTCGCAGCAGGAAGCTTTCCTCTTTGCTGATGTTCAGCTTACGCCCCGCAGCATGTGCTTTGACTCTAGTAGCATTTATACGTAGATTTGGCCACTAATAACAAATAGAGTTGTGTGTTGTAGCTGTTTAATACAACGCCTCTGTTTCTAATCAGTGCATGGAATTATAGTGCATGCTATGTGTGTTGGTCCCCCCACCCCTTTTATTCACAGTGCACAGCCTCAGGTTTGTCTGCATCTCCACACTGTTTTGATTTAAGAAAAAAAATAATCTCCAAACGTTTCTAGTTGCTGATAGCCCGACTCCTCCCCCACCTCCGCCCCCCGATGAGATGCCGATGTTTGATGACTCTCCTCCTCCTCCACCCCCACCTCCCGTGGATTATGAGGATGAGGAGGCTGCTGTTGTGCAGTACAGCGATCCCTATGCAGATGGAGATCCTGCTTGGGCACCTAAAAACTATATTGAGAAAGGTAAGAGAAGTGTTGCAACTGCATTAGTGCAATATCAGAGAATTAATGGTATCTGAAGGGAATGAAGGACTTAATGTGAGCCTGATGGAAACAATCACTGTCTCTAAGTCAGAACTTGAACCATGCTTTCCTTAGCTTGTCTGTGGCTACACCTAATGTTACAAGATACAGTCCCTTTTTGGACAAATTATAAAATACCTTCAGCCGTTCCAGAAGAGGTGGAAAAAAAATAGCTTCTTTATGAAAAGCATATATAAATTGTATGACTTTCATCCTTGCTGAACTGGACTGTGCTTTAACTACCTCAGGATTGCTGGGCAATCATCTAGAAACTGTTGCAAAAAGGCCAGAAATTCCTAGCTGTATTTATCCCATTAAACTAGATAACTAGAGTGAATCATTAGACTTTCAACTGTAAAATGTGTTGAGGCTTCCTTGGAAATTTATCACTGACTCCAGATCAGCAGACTATGAACTCACATCATAAATGTCTCTTTCCGTGAATAATGGAGATGCTGATTTCCTTCCCATGGAGTTAGTTGTCTGTGCTCTGGCACTGACCATTTCATCAGCAGCAGTGCTGCCAGTGTTCTCGTGAGCTGGCTGGTGCTGTAGTGTGTACGAAATGGGGCTGGGTACCTGTGATACTTGTCCTGGCAGAGCTCCTGTCTTCCATTTTCACTCGGAGCTGGACTGTGCAGGACATACCCATGGGATGAAAAGTAATTGATTCAACATATCATTATTTTCTAGGCATTAAGACATCAGATTTCTGAGAATATATATAGGTGTAAAATAGTAGATTCTTGGATTTGATAAAGCTGATCAATTGCATAAATCTGTATTAACTGTTTTGAATGGCAAGGCTGTAATGTTCAAAGTCATAGTGGTAGTTTTTAACTCCAGTATTGCTGGAGGCTACATTTACTTTCCTTAGGGAAGTCTCTGCTTCCTTAGTGGCACTCAGTGAGTTGGAGGTTGGCAAGAGTATTCACCAAGCACATACTGAAAAGGAGCGGATGTTGTTGTAAATTCACTTCTCTGTCTTCCATTTCTACTTACACTCATTGCAGCTCCTCAAAAAGTGATGCCAGAACTTTTTATCACATAGCTCTGTAGGAAAGCCCATCCATCTGTGTGCAGCAGTTTTACACACCAATGTGTACAACGTCACACATTGAATACAGGCTGTGTGTGTAGCTGCAAGGGCCCTAGTGGAATGATTTTTTTTTTTTGGTAAAACTTTTTTTTAGGTAATCTGACCAGAAATGGCTGCCACAATCTGAGTCAATTATTTCACAATTCAGCTTTTAAGTGTCCATATGCTCTGCTTTATTGTGTCACAGTCAGATGTACCTCTGTGTCAGCTGAGGTATTCAGAGTAGTCACCACCCACTTCTTACTGGTAGCTAATGTTGCAAGGAAAGTGAAATTTCAATTTTTGGACCTAACGTTCAACAGGGAAAACATGTGAATTCCTTATGGAAAATGCCAGGATAGCAAACTAGTCTTGTAACATTTTTTAAAGTACAATTGTTTTTTTAATACTGGTGCTACTAATAAAATGCTAAATGTGTCCCTGTTCAATCCACAGTTGTTGCTATATATGACTATACAAAGGACAAAGACGATGAGCTGTCGTTTATGGAGGGTGCAATCATTTATGTGATAAAGAAGAACGATGACGGCTGGTATGAAGGAGTTTGCAATCGAGTAACTGGCTTGTTTCCTGGGAATTACGTTGAATCAATCATGCACTATGCCGATTAAAATCCTTTGCTTTTCAAAGTTTGGTCTTGTATTCAGTCATACCATGATTATTTACAAGAGGTAACTAAAAGCTAACAGAATTGTCTTAATATACTTTCAAAAATTGTGCCCATTTCTTCAGGCCATACTGTTTTAATGGTATGATTGAATGTCCATCTCTGAGTCTCTAGGGACAGTATGTCTTACCTGATGGCAATTTGTAAAACAAACAACTGTCTATAACTGGTTATACTTATTTACTTATGCATTGTTAATTTTATGACCAGCCTAAATATTATGGGGAAGTAGGGTATAATATTTAATGAACCATGATCAGATTGTGCCATTACATTTTTCAGTACAGCATGGTAACTAACACTACGTTAGACTAACATATTAAAATCTGGATGAGAAGTTTAATGTTAGTGCTGGTCATATTACTTTTTGTTTAGACTCTTTGCTCATTCTTGAACTATATTTGTTTAAAGCATGCATACAAACTTATGTATTGAAATATACTTTTTTAAAAATCCAAGATGCTTCCAATTGTTGTAATCTTTACCTGGAGTATTCTCACTAAAGTCTATTACAATGAGTTGTTTGGGTCTAAGGTGTCCATGTGAATCAAAAAATGGGTGGTCTTATGTATGTGTAATTTGTACCCAAGTTTTTTTAATGAGTAAATTTACATTATGACTTTTTCCATTCATAAATATATAAGTGAACCAAAGGTCTTGTCCATTACTTTGTTGGTTGGTTTGGCAAAGAAGTTTGGAATGATAAAGGTAGCAAAATCATGGCTGTGTTATCCCAGGCAATGTACTAAATAGCAAATGTTTGTAATGTGAATTTATCACTGACAGAGGGAAAATAAATTAGATCTGAAACCTGAATTACACACTTATACATACTCTTAAAAGTTCTTTTCTTCCAACATTTAATTATAGCAAGGATTCTTGACAGAATCTAGTTACCCAGATGCACTGAAAGCTGGACACCATCTGTAACTTAGAGTTCTGAGGAAACTGGTTGGTGATGTGCCCTGCCAAGCATAGACAGCAGGGTGTCCTCCAGGGAGCACCCAGGGGGAACACACATGACAGGAACTTGGCCATTGTTTTAAGGGATCACAGGCAGAGATAGAGATTGTGTACTTCCCTGCTCTACAAAGTCTGTGGCTGAAATAACCTGAAAAGGAATGTGGTAGTACTGGATAATTACTGTGAGAGGAATGTGTCTGGCACTTCAAAGCAGGCTTCTAGAAGGGTACTGAATATACTCTACAAATGAGTGATGGAAGGTGATGAAGTTGCAGGTTTGACTGGCTGGTGAATCACTCAGTTTTAGTCTGAGTTGGAAGTGCTGAGCCTTTCATTATCTGAACTGTAGCAGTCTCAAATTCTGCATCTTGTTAACTGCTATCGTCACCAATATCATACCTGTATTTCATTATTCATTGGAACTCACTGATGTATATAACCAATTAAAACCTACATCCAGTCTTTTATAGTAAACCAGTATCTGTATCTGCAGTTCCAGGTGCTTCTGTTGTTAAACAGCCAGGGAAGCACTAAAACCATCTCTCTTCACAGGAGTTTACCAGCTCCTGTGCATGCACGCTCTGTTTATTAGCGTAAACAAGTGAAATTTGGAACAACTTCTGTTCTCATACACTGATTTATATTTATTCTCATTGTGGTCTTTGTGCATCAACATGTAAACATCTTCCCCATTCCCCACAATCAATACCCCCCACTAAAATAATTGTACAGCACACTTTGATTTGCTCTGAGTTGCATTGCTTCCTGCAGTAAAACACTTTAAACGTTTTTTTTTTTTTAAAACAAAAGTTTTTCTTTTAAAAAAATATTTTTTGGTAGCCTGTGTTGGAAGCAAATAACTTTTGAAATACATTTAGGCACAGTCTGGTAAGTAGCTGCCAGAACGAGTGGAAGGAGTTCTCTCACTTGTCTCGCATGAGAACCATTTCTGTCAGGTGCACGAGGGCTTCTCTCTCAGGGGACGGCCTCAGTTTGCGGATCTCGCGGGTGGCTGCGTGGCAGTAGCGCTGGGCGAGGTAGGTTGTCTGCTGCACACCATCACTCTGATGAGAGAGTGACAGGAAAAGGGTAATTGTCAGCCTTTTACCTCTTCCAGGTACAGGGGGAAGATTTAAGGTCAGTAAGTACCCTGAACCCTTAATTATATTCTGAAGGGGAAAGGAAGAGGATTCATGCCGTATTCATGGAATCCTACATACCTTCCCCAAGGTGTCAAAGTGCTAACACTCATCCATGCTAAATTTAAGTATACTTACAAAACAAGCACTGGTACTAATAACATACTGGAAACTAATGGTTTAACCCCTCCCCTCCTGCCCTAAATAGGGATGTACAAAAAACCCATGCTATTCTGAAAAAATAGGTATTAATTTTGCACAGACCATTGCTCAGTCTTTTCAGACCAGAGTCAATTAAAACTGATAGCGGGTGTGCACTGCAGTTACAAGACTGACTGGTAATTATGTGCCACTTACACCAGTTGTTGGATACAGCTACTCCTCAGCTGAAGGAACTGAGTTCATGCATGAGCTTTTTACATTTATTATGTGGATTTTATGCTATTGGAGGGAAAAAAAGAAGAAAAAAGCTCTTCAGTACCTAGCATTTCTTCTAAAATGCTGTGCTAGTAAGACAGCTGAAGAGTTCTAACTTGGCATTGTACATTGCATGCTCCTTAGCAGGTATTTGACAATGCAGCCTTGCTGTTTTACTTAGGAGACAGTGAATTTCAGACTGACTTCAGCAGGGAAAGCAGAAATACTTGGCATCAGTCTTACCTGCAACACATATTTCCAAGCACGTTCAACATCTCCTGGCTTACTGAATCTCCTCATTATCATAGCATTCATTTCTGGAAACTAAGCACAAAGGGAAAAGGTTTTGTACTGCTTTTGAGTTGTTTCCATATAGCTGCCTGCCACAGTAAAGTCAAAGTGACACCAAAGTACAGACCTCTTCCCTTGCCACTCTTGTTATTACAGGTGTAGCTTTAGGTTCATACTTGCAGTCTGCACAGTATTGTAGTACAGCAAAGCCCAAGTATTTAAAACCTAAAACTGTCAGGGTCTGCTGGCTGTAGCCAGTGGGTTGCAAAAGGTAGGATATGCCATTTCCTCATGTTGAGCAGATGATCCAGTGTGGTGATTTCTGATGTGGCTATTCCCTGGTGTATAATCTGCTTCAGGTATTCTTCTATCACAAATGATGGTTAGTGCTGGCACACCTCAAAGCAGCACCTCTTCCCCCCCCATTGACAACAGAGAACCCAGGAGTCACCTAGCACTTGCAGTTAGCAGTGCATGTTCAATTCCCTACAAATCAAGTGGATAACTCAGTTGTCTGAGAAAGTCACATCACTCATCTAAACATGCAGGCTCTTTCTTCAGGTACCCTAGAAATAGAAAAACCTGGTGCTTAACAGACTAAGGCTCCTACTCTGCAGAAGAATTTTTTTTGAAGGAAAGAGGTGTTGGTTGGTTGAAAGGATTAGAGCCAAACAAAGATGATTTTATTGCCCCACACTTGTAAACAATTATCTGCTTCCCTTGCACACCTCTGGTCCTGAAACTGCAGCTCTACAGCCTTGTTTGGGTACAAATGTAGCATCCCTCAGGGCTGTGACAGTTCCCTGTTACTCATATGAAATCTTCTTGGAGATAGATTTAGAAGTTTATTGGTGATTCATACTTTCTCTAGAAGAAGAAAATCATGGCTTTCTCTAGATCCTAGCTTTCTTCACAAGTAATGACAATTTAATTAGTGTTCATTTAGTAAGTTTTCACATTATTAACATTTACAACTAGATAGGATGTATATGGGATCACTTTATTTAAGCACTAAAGGATATGAAAATCCCCAAACCTGTACGGCAAAGCTGTTATTAGCCACTGGAGATTTAGCATGCAGTATATAAATATTGGACAGGAATGCTTACAATAAAAATAAACCCTCATTCTTCAGCTGTACTAGTTCAGGAGCGGCTTTAGAATTAGCATATACTAGTGTATTTCCTTAAAAAATAAATGCGCTGGGGTTTTTTTTTTGACTGAATAAATATGTATCATGTCAAGCTAAACATTTTTTTTTCCTATAAAGGGCTCTCCTTAATATTCTAATGCACAAAGATGTATTTCAGAGGGAGGGAAGAGGATGAGAAGAAAAGGCAGCTATCACTGAAGATCCAGAGCATGTTAAAAACTAAAGACTGTCAGGAAGACAACTTGGGGATTACCATCTATATGAAAGGGTTTGGAGGACAGTAGTAATACTAATTTGAAGAGAAACTACAACCTGTAATTAACAATTACATTTTGGACTGTCTTCAAATCCTGGCTCAGGGGTTTTTATTTTTGGATACAAATAGATGACACATCTTCTAGTAGCAGCAGAGGTAAGTGTCTGTTGAAGCTCTACTTATTTTTAGCACTTATGCCTTGTTTATGTATCAGTTAAGTCTGTAGTGCTGTTCTTGCAGTTTCTTGAAAAGCAGGAAATTTTCAGCAGGGAAAATGAAGTTAATGCGGAAAACTTTGTAAGATGGTCAAACTATCTTTCAGTGCAAAAATATACGCTTCCCATCTATCAAAGATATAAATGCAGGAAAGCATTTAAAATTGACCTACAAAGAATAAGATTTTAAAATAGAACTGACAGATTTTCTTTTCTTGTATTTCTCTATTATGAACTAATTTATCTTACAAAGCTAATTAAAAGATGGATGAAGTTGAAAGTCAGAGACAGATAATCCAAACAAATTAATAGAATAGTTTCAGTTTAAAAAATTGGAATATTCAACACCCACAAGACAGTGTCACCCTTTCTCTGCCAAAATCAAGACTATTTGCAACATGCCTGTTTCTCGCTGCGTAGCTTTAGCACACCCAAAAACGAGCTGTTTCACAATGGCATCCTCTTTCTCTGGCTGAGTCTCTCACTGTTCTTTAGATGACTCTACTTGCTGATGACTAACAGTTCTGAAATAATGACTCAAGAACATGCTTATGAATCCTCCAGATGAGTGTGGGGAGGGACTGAGAACACCGAGAAAGTTGTTCTCAGTGTGCACTCACCTGCACTGTTAATTGACCCATACTCCGTGCTCTCCTGTCTTTTCTGAGATAGGGGTCCTTGTAAATGCCCAAAGGATAAGGAAGCAAACACATGCAGATGTTCCACCTTCCCCCACCCCAGGCTCTTTAAGAAGGAGAGGGAACTAAATGTCAAAGCTGTTGTTTGGGGTTTTTTTAAATGATTTAAAACTTTACCCATGTCAAGCTCTAAGCAATTCCACTGAGAGATCATAAACTAGAGCTGTGCTGGAACTAGTTGTGCCAGTTTTGTATTATGCTGTGAAGATTGGTAGAAAGGACTGCTTTTTAAGTCCCAAATTTTCTTTCCTCTGCTGAACCAGAAACTTGGACAAGGTGCATTAAACCAGTTTCTTCTCCACTTATGGATTAGCACCAATTTTAATGGGTTTTTTGGTGCTGCTCACACTTCTGGTTTCCTTGAACTTCTGCAAATAATTTTTAAGGCACTAAAGGTCTTGACCAACTTTAAGCTTGTTTTATTTATGACACTTCTTTTTCTCTTATCCAGCCTTCAAAAGGGAAAGCTTCCCATGTAATACTTGAAGACAAAGAGATGAAGAGATCAAATCCAACAAATAGAGGTACCCACCTAAAAATTAGGTAGGGATTTCAGTTCTTGGCCCCAGGACGGATACAAAAGCCAGAACCTGGCAAAAAAGTCTACATACACAGTCAAGCCTGAGGAGAAGAAGATGTCTCAAGAGAGAACATAAGCAAGAAGCTACATAGGACAACTTACAGAAAACATGCAAAAACTCTGTGAATACCTACAAGGGCCTAATAGTAAGAGGAGCTGAAGGGGAAGGTGTTTCTCAGTCTGACAGAACATGTGTGCACACAGAATCCATCTGACCTTGAATGCACAGATTTTTCACACGCGCCCAGGCCACACTTACTGCTGATGCTGTAGACTTGATGTGTTTGTGCTGGACCTCAGTGTGTGCTGTGAGGAGCAGTTTACACTTTTTGCTTCAAAGAAACAGATTCCTGTTGACTTACCTGCCGACAAGCAAACAAGACAGGGCCTGTGGCTAATCCAAGCTTGAGATCTGCTGCTGTTGGTTTCCCCAGACGGTCGGCACATGATGTAAAATCCAACACATCATCTATTAGCTGGAAAAAATAAACATGCAGATTATTTAGAAGCTTTCATTTTGAAAAATGAGAACTAAATACAGAATAATCCTTGTCAAAGAGATTTGTAGAAAATATTAAGACAGCCCACTGATTTCTAAGGCAGTTTGGAGAAGTTTAGATTCCCTTTAGTTCAACAAAATCACTACCTGAAAAGCTATGCCAACATTTTTTCCGTACTGGTATGCAATCTCATGAACTTTGGGATCAGGGCAGCCTAGAATTGAAACCTGAAAAGACAAAAAAACCAAAGTAAGTAGAAAGCTTTAGTTAGCATCCAGTTTTAGTCTCTGACCATAGGTCTGACATAGCCAGCACAGGCAGGAGGAATCTGGGAAAGGCAAAAGAAAGCTGACTCGGGCACATTCTTGTTTCTCTGTTCAGGGAGACACACAACTAGCCAAGCTTACTAGAAAACAAGGCTGAACAGCAGTGCAGTATTAAAACTATATTCAAGTCTGGAAAGAGATTAGCTTTATTAAATATTTATCAGACTTAGAAATTATAATGCAAGGATAAAGAGAGAAGAGATGTGGATGCACTGCTCCTGCAGGCTAGTGGTCATATACAGTCCAGTGCTGGGGAAATTAAATTTATTACATATGTAAATCAGCCACGGGTAATTGGAGGTCAGACAACAGATAAATGGACATTACATGTCTCAAAAGATCACAAAGCTGGATGTGTTGAACTCAGTGCAGAAGGGGCAGTTGAGATAAGGAAGATTATATTTAAGGTGATGTTAACTGTAACTGACTTGCTCAGGAAGGTGAGTTAATTAGCTTGAAGGCAAAGGTAGTGAGGGATAATTAGTGGCAAAGAAAAGACAGCGAGTGAGGAAAGCACACCAAGCTGACAAAAGTATCACTAAACTGAGATAAACAAAACATTTTAATTGAGTACAAATAAAGGAATTGACCACCTGGGAGACAAATTTTGCTGAATAAACTCCACAAAACTGAAATACAGGACATAAACTAGGGTTTGAGAATTACTATCTTGCCTCAAAGTAAGGGCATTTATGTATTGATTATGCACTTTGCAAAATGAAATTGATTAAATACTCAGATTTATTTCATCCTTCAATATAGCAGTGAGGAACAGGGGGCAAAATCCATCCTGATCTACTGCAGGTATTCCAAATCTGCTGTGACTAATGGAAGGAGTGAGAATACATTTTATTTAACATAATACTAAAATATATATGCTGGGAAAACCACACAATATAAAAATACATGTATACAAAAATATACATTATATATGTCAAAATTCTTTAAGACTATGTAAGGTAGGATCATTAAAAAAAACCCAAACCCAAATTAAAAGCGAGTGCAGTAGCAGCTTTGAAGGTGAACATGCACATGGAAATAAGAAATAACATATCCTAATAGATGTGATGGCGCAAGATTAGAGATTAAATCATGCATCAGTGCACTTGATAACTGAGCATCAGAACACTTCCCCCTCATAACCTGTATCCGTGAATAATAACTAAAACCCAGAGGAATCTGGATGCCTAAGGCATTAACAGCATCTCACATTTCCCAGTTTTATTTAAAAGAGGAGGGTAGTATAGCAGGAAAAGAATGCTACTTATATCTAATAATCCTACAAAATCCTGAAGGCTATTAAACAGAGTGAACTACAAATATAAGATACGTAAATAGATGTTGCTAGGGACTATCAAACTAGAATATTTTGCCCTTTTATCCTCCTTTGGATGCTTATCTCTTAAATAGCAGTATTTGCGCCAAAAATCTAACATCTGCTGCACCATGCCTAGCAAACTTCTGGTTGCTTTGGTAATATAAGTCATATAGTATTAGCAAGGCAAGGGGATTGCATCTACCCAGTTCCAATGAAATCTTTACCTACCACCACATTTCATATGGAGGATTAAAATATGGAATTCAGTAGAACAAGGTCCTGGTTAATGGCAAAGGATCAGAGCAGGCAGTTGTTGGCAGAGGGGGAGAGGAAGTGCCATGTAAAAAGAAGAGCTTCCTCATTTAACCTGAAAGGTCAGAGCAGAGCTATTTCTGTCAGTGGATGGTTTTCAGGGGACACAGACATCACCTATACAAGGAATCACACCAGTGTATGTACATTCAAAAAATAAAAGCCTTAGATACAGAACATAACACAAGCAAAATTCATCAACGCACAATTAACTCTTCCATCTTTGCAAGACAAGACCTTCATAGCTCCTATTGAGCTTACAGATACTTCTTGCTCATAGACAAGAAAAAGACAAAACAAAATTAAAAAATCCAGGAGACTGATTTGCCAGTCACCTTCAAGTGAGCAACCCGCTGGCTGTGACCATAAACCTGCAACAAGACTGGGTCATGTCAACCAGGACGCAATATCTCAAAATGCTCTTGTAGATTATTGCCCCCACCTGGACACTCACCGGGATGCAGCCAAGCAGGCTGTCACTCCCAGATGAAGTTTAACTGAAGCCATACTGGAATAACAGCATGCATTTGCAAATACAAATCAGGATAATTGAGTCAATACAATGATATGTTTAAATTATAAAGCTCATCCTTTAAAAATACCCTATTGCTCCCCTAATAGATATGACTTGTTGATGCCAAATTTAATCTTGCAAGAATTCAGACCCGTCCTCCACTAAATCATGATGAAAAATCCTAATACCAAGTGGAACAAATTCTTTAGAAATGTCCTTTAAATTCAATAAAGCAAGTCAATCTGCTCGGTATTATTTCAAACACACTTCTTGCAATAAAAAGCTGTTTCTATTATGTTGTACGAGAGGCTATAAACCAATCTTGCTTCCTCACTGAAATTCACATCCATAAAATACATCATCAGCTCTGGGGAGATAGATCCTGCTCTGATATTTCATATGTGACAATATGGCAGCTGGAGTTGAAAGTACTTGCACATCTCTACCAGTGCCCTGCAAGTCATAGAGGAAAACCTGTTGCTGCACCAGGATATCCTTGTATAAACAGTACAACAGATGTCTGTTCTTGCACTCCTGGATTTCTAGAAAGGAAAAAACTCTAAAATCTTCCCCTTTTCCAGCCTTTCTCCTCTGTGCCCATCTCCAGAAGCAGTCAAGTTCCTGCTTTCTCATTCATGGCTCATCCACTGTAGGAGCACTGTTCCTCTTTCCAGTAGAGTCAAATAATAGTTTAGGTTGGAAGGGGACTCTCAAAAGTATTTGGTCCAGTCATCTGCTCAAAGCAATTTACTTCACAGTTAGATCAGGTTTCTCAGAGCTGTGTCCAGTTAACTTCTGAGCATCTCCAAGGATGAAAAATCCCACACTCTGTCTGGGCTACCTGTTGCAGTATTTGACCAACTTCATGGAGAAATTTTCCTAACAGCTAATTGAATTTCTCCATGGTACAACTTGTCCTTTCACTGTGCATCTCTCCATCCTCTCTGTGCCCTCCAATTATGAGGCTGCAGAGATGGCAGAAGGATTCCCCCTTTGCCTTCTCTACTCCAGACTAAATCCAGCTCTTGGCATACCATTTGCTCCGGTCCCTGCCATCACGGCGGCCCGTCACTAAACTCACCCCCCAGTGTCCCCGTCTGTCCTGGATGAGGGAGCCCAGCTCTGTGATCTCACATGTGCTGAACAGAGTAGAACATCCCTGCCCTGGATGTGCTGGCAGTGATGCACCCACGGTTTTCTGATGGAGCCCTGTGCACACATCAAACTATGAACCAGTTACAGCAGGAGCTCACAGGCAGATCCAGAGCTGCAAACTATTCATTTTCTTCAGTCCCTAAGGCAGACCTTCCACACACAGCCTTGCCTTACACAAGCAGACTGCATGTTTTCTCCTAATACAGAAATCAAGAATCTCTAGTGTAACTTTACACATATCGAAGCAAACATGATTTAATCCCTCTTCTGAAAGTATGATGTGCAAAATATAAACAGCCCTGTGAGGTTCAGGAATTCACATTACAGCAGGGTAAAAAAACGCACAAAGAGAACCTGCTCAAGTTATTTTGCCGTATCAGCTTGCCTGATGACTAAACAGAAATTCCACTTCAGCTTTATTGTTTCTGAATTCTTGAACCAAAGTCACCTCTCATGTTTCTCTGAAAAATGCCTTTCAGTAACTAAGGCTTAAATGCCCACCTGGGCCATCTGCCACCATTTCCTTTTGCAATTTATTGTGTTGACTGAAACTTTGGTAACATTCCCTCATGCAAAACTATTGTAGAAATAAACTGGAGACTAGGATGGCTCTAACATCTTGAACAGATTATCCTGTCTATCAAAAAAAGTATTTTGCTAACTTAAAGGACTTTGATTTAAATGCAGCAATGCTTTGGCAGTGCAGAAGGTATCTAACAACACAGTGACTAGATTGGTGTTGACAGACTCTATAATCTTGTTTAGACATTTTTCCAGGAATACTCTACTCTTCCATTTCTAAGAATGTAGACTTCTAAGATGCCACCTGAACTTGTCTGATATTTTGTTTATGCACAGCAACAAATTAGGTTTTTTTCTATCATTAACAGGAATTGAACTGCTTTTAATGGCACACTAGTCTGGTTCCAACTGATGTTCTGAAAACCAATAATCTCTCTCAGCTTCGTCCCTAAAACCAATATATGAACACTCATGATTACCTAACTGATTTTCAAGCTAGAACTGATTATCTGGCTTACTATTTTTGCTGCGGAAAGCAGAACTCCATTCTGATTCCATCCATTTCCCTAGTAGCCAAAGCCATCTCAACAAAAATCTCAACAGCCAAACACACAAAACACCCCCAAATCTCAAACAAAAAAAAAATTCCCTTTTCACTGCTATGAATGGAGCTCTCCTAATCCATGCAGAAAGAAACTGAGGGAGACACACATATACAACTCATTGCTAATGTGTGCAGCAAGTATGGTTTTGCCATTAAGACAATCCTCTCACTCAGTTTTCCTTTATAACACAAATCTTACAGCATAGAAAATTCCAGAAATTCAGCACTGGAACAACTCGGACCAGTCACAAGAAGAAAAGCAGTCACCCCCCTGCCCCCCACCAGCATTACAGCCTCAGTATTGAGGGAAGTGCTTAAATCCTTAACTCTTGCAAGTCATAAAAAGGCAAAAGCTCAAATTAGCACATTTGTAAGAATCCACCCAGTGGGAAAGTGATTTCTTCTATCTGCAAAGATTCTTCTAGATAAGGCTGTCAAAGTGAATACAAACACTTGTGTATGGTCTTATTGGGGTAGCAGAATAATGGAATGCTCTTTATTAGTCCAGGTGCCCACTAATATAAAAGATGACTTGCAAAGAAAATTCTTGCCAGAGTCATATTTGCATTAATATGAACAATCCAGAAGACTTAATTTCTTTCCTTCTACTAGAATGAAAGACATTTTCCCTCCCTACAAAATCCATGTCTCTGTGGGATCTTTTTGATATAAGCAATTTTCAACTGCTGTTTGTTGCACAAAAACAAGATGATTAACATTAGCAAAGATTTTTAGTCTAATTCTCTTGCTGTAGAATACACCAATATACTGCCTTTAATTAAAAAAATAAAAAACCACCAAAAAACCAAAAAGACCCCAAAACTCTCTTGGGATAAGATTATTGCCCACCTTCTCCATTTTCTGCACTAACACTAAACATGTATTTTTGAATAAGAACCCAATCTTGAATTGGATCTTCTTGTAATCAAGTAACAGAACTGAGTGACAGACAGGGTTGGATATAGCAATTGATAATTAAAAACCTCAGAGAAACCGAAGAGTACATGCTTCTGTTGTTTTACAACATAGTGTAGAGCATAAACAATTAATTTGTTTCTTCCCACTGTTATCATTTAAGATCTCATTCAGCACCAGTGAGTAGGGACAGATGTCAAAGATGACTTAAAATCAAATTGTAGGCTCAAGAATGATCAACTGAGATGAAAATCACTGCCTCAAGGTTGCAGAATTTCATAAATTAAAGGCTGCCACTGTGAGCCTTATTTTGATTCAAGTGAGAACAATAAATCTGTGTATGAATAAAAAACAGAAAAGAAAAAGTGAAAACCAATACTGGAGGCTACATAGCTGAACTGTGATAAAATTCACAGTCTCAAACCCATTCACGTTCTGGCAGAATACCATTTAAAGGGTTTGCTTTGGAGGGTCTCCAGAGAAAACAGCAATAACTAGGAGTTTAGCTGTGAAGCCTCACAGTATGGTGTGTTAACTTGAGAAGAGACAGACGTACATACTGCTTTACAACTGTTTGCTATAAGACTCGCGGTCTTCTTAAAAGTCTTCTCGAGGTAGTGAGCAAATCTCTCATTCTCATTTTCCTTGGAACCCAACTGGAGGAATTCACCTGAAAAGATGCACAGATGGGAGGTTTTATTTGTGGGTTTACTGCTTAGGCAAGCAAATCTGAAGAATAAAATAGAAAAAGACCTTACCACGCACCAGATCTTCAATCACCTGAGTTAGAACAGAGATGATAGTAGTATTCCCAATTCGTGCTAAAGCTACAGAAGCAGCTGAGAGGATGAAGTCACCAGCTAGAACAGCCTAATAAAAAAACAAAAAAAGAAAAGAAAAATTGATCCCTTAAGTCTTTTCCTGTGTTAGTAGAGACAATACAATATCCTTTACTTGGCAGATCTACTCACATCATGTAACTTTCCTACATAAAGGACAAATATCTCATTGCAACAGAGAAAAAACAGAAGATAACCAAATCTGAATAATTTTTGAATCCCTATTTCATAGTGCTGTTTATACTTTTCTGCACAAGCTCTGTCCTCCCTGTATGCAACACCTGAACACGTGTTTGCCTATAAAGTTTTTTTGAACATTAGTTCTCTATTTGACCATTCTGTTACGACAGTTACTCCACGTGAACTCTGAACTGCCCTAAGTTCTGATGTGTCAGCAGTGTTATTTCCTTCCTTCCATTTTCTGGTTAAGACCTTCCTTGTAATGTGCTATGAAGAAACACCACTCTCAAAAAAAATTTCCTGCTGATTGAAAACATTTATGTTTTCACTGCTGAATCAGAGCAATATAGAGCATTCACGATGGGGTACAAGTTCAAAGTATTCCAACAGCACCGCAGAAATGGCATAGGGAATGTAAAATCTGTAAGAATCACAGAATGGGTCAGGTTGGAAGGGACCACAGTGGGTCATCTGGTCCATCCTCCCTGCTCAAGCAGGGTCATCCCAGAGCACAGGGCTCAGGGTTGTGTCCAGACAGTTCTTGAATATCTCCAGTAAGGAGAGTCCACAAACTCTCTAGGCAATCTGTTCCAGTGCATGGCCACTGCACATTAAAGAAGTTTTTTCTAGTGTTCATGTGGAACATCCTGTGCATCACTTTCTGCCTGTTGCTTCTCGTCCTATTGTTTGGCAGCCCTGAGAAGAGCCTGGCTCTGTCCTCACACCCTCCCTTCTGATACTTATAGACATTGATGAGATCCCCTCAGTCATGTCTTCTCGAGGCTGAATAGACCCACCACTCCACACCACATTCACTCATTATCTAATGTTTTCAACAGTTCAGAAAAGGAACACACATTTGTCTCACCCACAAACTGTGTACACCTCTTCATACTTTTGCTGGTATATCCCAAGACCTAGGGATAGTAACCTTACAAAACTCTAGGTGTTTGTGCTCTGCTGAAATTCAAAGGCAAGTCTTGTATTTATCAGCAAACTCACCTTCCTCTCTCCCCAGATTTGGTTAAGTGTCCTTTTTCCTCTGCGAGAATTTGCATCATCAATAACATCATCATGAACTAGACTGGCTGTGTGGATCATCTCTGCAATTATGGCCACAGAGCGCTGGCTTGCTTGCACCTCCCTAAAATAAAAAACAAGAACTGTCAAACAATCACATCAATCATATATGCTGCAATACACTAAAAGAAATCTCTACTTAAACAAAAAAATGCTTATTTGAAAAGGGCTGTCGCAGCTTTTCTGTGGTCTGAACCCCGCTCTCAAACCTGGAATTGGGAAGACAAGAGAAGTTAAGATCACACTAACACAGTAAGTGCAATGGGATGATTCCATCCTTATTAGGCCTGGTTCTACCTTGCTGCACTAACAGTACTGCAAAACTCCCACATTACTGACTCTAATCCCTCTAAATCCAGACTGCAATAAATAGCACAGCATCAAGGATGCTTGGTTCCAAGGAGATGGAAATACAGAAAACAGCAGAGAAAACAGTGCCAGGTACCTTTGTAGATGAGTTTTACATTCTCCTTATCTATGTGTTCCTCTACCTATAAACACAGCATCACAAACTCCAAAGCTGGATAACTCTACTAGCCAGCAAGCTGGAGAGGCACAGAAACAGGTATTCTACCTTTGAAAGACATAACCCATGGATCTTATCCTTTATGTTATGTGATTACCTTAAAACCTCAGAAGTTCTTCAAAAGCCTGAGGAATTAACTGGAATTATACTGCAATCACTTTAGGACTGTGAACACCAACTACCTAACACTTGCTGGAATTCAGCCTTTTGGAAGATTTAACACTGATGATTTCAACGCTCTGTAGTTCACAACTACTTTATTTTTGAAAGTAAGTGAAAAGAAGGTAATGGAAGAACATAGAAGCAATTATCTAGGGAACAGGCCTGGCAAAATGCACATAAAAGAGCCAACCTAGCTCACACAAAGGACCACCTACTCTAGTGTCCAACTGCCCCTGTCTTGTTCTGTATCCATCTCTTTTTCTACCTGTTTTCATCACGAGTCACATGCAGAATCCCAGAAATGGCTATCCCAGCCAGCTTCTCCTCACAGCTGTAACAAGCCCACATAGGCACAAAACAACAACAAAAAGCCTCACAAATCAATAACCAAAAAAACCCAAACCCACCCACAACAAAAGAAAATATTACTTCTGATATATAGATACCTTGTTTCTGGTATACAGACAACAGAGAAAAATCACACTATCTTCCAGGAGAACAGGAAAAGAACTGAAACAAAATACAATTTCAGCTCAGCTGAAGGGCATTTAAAACCTTCCTGCACTGCCTATGTCTATTAAAATGTAGTGATTAATCACAAAATGGAAGAACATGTTGCAGTCTGCTGACATAACACTGCGTTCTGACACCTACCTCTAGACAGAATTCTGTATTGCTGTCAGTGGGAGTTCTACATCCTGAACAATAGCAGGATGAATGGGTGGCTCATAGGCTGTGAAAATGTGGCTTTTACACAACAGAAAATAAGAGCTGGATACCTTCAGGGTTGTTTGAAGGCAGGTTTTACTGTGGACTAATAATTTAGTCAAATGCTAGTTCAGTGTAAATAATTTTCCAAAATAAACTATTCTTACTAAGTAGGAGAAAACTTACCTTCAAAAAAACTGTAAAGGTCTCCAGCCTCTTTCATGCACTGGTCTCCTTTTGGGGATTCCCTTTTTCATTAATTATGTCAGCAAACTGGACTTCCTGCTGGGAAGCAGCAGTAAATGGCAACACTCAACTGACACACCAAAATCTTTCAGTAGTATGAACACAGCACAAAACCAGGTATTTCAAAAGCTGCTTCTGAAAAGTTCTGCATTTTAGTGCATTTCATCTCTGACAATGACTAAAAATGGCATAGGAATGCTCATGGTTCATGTGTCTGGTTTCCAGAATGTTATATCAAATGTGATCATTTAACCTGAAAGGTTTTTTTAAACTACTATTTCCACAAAGTCTCAAGCAAGATTCTTTCCATCACTGGCAAAAAAATCTGCAATAGTTTCCTACAACCATCTTGTGAGCGTAATTGTGAATCAGAGCATGCCTGTTTTAGGGGAAAATACACAGGAAACGGGATCCTTCTCATTCCCTGCCATTTTTCATTCAGCTTCGCCTGCAAAACAAAAGCAAGAAGGCGCAGTAACTCAAGTCAATAAATAACTGGGTCCCCACAAATCCAGTAAGTGGAAAGATGCCATTTTTAGGTCATTCTCAAAGTAAAGGCACCCCAAGAGAATACGTATTCACACCATTGTTTTGTACAACTGTTATCTTGTTACACATGCAATATATTAAATTTTAAGTCCTTGATCATGTTCTGTTTTTCAGTAGGTCCCCCCTGCTTGATTCTGTGGTAAGATTTTATAGACCTACAGTACCTTGAGGTGTTTTTCACCACAGGACTTGTTTCATGTACACTGAACAAGACCAAGGCTGACCTTACAAGTTAAAAAAACCCAAATACATCTCTCCCTACAAGTATCCCTCTTCATAAAAAGACAAAAACCCCACAAACAGTGAGGACTAAACAAACCAGTATTTACACTTTGCAACAAAAAGCTTTGCAACGTGTTTGCCAATAAGTAAATATTGCCAGTTTAAAAATAGGAAATGAGCAAAAGAACTTGCAAGATTTCTGTTACACCACACTCCTCCATGTACATTTCTGCTCTTAAGCCCCTGTGGCTGAAAGAAACAACCATCTCAGAAACATAGTCTGTGACACTGAAGGCACTACAAACTAGGGGAGGCACAAATAATGGATGTGTTAACATGGAGGCAAATTGCACAGCAGCTGAAAACCAGCACACAGTACAGGCTTGTGGGGGAGTGAAAGAGAAGGGGAGTAAGGTTGCTGGCAGGTCATCATATCTTTAGGAAATGTTATTCTATCAAGTTTAGCCAGGTCATTATATATGTGTTTATCACACTATTCTGATGGATTTATTTCCCTTCCTCCCCTAAATCTTTTGTGCTCACTATTGTCTCTGTTGAGGTGCCTCTGTACTTCTTTGGCCCTCTCTTATTTGTCTCTCTCATTTGGGTTGCAGAAATAGAAATAAAAACTCTTATTTGCAAATGCCTTTGGAGAATACACTCTAAACAGAAACATTAAGTCCTGTCAGGCTAAGTAGTAATTCTGTGAAATTCTGCATGCAGTTATCTGAAGAAATGCCAGTGGATGTGTGAAATTGAGGGTTTGCACGACCTCAGCTTCAACTGTTTACAACTATTCTCAATCTCACACAAAGCTAAGTTGCTATCGATAAGCAAAAAGCCACTGCCCAAGGGACTCAAAGACTCAAGGTTGGCCTTCTGACACTTAGAACTTCAAGAGAAAAGAAACAACGTTCCAACAGAGAACAATTTGAGTGCTTCAGCCACTTATATTTTTGGTAATAGTTCAGATAATTCTTTATACAACTGTCATTTTCCTTATTATGACTACAATAAAATGACCTCACTCTAGAAAAACAGTTAACCTGTTGAGAGTATTCTAAATACTTCACCTTTCTCAAATCTCAACAGAAATGAACATGTCACCTAACCTGTAAGCAGAGCTACCTGAGCATTCCATTCCATTCTCTTGAGAAGTCTCAGTTACTCTGGTGGGACTCTCTGAAGAGAAAGGGGTCTCTCTGGACTGCCTCCCACAATCAGAACCTATAACCTTACTAAGTTGAGTCCTTTTATTTTAACAGCCAACCAAGGCAAAATATTCCTTTTATACAGGTATTTCACAAAAGAAGAAAAAAAATAACTCCACAAATGAAAGAGCAGGCAAAAGCATGCTGGGTCCAGCAAGTTACAGGACAGTTGAGAATGGCAACAAGATGAAGCAGAAACTCAACATCAGTAACACAAACCCCAGAGGCAGGATACAAAAATATGCTAGAGATCAACAGCACATGATACCGGTTCACTCTACAGGTCTACAGATACTGTGGTCAGTGTCTTTGATTACATGTGTGGGAATCAAAGCTTCAAAAAAGAAAAACAAGTCTGTAAGAAGAATCAATATTAACCGAGGAAAACAATGATAAAATGCTTTAAGGGAAATGACAAGTTGAAATAGGAAAAACATCTTTAAAAAGGTGTTGTGAGAAGCAGAATGGAAGACAAGTATTTTTCCCCTTGGGTCTATAGATGAATAGCAGACTTACAAATATGCAGTGTTTCCTTCTCTACATAAAATCTTCCTCTCAAACATTAAAAAGTTAGAAAAAAAAATTTGTTACCTGGATACAATGCTGTTTTAAGAAACAACAATAATGAAACTGGTATCAGTGTGAACTGGAAGTTACATATCTAAAAAGCAGGTGTACCACACCCTGCTTCAATACGCTTGAAAGAAAAAGAGAAGAAAAAGGCCATAAAACTTCATCAGCTCACAGCAAGTGGGTACCCACAGCATGAATGTACAGCCTTTTGGCATGGCCTAGCCAACCCTCAAAAAACATCAGTCATCATGCATGAACCAAAGAGCAGTACCGTGAAGACTTGTATCAACATACATGATATTGTGTTACAATCACAGGCTTAGAGAAATTGACATGAGGCAAAGAAGAGGAAGGTAAATACCCTGAGGTTTCATTGTTTCTTTCCTGAAACATTTGTTCCCCCCACTCAGAATTTCATTTTAAAAGCAACATGACAGAGACAGTGACTCAGTCTGGTTTATACAAGGAACATTCAGATTATTGAGGAGGCTTTTAGAACACGGAACATATTTTGGAGGTGCTGATAAAAACTGCAACAGATGTACAAAAGCTGCAAAGTGACACAGGCATGTATAAACCAGAGGACTTATACTGAGGGGTGGCCACTGCAAAGCAAACCCTTGCCCCAGGCATATGTGGCATTTGAACTCTGAGATCACACTTTCTCACTGGCACAGGGCAGGTCTCAAAGCTGGTCTTGATGATTTCAGGACACATGGACAAGAACATGTCCATGAGCATATACATATGTCAGAAGACAGCAAACTGCTTTGAGCATAAAGGCAAATTCAGTCTTTCTACCACTATTTCTCTTTGATTCACTGTTCAACTCCCACACTATATGGCATCAGTTCCAGCCTTCTCAGTATTGCAAGCATAATGTTGTTCATAAGCTCCTCATGCTACATACTAGAATGAGATAAAACTAATTTCAACCATTATTCTGATTAGAAAGATGCTCAAAAAACTCACTGCCCCAGCTATGAAAAGTCTCCTAACATTCCATCCTTTTAGCAACACCTCGCTTTGTCTTAATAGCACATTCACTCTGATCCTGATAAATTTGTAAACCACAAGTCTTCATTCTCCCTAATTATCTTTGCAGTCCATGCTTGAAGCTCTCTGGGACTTATGTTGAACACACGGATCAGACACTGAATTTGACGATTTCAGAAAGTGTGATATACATTCCCATATCTGAGCTGGATACACTCTGGTTGATGCGTGCTAGGATAACGTCAAGGCTTTTCACAGGGAAGGTGGCTGCAAACCACAATGGGGTTATGCCCTAACAGGACACCCATGCAACCTCAGGCAGAAATTTCTGGTTTATTGTGCTTCATTCCACCATGGATGGTTGATCATCAAGAATGGTTCTGTCATCACAAAATGCCATCATCGTGCTCCTGTTTTTCATGTCAAGATCACTCATGAAAATATTAAGCCAACCAGTGCTGTGACAAAGGACATCCCTGAGGAGTTTCACAAGCAAAATTGTTCCTTTTGCTGTCTCTAAGACAATGACATGGAGCAGTTCTGAATGGAGAACAGAATGAAGCTGGAGCAAAGTCCATTAATCCTGGACAATGTTTTTGTAAAACAGGGGCAATTGACACACACAGGACAGGACACTGCCAACTAGGTTTTCCTTTCTCCTTCAAATCCATATTCACATAGGAAAGGGCACACGGGGAGAGGTGCCATACCAACCAGCAAAATATATGCCATGCTCTCAGGTAGTAATCAAGTCCAACAATGCATTAAACTACTGCTGCAGAAAAATCGATGCAAGAGCTCAGAGAAACTCCTTAACACTGAGAAATTAGTCTAGAAACACTTCTGGAAAGGGACCAAAGATTTGCTATTTGAAATTCTATACAAGGCAAGATTGGAAGCATGGCTGGAAGATAGAGAACACTCCAGCCAACATGTTTCCTCAAAATGCAAACATAGCAACTGATAGGAATGTGTGGAGACAAGTATTTGCTATGAGCCAGAGCAAG
>JAWWEU010000081.1:15975945-16075400 GCA_035583155.1 Acropternis orthonyx
ACATGTTTCCTCAAAATGCAAACATAGCAACTGATAGGAATGTGTGGAGACAAGTATTTGCTATGAGCCAGAGCAAGGACTGATAGAGAGTACAGGCAAGCATGATATTCTTCTCAGTTAAAACTGCTTGCACAAAACAAGCTCAGAAGGATTACACCAGCTCTAAGCTTAGAATTACATTAAAGTTTAGAAACTTGCCCCTAGAGGGTGAAAAAAAGCCCCTCTTGACTGCTTTGAACATCACATAGCTTTGAATATAATCATGCCACCTGCTTAATGGCTTTTCTGATAATTACTGAAAAAACCTATGAGAGTCTCTTCTTGCAGCAAAGTTCTTACCTTTGTTAAGAGCTTAATAGGAACAGGAATGGTTACAAATGAAAAATACTTTTAATTAAGTTCATATAGTTTCTAATAAAGCATTTATGCAAGAAACTAGAATTGACTAAAAGCCTTACAAATATTGTCATTTGGCAACATTATTTATCCATCACCAGTTACAAGTGCAGTCCACAATTTTACACATGGAAATATGTAATAAACCCATCAGTTCCTTCTGCACTGCTAACTACACAAATACAGTTTCAAGATGGAACTTAAATTCAGGTTTTACTGGGGAGCATTTTATTTTCATAAAGTTACTAGACGTATTTTTTGGAAACACAAGAATGATAACTTTCAAGTATAATGTATGTATCTAAAATTGACCAACTTACTTGTAATTATTATGGTGAATGTTGCAAGCCCGAGCCATTAGCACCACAATCATCGGTCGAAAGGCCTTTCCTTTCCCATCAAAATAATAATCACACATTTCCTTAAGTTCTGCTGCAGAGACAAGTAATTCCTACATAAAGGACAAGAACATTTCAGCACAGAATCACAAAGTCAACCTGTTTAGTGTAAGTAAAACAGTGTATGTGTATAAGGTTATTGCCTGCATTCATTTCACCCAGTGTAAGTTGAAGTTGTTTATAAAATTACTATGAGTAATCTGAAATATAAATGCTGCATTCCAACACTGCAAATCAGAAGAAATTGCATTCTAGTTCTATAAAATATGAGAAACACTCCTTTTGCCTTCAATTTAAGCTTCAGACAGTTGTCCATAAACACATATCATGTTCTTTCAATAAATATCCTCCAAATTGATGGTTGCTATAAAAAACAATCATCATAACATCCCAGAACAGTCACCAAAAACCCCTTACCTTTTTAATATCCTCATAGAGATTCTTCAAGTCTTTTCTACCAAGTTGAAAAGGGTCCTGGTATTTTTCATCACTAACTGTCTTACTGCAGCTGCACAAGTGGGATGTACTTGTATGATGAAACCTGGTGACAGTGTGTTTGAAGACAGTAATGCTGTTAAAAGCAAACTTTCCCTGATTCCCCAATGAGAAACATTTGAAAGCGTGTCCCCCTCCTCCTCTTTGCTCACACAAGATGTGACCAAATGGCTAAAATATATGAAGGCATCAAAACGCTCTTCTCCGCCAGATAATAAGGTGCAAGGACAGCACAGCAACGTACTGATGATCATAAAACCTTAGGAGCTGGCAAAGGACATTTGGCAAACAGGAACACACACACACACCACCCTTTAACAAAGTCCTCTGAGACACATAAAACTACATTGTGCTCAATGCATTCTTTTTGAATACACTGTGGATAATACAGCCTATGTTTGGAGATAAAGCCTTCACCTTCTGTTAATACAAGGACTCTGTTACTTTCTTCCCTCTCCTGTAAACTCCTGGGAAAATATTTCTGACTTGAATTTTTTTCACTTGCACAAGCACCTACATTACAAATTAAATCAATACTTACACGTAGCATGATGATGCTATGAAAGTTCATCAGGAAAGCGTGAAAGCTCCACCTGTATGCCTTAAGGGAAGGTCTGATTTACTTTTTCTGTTTCCTGAAGTTTGTTTCCTATTTTATTTCCTTACCCGAAGTGACCCATGTGTATTTTCTTGTAGCATTCCTGCTTTGCCTGCTACTCTCCAGGGTAGAGGACTTCAATTCAGACTCGGCACCATTGCAGCAGTCTACACTGACTTATCCAACTATGTACTAGAGTTAACAACCTTATTTTCAAAGTTTACAGCTTACAGGTATAACTACCCAGTTCGCTCAGCAACTATGTCTTTACCCACAACAATATGATGCTTCAACTTACCGCCAAAATACATTACATATTTTTGGAAAGGACAAAGCCGAACTTCTTTGGGTAAAGTGACACATCTGCACAATATAAAACCAGGGTTAATTTATTGGAGCTTTAAACAGAAAACATTCAACCACAAAAATCATGTATCTGTTCACCAGCACTGTTCTATTTCTCCATCTTAACAACCCAGCAGCAAAGGGAGTCCCATAATTGCCTTCCATATCACGTGAGACATCAGTGCCAGCTGGCATATCAGACTGACTCCTTCGCTCAGGAGTGTTGGACTTTCTCCCCTTGCAGAACCAGCCCAGGAGGCTTATCAGTTAAATTACCAGAACTGCTCTAACGAAACCTTGCTTTTGTAGTTGTGTGCAAGGTGCAATTTTCAAACGTTCCCTGTCTGGCAGATAAATCTGGACTGCACCAGTCAAGGCACAGAGAAAAAGACAAGACCTATTTCAGTAAACCAGTGCACTAAGAGAAGAAGAAGATATCCTTGTTCTTCTCTGAAGCAATTTCAATTCAGCTTTCGGCCTATGATAATTTACACCTATCTATCTCCCTGCTAGATGTCCTGTAATTTCCAAACCTAGTAATCTCTCCAGTGATCTCTGCCTGCAAACAGAGCCCAGGAGCCTGGAGGAAGGCACAGTCCCAGGTACATCATTCCAGCAGATATCAAGCTGAGAAAGGAAGAACAGCTTTTGCCTCACTCCTGGCACTGCTGCCAGGACTACCCAGTCCTGCCCTCAAATGCAGTCTGACTCAGGAGCCCTAGTGGGCTGAGCCAGCCTGAAATCACTGCATTCCACGTGCTCACCAAACTGCCTCTGGAAAAGCCTCCAAAGGAATGCTCAAGAAGACCTGGAACTAGAGAACCTGTTTCTCACACCTCGGTGTATCCTTGTATGAAGAATTCAGTCTCTTCTTGGACACAGGGGCGAAACAAAAGCACTGTAGTGGCTCAAGGACATCCTTCCATCCTCCTTGCATAGAGGATGAAGAAAGGTCATGCAAGGAGACAAGGGAAGGACAGGAACCCTGACTTACAGATCTGCAGCTCACTGCTGTCTGACTTCAGTGTCCAGCCCTAGGGCTGAGACTTTCGCAAGTCATTCTCTCGTACCTCTCACCGTGTTCTGTGGTTAAAAAATACTGATCTCTTGCAAACCTTCCTTCAATGAGGGCACGCCAAGACTCCCTCCCCGGCACTGCTGCCTAGCAGTGCAAGCCCGGCTCACGCAGGATGCTGGACACACCAGCCAGGGCGCTTTACCGCGGGGCAGAGCAGCAGCCTCGCCTTGTGAAGCGGCTGCAAACGAGCTCAGGGAGGGAACTGCCCCCATTACGACCCACAGCGCTAACTCACACACGAATGCGTTCAACATCTCACACTAATCAGAACCGCTTTCCCTGCCCCCCAGCTAGGGAAGGCTCTGCAGGGTCCACAACACCAACCAATGCTGCTCCGAAAACCCTCAGCCCAGTACTTAACCTTACACCGAGAGCGCTCCTGCCCCACAGAGGAACCCCCCCGCCCCTGCAGGGAACGGGCTCCGGCCCCTCGCGCTCCCCGGGCGGGAGGCGGGGGGACAGCGAGGAGGACAGTGAGGGACACTGACCGCCCACCCCGGCCCGCCCGGCCCCCCGCCCATTGATCCCGCGACCCCCCCGCACTCACCGCGCCGGGGCCCGGCGGGGCGCAGGGGCTGGGGCACGGCCCGGGGCCGAGCCGGGGGCCGCGCCGCCACCGCCAGCACCACCGCAAGGCCATGGTGTCCCCCAGCCCCGCCGCGCCGGCACCGCCCCCCGGCACCGCCGCGACCCGGACGCGGAAGCCCCGCGCAGCCACCGCCCCGCGGGCACCGGGGCAGTGCCGCCAGCCCCCAGCCGCTCCCGCTCTGAGGGACGGAGGGAGGGACACCGTGGGCCGGTGGCTCGCCGAAGCGTTGGGACCTGCGGTGGCCCCCCTGGCCGGCCGCCTGCCTGGCGTGGGGCTGTGTGGCCGCGCTGTGCGGCCACACCGGGCTCTGCCCGGCCCCGAACGCCTCCCGGGCCGAGCCGGGCCAGTGCCCGCGGCCCCAGCGGGCGGCGGAACTCTGCGGCTGGGCCCTGTGCTCCGGCAGCCTCCTCGGTACGGCCCGCCCTGCGCCGGGGATGCGCTCACCTGCCCCGGGCTGTGACACCTGTCCTGGGCCGTGCTCACCTGCCCCGGGCCATACTCACCTACCCTGCCTTGGGGATCTTGTTCCGCAGGTTGTAGCAGCTGCTAAAGCAGTAACGAAGTGCCGACCTGATACACACAAATCCTATTGTTGAAATCAAAAACCAGATTGACCGTAAAAACCTTTTTTTTTTTCCTCCGTGCGTTAATGTGTTAATGCAAAATTGATAACCTGAGTGGAAGTAGACAGAGTGTATCTCTCGGGCACACAGTAGTGTCACTAATCATAATGGTAATTTCTGTGGTAACATCACGGAACTGAGTTCATCAGGACACAATACTTGTGAGCATTAAGAAGTAACAGTGATAAATCTTGTGTCAGCTGTCTGTAACAGGATTGGTCGTTAGCCGTGTTCAGAAACAGGGCTAGCAGTAAGACTCCAGAGGTGCCAACTTAAAATTTTTACAAAACCTCATAAAGCACTGGTATTATATAATGAATGTGGAATTGTAAGATTGTTGCAAGCAAAAATCTGTAGATGGTAAACCACACAGTGTTAGTTCAGTGTTTTAAAATTGTATTTATCTGTTACCGTGGATTAGGGCACGGAGAATCTGTTGCACTACGTTGGACAGCACTGAACTACATTCAGTTGTGGGGGTAGCTGAATTTCTCTGTCTCATGCAAATATCTTTCAGGGTTGTCTATAATTTAGTGCAATATGAAACTGCCCTGAGACTGTTCTAATCACAGTTAATTCAATCTATGCTTAGATATGATTTAGACCTTAAAAATAGCATGCCCTGCCAGATTCTTTTAACTGCAGAATTCAGTCCTTCTTTTCAAAAATTCCAAATGGAATAAAAACCTGAATTTATTTGTGTTTGCTTTTCATGCAGGCTTAATATGGATTGTGGTAAAGACTTGAGTTTTAGTTGTTTCTGAAGTATATTGTTTTGGTTGAAGGTGAAAGATATTAGGAATAATATGATTAATTTTTTAAAGACATTTTCTGTCTGTTTCATATTTACAGATCCTTTTCCAGTTGATGTGATCCAGGAAAATTATGTCCGTAACGTGAGGAACTGCATTTTTTCAGTTGTCTATCCTACACCTTTTAAATCTCGAGTTCGTCTTGTCGCTGTTTCAAAGGTTGGCTCTTCTTTTTTGTTCCTCTCTAATTAGCAATGATTCTTAATACATGTACTAAAGCATGTTTGAAAGTTTATTTTAATATTCATATGATACTGTGAAAGCATCTCATCAATATATACTTTAAACATACCTAAAACATATTTAAACATATTTAAAGCATATTGTGAGCTGTCTTTTAGTAATGAAATCTATAGAGAAAACATGTTCATTACCACTGAAAATTTCATCATGTTCAAATACTATCTGTATTATTTTTTCTTCAGGAAGTTCTTGAAAATATTTTGGATCTTGATATATCTGTCAAAGGAACATCTGATTTTCTTGAGTTCATCAGTGGTGGGAAAGTGATATCTGGGTCTGTTCCACTGGCCCATAGGTATGGGGGCCACCAGGTAACTGTGGCACTCGCTTCTTCCAAGTGGAATTATGTAGGTCTTTTCATGTGAATTTTACCTTTATAATACCTGTAAGTACACAAACACTTATTAACATTTTGATTGCAGATTTGTTCTTTGTAAGGGGCTGCAGGTGAAAGAATACAGTATACTTTCACAGTACCCTGTTTACCTCCTCTACTTCTGTTTATGCCTGAAGCAAGTTACCTTTTTAACTTCTGCTAGCTGCCAAGTCTGCTTAGCACCCCTGCAGCCTGGCCAGCTCTGATTTGTGACAGGTATTATCAGCTCAGAGGAGTGAAGAAGGACAGAGCCTCACTGCAATACCATGGTTACTAAGAGTTAAGTTTCCTTGAAATGAGTACATGGAGAAGAATGGTAGAATTTGATCTGTAACTTGAAAAAACCCACCCAAAACAAGCCCTGTGAGCTTAAAGGCTTGTTATACAAAAGAGACAAGTCTGTAGCTGTATGTTATAGCTGGAAGGTAAAAAAAAGTGGGGATTACTGCTGTTACTCTTTTTCTGTGGTTTTCTCATTAATTATTGGTGTGAGTGTGGAAATACAGCTTTAGGGATCAACCTCTTAATGACTATGTGAACAAATATCTCATTATATTGCATAGTACACAGAGAACCTACATGTAATTTGTATTGTTTCAAGTATAACTGCTATAAATGTTACAAGAAAATAACTGGATTTTCATTTTTGTCAGTTTGGTAGCTGGGCAGGTCAGTTGGGGGATGGAAGAGCCCACTTGATCGGAGTATATACAAACAGGTGTGACATTTTTTTAAGTGGCTGATTCAACTTTGTTCAATTTAGCTGATTCATGGATAGCCCCAGGTGTACTGTTAGAAATGCTAATGGTATTTTTGCAGGCATGGTGAGAGGTGGGAACTGCAATTAAAAGGGTCAGGAAAGACTCCTTACTCCAGGTAAGTTGCAGTTACTCTGCATACTTCAAAATTGAATGTTTTCTTTTTGAAATTTGCTTTGATTTTATGACTTATTCCTTATTTCTCTGTTCTTCATAGGAATGGTGATGGAAGAGCTGTGCTTCGCTCTTCTGTTCGAGAGTTTTTATGTAGTGAGGCCATGCACTATCTTGGAATTCCTACAAGCAGAGCTGCTAGGTACTTTTTTTTTTCACAATATCTTGATTTACAGGTAATTTTTTGACCGAGTTTCACTGAGTATCAATAATGCAGGACAATTAGTTTCCAAGATTATAGATCTTTTCATATGTGTGCAATCAGAACAAAATATGTCTCTCTAATTCCATGGATTTTTGGATAAAACTTTCCAATAATAATAAACTCCAGAAATTGAATCACTTTTATCTTTGTTATGCTCTAAAATACTACTTTGTTTGAAAACAAGATTGTATACAGTCCATGTCTAGCGGTAAACAGCTGTTGTTTACTCGGTAAGACTGTCTTAACTGAATTACTTTAATTTGAAATGTAAAGACAGTAAAAAGCGGAAGTTCAATGGAGTGATTATATCTGACACTAACTTGCTTCTCCAGGGTTTATGATATTTCAATCAAGAGTTTCTTCTCTTTAAAATAAAGAGAAATTGTTCTCTCACCACCGACTTGCAGTACCAGCAGGGCTAGATTCCTGCCCTGTAAGCAATAATAATACTTTCAGTGTATGTGGTTAATCAATGAGTCTATTAATACATTTTATATGTTTAATAAATGAGTCTTATTACACTAAAGTTAAGCATTTGAATGAATTTTTCTAGAATCCAGCCAATTAGGTGACTGCTGAAAGTGGCTGTTTCTGTACTCATAGTCATCCAGTTGCAGTTTTTAAGACTGGTGGGAAAAATTGTCAGTCATATAAGTAGATGTTAATATTGGAAGTAGTACTGAATGTTGCTCTCAATTCTTTATTTATGCAAACACCCCTTGAGCAGATTTTGTCAAAAAATAATATAAAACTAGCTCTGTTTGAATCAAAGGAAACTTAATACATTCACTCATTTGGATGATTTTCTCAGAATCAAGTAACTGAATATTTTCAGATGATCATGTTTAAAATTTCAAGTTCCTTTTGTGTTCCAAGTAGTCTCAAGTCTGTACTCCAATATTTCAGACTTCAAAGAAAGTAAATGTTCTTCAGAAAAGGCCTATACTCAGCTGCCACATGGCTAGGTGTCTGTAGTTGCAAAGTGTCTGCAAATCTCTCAAGCATTAGTTCTAGCACATTTCCTCTGTTGAAGCGCACTCTTTGTAAATGACATTTTGGATGGTTTATTCACTGACTTCACCCTGAGACTCTGCTGCTGGCTGTTAATGCAGAACTTTAAATCTGTCTGAATATCAGCAGGAAAGCATCTCGCAGGTTATAGCCTCTCTTTGCTGTTGTCTCAATAAATTGTTCAGTGCAAAACCAGTATGAAAGTACTCTGTAACTGTGCACAAATTCTGTTGAGCACACAGTGTGCTTTAGTTCTCTGCTGGCAGATTGGTTAAATGCCTGGCTCTCTTAACTGCTGTACAAGATCTCCAGACTGTTTGCAAGACCTAATTTGGAAAAACCCCAGCTGACATCCATATTCTTCCCAATGGGGAGCTGTTGTACTGAGGCTGGTGGGATGCACTTACAGAGGTCTTGTCAAGTCTTGGCAGAAGTGGGAGGAAAAGCCTTACGGCTTATCCCAGAACGCCCAGCAGGTTAGTTTGCTCTATTAATTTTAAGTACCGTGTTCCCAATGGGGTGCTACAGTTTATGACTGTACTGCCAGATAAAGAGCACTTCATACAGGACCATTTTAGTCACGTACTGGGGCTACCAGTGAGCAGTGTTAGCATGACATCAAGAAAGTGAGCCAGTATGCATAGTTTTCAGGGTGGGCTTTACTTGCATAAAGCTTGATTTTCATGCAAAAGAGCAGGCAGAGCACTTTGGAGTGTAAAGTCCAGCCATTGAGAGCTGGGTAGGTAGGGATATAATCCATCCATCCTTCAGTGAGTGCTGTTCCAGCTTCTTTGGTGTAAGAGCAATTTCAATGCTGCATTTCCTATGGTTGAGTGTACATCTGGTCTGCTGCTGGCTTCTCTCAAGTAATGGTACTTACCAACTAAGGGATCATTTGAAAACTATTTTTGTCATGGGAATGTATCTTTATGTGACTGCTCAGCTACCTGGCCAGCTCTTAAGTGTTGCATGTCCATTAACTTGTATTGGTAACTAACTAAATGTTGATGCCCCCATGGATTTTTTGTAAGCAATAAAAGAAGTGCTGGTATTCTACAGGAATTGTGCAGAGCCTGCTAAAGGTTGCATAGTAAAAAGAAACCCTTCTGGCAGAGGTCTGTTCAAAATAGGAAAATTTAGTAGCATTATTATTCTGACACCTGACCCCTAGTGCTCTGATACACACAATATTTTGTTAGCATCTGAGGTTCATTCCCTGTTTTTGAATTCTTTTGTTTTCTCTTAAAGTATTAAGATTTTCATCTCCCACTTCATTTATGTCAGAGCTTTTTGTACTCAGTCCTACAGACATATCAATTGGTTCCAAATGAGTAATTTAACAAAAACCAAATTCCTAATGCTACTTGTACCAGTACAACTCCAGTAATGGGAGCAGATTGTTTTTTAGATACTTTTCCCAACCTTCTGGAACAATTCACTGCCTGTCCTTTGCAGTTAACAGATCATTCAGTTTGAATATCTACTAGATATCTTCAAAAACAGTGAATACCATAACAATAATTCAGTTTCAAAGCCACAGTTACTGTTGGAAGCAACTACAATGTGTAAGAACTCAGAAAATTTATTTTCATTTTTGTTTGTTTAATACGTATCTATGTTTGTATGCACACCCCACATTTTTGGTCCAATTGAATTCTTTCTAAAATTTTGATGCTTAAATATGTAAACCCAGAATCTAGTGTATTCTCAAAATTTACCTCTTGGGAGTTATTTTAACACTGTGACTGTCTTCAGTCATATTTATGAATAGAATATTATGTTTGCTTCTTGGTCTTTGCTGTGTACCTCCAAAAAAAGTTTGGTTCTGTGCTGTCTTTGACTCCCTAATAGGTAGCAGATGTAAGTAGCTGCATTAAATATCAAATATTAGATATCAGCTATTTTGAATCATGGAATCATAGTCTGGGCTGGAAGGGATCTTTAATGGTCGTCTAGTCCAGCCCCCTCTGCAATGAGCAGGGACATCTTCAGCTAGACCAGGTTGTTCAGAGCCCCGTTCAACCTGACCTTGAATGTTGAAAGATGGGGCATCCACCACCTTTCTGGGCAACCTGTTTCAGTGTCTCACCACCCACTGAGTAAAGAACTTCTTCCTAACATGTAACCTAAACCTGCCCCCTTTCAGTGTAAAGCCATTTCCCTTGTCCTATCACTAGCAGTTCTTGTAAAAAGTCCACTTCTAGCTTTCTTGTGGACCCTCTTTAGGTACTGGAAGGTGCTGCAAGGTCTCCCCAGAGCCTTCTCTTCTCCAGGCTGAACAGCTCAAACTCTCTCAGCCTGTGCTCACTGGAGAGGCACTCCAGCCCTTTGACCATTTTCGTGGCTCTCCCCTGGACCCACTCCAGCAGGTCCATGTCCCTCCTGAATAGAAGAATCCTTTCCAGTTTGACAAATGAAGATAAAGAAGAATGATACAAAATGAGCTAAATTATCCTGCTGCTAGACTCTTGAACAAGAATTCTTCTGTGCCTATTGAAGAGATAAGACCCCTTTCAGAAGGTAGCACCAAGCATTACTTCTGCTGGATTGTCAGTGTAATCACAGTTCCTTTGGAAGAAAACCATCCTACTTGTTAAGCTTAGAGGAACATGATGCCCCTTGCATAGTTGATTTTTCCTGATATAACAGAAAATACAGTGTAATTACATATTTTATTTCATAAAATTAGTGTAAGGTGAAATATTTTAGAGCAAGTTGTAGCAAACACTCACAAATCTCTATATTTGGGTAAATATGAAAATGTATAGGATGTGGAAAATTTTAAGGCAAACAAAAGGAAGAAATAGTTTTTAAAAGTCCAAGTACTAGTACCAGTGAAGAAGGGATAATTGTAATGTATCATTAGAATTATTTCATTTTTGTGTCTTGATACTATTTGAGAAGTTCCTGATCGCTAAGGGTCCTAGATCTGTCCCCAGAGTTCACGAGACAACAGTTTTAGCTCATGTAAAGGGCAGCTTCCATCTGATGCAACAATTCAGTTTCTAATTTCTGTGTCATCAAGATTTCACTATTGTCCGCAGGGATATTGTGACTTATTTAATGTTATAATCACACTAATTGGTCACCTAGGTTCCAAATGAATGCAGTATTTTTTTTTGAGTGCAGTCTCCTCCCCAAGAACAATGTGAATAATGAAAATTGGACAACACTGTATTAAATACAAAATAAATGCATCTTGCTAATGAACCTTGATAAGCCTTGGCTTACTTTTTGCCTGTTAATGTATTTGTAAATACAAAGCTACACCACCAAAAAGATACTTCTTTTTATGAACAAAATGAATTTATGTAAAATATGACTTGATATTTATTGTAAATTATTTTTGCTAAGGTAACTTCTTAATGTTCATTTCTTGTTTGTTACAGCTTAGTTGTAAGTGATGATGATGTGTGGAGAGACCAGTTTTATGATGGAAATATTAAGAAAGAAAGAGGTAATGAACATATTTCAAAATAACGTTACAACACTGTAACTTCATTCTCCATGCAAAAATGTGTAGTGAAAAGTACTAAATAGGCTTAATTTCATTTACTGAGATATAAAACCTCTCCTAAGAAAATCAGTCTGAAACATATCTTGGTTGAAGAAATTAAGCCCTATGAACAGTTCTTGTGTCTTTGTGGCATATGCATTGCAGGGATATAATTTTTATTTTCACCTACCATTACAAAAATGATATAGGAAAACTTTCCATTGTTTCAATAGCAGTACTAGGATGGTGGGAATGCTACAGTGGCTGTGCCATTACTACATTATCTACACCTGCTCTGAGAAAGAGTGGGATGGCACATTATGGGGAAAAATCTGTTGATGTTGGTTCTTTCTCTGTTCCCAGCATCTCTGAGTAATCCCAGTATTAATGCACTAGCAGAATTCTGCCTATGGTTGTTGGTATAGCAAATTAAGCTTTACCATTAAAATGTGTGTGTATTATATATGTTCATCTGTTACGTGTTAGGCATACTTACAAAAATACCAGTTTAACTGTGCATATATAAATTCTGTCTCTGTAGAAACAACACATGATAGCGCTTCCTATGCAACTGTTTTATTTTGCTGATACTCTGTTTACATTTAAACACATATGTCTCTATATTTAAGGTGCAGTAGTGCTATGTCTTGCCAAGTCATGGTTTCGTATAGGATCCTTAGAAATCTTAGCCTATTCTGGGGAACTGGACTTACAAAGGTTTGAATTTAATCTTCGTAGTGACTATAACTGTTTTCTCAACAATTGATTATATATTAAAATGCATGTATACAGTTGGAATTTAGACATAAATTATTTAGAAAGTAAGATTACATAATTTAGAAAGATAACCTGCTATTTTTATACAAGTATACAGAAGTTACTTTATAAGGGTAGAAAGCCTGAATCTTACAAAATGAGAAAGGTTTGATAGCTGAAATAGTTCTGGTAGCTAAGCACTAGGGAGGAGTTGTTTGTTTTGAAAAGATTTTTAAATTGAAACTGTAAGTTCCTACATTTCTCATAGTTGTCCGTGAAGCTAAATTAACAGAAATATGAAATAAATCACTAGCATAAGTATGTTGTATAAAGTATGCTCTCCAGAAACAGCCAAAATCAGAGAAGTATACTAGGTATGAAATCATTGCACAGTTTTAAGCCTCTCAGCATGGCAAATTTTTAGGTCTACTGTAAATATTTAAAAGGAGGAATAGAGGTTGTTCTGGTTTGCTTACAAATGAGAAAGAACTCCTAACAGCAGTTGTACATTGTAGTTACTGATAATTCAGTTTAATTTTCCACATCACTCTACACAGTTACTACTCTTTCTTTGGGGCGGGTTATTTTAATCTCAGCAGATTTTTATTGTAACACTGAAGGACTGAATTAGGGAACTGATTCTAAGTTTTGGTTTGTTTATTTTTGGGTTAAAGTATTTTTCTGGTTAAAGAATTCAGCCATAAAATTTTCTTTGTGAGAATGCTGATGAAGAATTATTCCTTGTGATTGTATATATATTTTTTTAATATGCAAACTCTTTTCCTAAAAGATGGATATTGCTATATGCAAAATCAGATCCTGGTGTGCTCTGGAGGTTTAACATTTGGCAATAATTTTTACTCTATGTGGCAGTTTCCAGTTGTGTTTATGATTGGAACCTTAGGCTTCATCTCTAAGCATTTAGAAGAGCTTAATCCAATACTCACTGGAATAAATAGACTAAGTTTTCTAATAACTGTTTGCAGCAAGCTGTAGATCAGCACTTTGCTGTTTGAAAATAAGAATTTTGAATGACCAGTTCTGAGAGTCACAGTTTTGTTTAAAGAGTTCTGCCTCTCTCATTACAGAAGGTTGCTGGACTTTATCATCCAGGAACATTTTCCATCAATACCTATGAATGATTCAAATAGATATTTGGTAAGTCTTTTTTAAAAGTTGTTTTTTATTTCCACAAGCATGTGAACAAAAACTACACAAAGCTCTTCAGGGTTTCAACTTTTAAAAGGTTTTAAAATTTGAAGTAGGCTTCCAGGTTTTATTAGGAAAACTCTGTTAATTCTTTGCAGTAAAAATCTGCTGCTTTTTTTTTTTTTTTTCTCAAAGTCACATATGAACATTCTTCACTGCTTTTTTTTATGGAAATATTTATTGTGAAGCTTCCATTTTCTGTTCCTTTTTGTTCCCTTATTGCTCAGATTTTCAGTGAGCAGTAGTCATGAAGTTTTTCTAGTATAAATGTAGTACATACAGTATATTCTAGCATACACACCAGTATAGTGTCTTTGTTTCCTTTTTTTAAATTTTACTTCCTAATTTCTTTTAGGACATACTCTTATTTAACTATAGTCTTTGCTGGATAAGGTTATTATGCGCTCACATAATTTAGAATGCAAATGAAAAGTCCTGACAGACAGATTTACAAATTTTGAAAATAGAATGTATCACATATTTCTAAAGTGACTACAATGTTTATGTCATTTACTATTTTCAATACAGAGGACTTAAAATAAAAGATGTGTTTGATTTTAGGAATTTTTCTCTACAGTAGTATCAGAGACTGCAAATCTGATGGCGCTGTGGATGTCTGTGGGGTTTGCACACGGTAAGCTGCCATAGAATGTTTTATGGTCATATACTTAAAAATGGCTTTTATTTCGTATTGAGTTCGTCTGATGTCTTTGCCTACAGCTGTATCTGTTATGCATTAATATGCAAGCTTTCTTTGTAACAGAGTTAGGAACACTTCAGATCTCTCACAGTGTGACTGTGACAGGAGTGGGAATACTGGAGCAAGAACTCCCGGACCTGTCGCAACAGTCCCGTGTACAAAGACAACATCTCGATGTCATGTACACGTTTAACTGCTCCAAATTCCACTCACCCGCGTGAAAACTTGGCGTGTTTCAGTGTACAGGGTCCAGCAGTCAGGGATAAACCAGCGCCGCCCTTCCTCTGGCATTGTCAGGGATAAACCAGCGCCGCCCTTCCTCTGGCATTGTCAGGGATAAACCAGCGCCGCCCATCCTTTGGCATTGTCACGGCTAAAGCAGCGCCTCCCATCCTTTGGCAATGTCATGGATAAAGCAGCGCCTCCCATGCTTTGGCAATGTCATGGATAAAGCAGCGCCGCGCTCAGCGGGAGCGGCGCCGCCTGGCGGGATACTGAGGGAACGCACCCAGCCCTTCCCCCTCTTCCCGCTTAAAACACGTACGGATCACAGGGACAAGCTGTTTTTCAAGTCTGATTTCTGAAAGGTGACTGCTCTAAAGCTCTCAGATTCAGTGGATCTATTTAACGGCAAATTTCCTACAGACTGCGGGGCTCAGGTGGAATTTTAACTTTTGTTTCTCCTCTTTGTAATTGTAGGGGTGTGCAATACAGATAATTTCAGTTTATTATCCATAACAATAGATTATGGTCCATTTGGATTTATGGACTCCTATGATCCAAGTGAGTGTTGCACCTGGTTTTAATTTTATTTATTTTTAATTAAAATAAATTCTTTATATTCAATTGTGTAGTTTCTATATGCGTGAAAACTCCTAACATTATTAGCAGAAAAATCCTAAGCACATGTACTGTTTAAAGAGCTTTAGGGAAAAAACCTGTGTCAGTGGCCAGTTTCATGATAGACTAGAGGTTGCATTTCAAGGGCTAAAAATCTTTTTAATGAAGTATTTTTGTTAAATGAATTTTCATGAGAGTGTTTCCACTTGAACTTTATCAGCTGAATAGATGCTAATACAGAACCTTAGAAAACTAAAAACTCTGTATTGCTGGAAGTAGCCAAATGCAAAAGTGGAACACAGTAACTTTGTATTCATCAAGCTCTATCTTTATAGTCACATCAGCTAATTATGTGTTGGAAGGAAACAAATCAAATCTACACAGTTTCTTTGAAAGTATGAACTCGGTCTTGGAGTGATATACATAGGCCCAGTATTAACATAAATGCATATGATTAGATTATTGTTTAGAGGTTGCATCTGAGTAAGCTTCAGAACCAGGAGTGGTTATCTCACTGTGTGTTTTCATGAGCCTGCAGCCTCAAATTAAGGAAATCTCATGAGAGTAAATGTCATATTATTTCTATTGTATTGAAGAAAATTGGACTTTTCTGGTTTTAGGTCTTATAATGGGTTGACCCCAGCTGGCAATTAAGGATACACAAGCCACTTGCTCACTCCCCTTTGCTGCAGAATGAGGGAGACAATTAGAAAAGCAAGGATGAGAAAAAGCTTATTGGTCAAGATAAAGACAGTTGAATAAGGAAAGGGGGGAAAAAGAAAAGGGGCTGGGGCAACCAAAAGGTTGCAAAGGCAATCACTCACCACCTCCCACCACCAGGATGATGCTGAATCAGTCCCCAAGCTGCCTTGGAAGAACTACTCCCAGCTTTTACTGCTGAGCATGATGTTATATGGTATGGAATATCCCTTTGGTCACCTGGGGTCAGCTGCCCCAGCTGTGTCCCATCTGAGCCTCTTGCCCACCCCTACCCTAACTTTCTGGGGTTGCAGAGAGAGAACAGAGGAGGCCTTGATGCTGTGTCAGCACTGCCTGGCACTGTGTAAAACATTGGTGTGTTATCAACACTGTTTTAGTCTCAAGTCTAAAACACGGCGCCATACAGGCTGCTGTGAAGAAAACTAACTCCATCCCAGCCACAGGCAGTGCACCCTAGAGCCAGATGAAAGGCTTTAGTGTTAAAACTCAGATTTGAACCACTCACCAGATCTGACAGATGTGTCACAGGTCTTCTCCTTAATGCTGCTTGTTGTCAGTGTCCTCTGAGGACTCAGGCAGTGCTGTGTGCATTGATCAGCTTATCTGCATTTCATCTGATCAAGGGGTTCATGTTACATCCACTAGACTAGTGCTGTAGGTAGGCATACATTTTACTTCTGGATACTTTTAACTTGTATAGCAGGTAATCATTATCTCCCAAATGATGCATTTGCATACTGGAACACGTAAGCCCTAATTTTTATGTGAATTTGTAAAGCTGGCTTGTACAACTGAAAAAAATCTTGCTTAGGTAGCCTATTAAATACATGTTTATTATGCATGTGACTTTTACAGAAATACAAATCCTGAATCTAGTTGGACATTTGTTTGCTTAATCCATGTGCTAAGTAGCAGTGTATGTAGTAAAAACATGGGTTTTATGTGTAAAACACATAGTTTTTAATGTAAAACTGGTATTTTTTCTGTTTAAACATCTGAATTTATTTTGTATGGTGACACATGGGAACTTGTCTGTGAATGATGTATTCCTTAGATTTGCAAATAATAGATCTTAAGTTAATTCACTGTAAATAAGTATCCTTATGGTCTGATTTTAACTATTTAGTAGCTTTAGGTCTTTTATATGTAAGTATAGAAATGAATGCACTTCAACATTTTGACATTGGTAACTGTAATTACTCTGCTATGAAAAGTAATGTTTTGTTTGAAACAGATTTTGTTCCAAACACATCTGATGACGAAAGGAGGTATAAAATAGGAAATCAGGCAAATGTTGGGCTGTTTAATCTGAGCAAGCTGTTACAAGCTCTAAAACCTTTATTGGATCCCAGGCAAAAGCAGCTGTAAGTAATCCTTAAAATATCTTAATGCTTAAAAGAACTAGTGAGATGGGAGACCTTCTCATCACCATATGTATAGGAAAGAAAGGGACTAGCCTTTAATTTTTTTTTTTTAAGTGGAAATTGATTCTGGATTAATTATTGGCCAGAATAAGGTCAGAGGGAGGGGAGAAAGGTGTTCACTGGTTGTAAATAATAGCAAAATAGGACCACAGGAAGGTACTAGACGTGTGACCCATTCTCCTTTCACTAAGGTAGGACCTTTGCCTCCAGTTTTGTTTTGTCTAGCTTGTTGTTTAAGATGCTTACTTCTGAACACCACACATCCTTCTGAAGTGATGAGGTAGTATTTTAATAGCTTGTTGTAAAGATTCTTATATGAAGAATGGATCCCAGATGATTCAGAATGCCAATGTTTCTGATGTATCAGTCAGAAGAAGTTTTTGTTGTTCAGTGTACAGTAGGATTATTCCCCACAGCAGCATTTTAGTTCCATAGAACTTGATATTTCTTTTGTTTTTGCAGAGCTTCCCAGATTTTGAAGGGCTATGGTGAGCACTACTACAGCCGGTATGCAGTTTCAGAACTCAGACCTTCTAGTCACAATACTGTAAATTACATTATGCAATAATTTCCTTACTTTATTACTATTTTCAGTTTCACAGAACTATTCAAAGCAAAATTGGGTCTTCTTGGGGAGAATGAGAATGATAGCTATTTGATTGCTTTCCTGTTAAAAGTGAGTTTACTTTGCAAATTTTGTTGACAAACATCTGAACTAACACCCCATACTTGAAAAGCACTGATAGAAGGATCTTTATTTTACCAGATTATGGAAGATACAAAGGCTGATTTTACAATGACATTTCGAGAGCTGAGTGAAATTACTGAAGACCAGTTAAGGGAGCTCCATATTCCTGAGGTATTAGTACAAGCACCCAATTTTAGGAATACTTAATACAGAATGAGTAAATCAAATTGGACATAACCCTGATATCATAAAAGATGTCTCAAGCCATGACTTATCTGGGAATTATGTCATTGTAGCATTATTAAGGGACAGTGAGACTAATACATCTGTGTCATGCTACTACCCCTTGTTAAACCTGTTTCTGGTAATGAAGGATACATTAATGAAAAGTGCTAATGAAAGATGCATTAATGAAGTGTACTGAAGTCAGATTTTCAGCCTCTGGTATGGGTCCAATATGAGTAGTCATAAATTCTCATACACAGGTGGGAATGTGATTTTCTTCACATTTAAGGTGAGTCTGCTACAAAGAACTTTTCTCCCCCTCCCCTCCTTTTTGTCCAACAAGTGAAGTTGGACAGGGCTCATAAAATTTCAGCCTCAGGTCAACTGAACTATTCCTAACATGGATTTAGAAGGTGGCCTAAACCTCTGCTCTCAGGCTCTCTTGTTGCAGTGTCTAATGACAAGTGAGATCCCATGTCATCATAAACTCTTGCTAGAACCCTTTGCCCAGAGTGGCCTCTGCCCTTTCTGGAGCACAAGATTGGTTTTAAATATAACTTAAAACATAAGAATACATTTTGCTATTGTGTCCTGCTCAACCTGCTGTCCCACCCTGTGTCGCTGCTAACTCACCCTCAACATATTCTTCAGGACCAAGTATAACCATAAAAGAGAGAAGAGTATTTAAAAGAGATAAAACTCTTACCTGGATGTAGTGCAGTCTTCAGAATTGGAAATACAGCTGAAATGTTTGAACTGAAGTGAGATGCTAGGCAAATAATAATTGGATAAAAATGCAGAGGGAAAATTTTGAAAAGCTTGTATGTACCAGATCTGGAAAGGAAAATAGGAAGCCTTTTTGAAAGAGCCAAATTGACTTTTTTTTTCATTAATATAGCGCCTTTTCAATGTGATGAATATTGTTCACTTTGCCTGGGAAATTTGTCTTCCCTGAATATCTGACTTACTTCTGTTTGTCTTTGAAGCTATTTTAAAATGAGAGCAAGTGGATTTAGGAGGTTGTTTTAGGGAGCAGAATGACTGTATGGAAAGCATAGAATGAAAATGAGGAGTTGCTGTTTCTCTTTCTGGTTGTGTCCAAATACTTGAGTGATTTTGCCCAAATTTTCTGGTTTTCCTTGTTTTCTTCTGCTAAGAGGTCTATCCTGACCTCTTCTATGAGCTTGAAGCCATTAAGAGCCGTTAAGTACTACCTTCACTTGGTAGCAATCTAATCGTTTTTTTTTTTTTTTTTCACACAATGAAGTGATTTAGCCCACAAGTTCTGAGTCCCAAAACTGATGTTGAAAACCAGGTACACTTTTATGCTGCAAAAAGTTTTAATTGTTTTAAAGAATTTTAATTTTGAAGTAATTTCACCTGCTTTTTTAGTAGCGAAGTTAGTTCTCATATTGATTTGTAGATCAATTAAGATTTTTTCAGCTACATACCAAACTGACCTAAAAATTCCAGAATTCTTTGGGGACACTGCAGGAGTCCTGACATGTAGTATTAACTGAATACATTCTGAAATTCCTCCTAAGGCAGCCTAACTCTGCACGTCTTTGAACAAATGCTTAATTCCCACATTCACCAGTTATCCATCTGACTGACCCTCAGCTTAGTCACTTCTATGTTCATTTTTATGTTCAGGTGTGGTTTTCATTATATTTTTTATTCCTATTCCTTAAAAAACCCCCCCACAAATGGGACCAAAATGTTGTCTTCTTGCTTTTAATTTCCCTTACATTTTTTTTTCTTGTATATCTGTTGTTTACCTCCTTTTATATATGTCCATTTCATTCTAATCTGTTCTTTCTCTGAAGTTCATTTTTTTGTCTGCAAGCTTTGGCTACTTTGAGCTGAGCAATGTGAAGGAGCTGTTAGCTCTCAGTCAGCCAGGGAAGCCTGGCTTGTGGTTGTTGTGCAGCACTGGAGGCAGAAACCCCAAGCCCTGATTTCTTGCTCTTTCCCTTTTCCGAGTTGAATCTCTTCTCTTGCTGCCTCTGTTCTTCTCCTCAGTCTTCTCCTATTCCTGTAGCCTAAAGTTTCCCTTTTTCTCCGCCTTTTCTTTATCAATATATTTTCCTTATTTCACAATTTTTGGTGAGAAAAAAGTCTCTAGAAATAGATCATGTCCATGTACAAGTCAGAAGAGAGTAAAACCTGTGGTTACGTAGCCAGAAAAATAAAATAGGTCAGACAATAAGCCAGTGAAAAACAGGGGTGTAGTGCTTAGGGGTGTTTGGGTAGAATTTGTCGTAACAGAGATGGATTGATATGGATCTATCACACTAGCAAAAAGAAATTATTTGAATACAGAGGAAAAGATACTGGTAGAATTTTGAGGGAGAAAATTCCTCAGTGTCATCGTTTGTTTCCCTGTTAAATACTTTTAATAGTCATTTTCCTGGTTTCGTCTGGGACAGAGTTAATTTTCTTCCTAGTAGCTGGTACCATGCTATGTTTTAGATTTAGATTGAGAATAATGTTAGTAACACCCTGATGGTTTAGTTGTTGCTGAGCAGGGCTTGCACTAAGGCAAGGACTTTTCCACTTCTCATGGTGCTCTGCCAGTGGGGAGGCTGGGTTAGGGTGCACAAGAAGCTGGGAGGGGACAGAGCCAGGACAGCTGTCCCAAACTGGCCATAGGGATATCCCACACCATATGCTGTCGTAAATATAATAAATATATTTTTATATATTTATATATATATATATATATATATATATAAAGCAAATAAACTAGGGGAAAGCTGGTGGGGGGCCACTGTTTGGGAACTGGCTGGGCATCAGCTGGTGGGCAGCTGGTTTTCACTTGCATCACTTGTTTTTCTTGGGTTTTATTTCTCTCTCCTTTTGTTATTTTTCTTTTCATTACTATTATTATTAAATTATTTCAATTATTACACTGTTCTTATCTCAACCCATGAGTTTTCTTACTTTTTCTTACCTTCTGATTCTCTCCCCCATCTTGCTGAGGGGAGTGGTTATGAGTGGCTTAGTTGCCAGCTGGGGTTAAACCACAATATTCATTTGCTTACTTTGGTTTTTGCTTAACAGGAAGAAAATTCTGATTACCTGCCATTAACTGTTTCTTTCTGTTTAGGAGTTCTGGGCTCTCCAGGATCTGGGTAAACACAAATTATTTTCAGAATGGGTTACTATGTACCTCTTGAGATTAAAAGGGTAAGTCTGATGCATTTTCAAGCGTGTATTTGCCAGAAGCAGGCAACTTTAATCTGCAGTGATTTTCCATAATCTTTAGTGGGTCTAATAAATGGGTCCAAACATGATTTCGTATGCCTGTTTTGTCTTTATGGTTCTAGATGGTGCTGGATTCAATAATAATTACCATTGTAATTCTGTTTTCACACACAGCTACATAAAAATGACATGGGAGGAGTGGTCTGTATTTTTATCAGATTTCTTTGGTTAACAATTTTTGTCAAAATGCCAGTCCTACAGATTCAGTCCAAGTTTCACAAACAGGCTTTGCAAATACATAGGAATGAGTAGTGTTTAATTACTGGTAACATGTATATATATATATATATATATATATTTTTACTATGTAATAATGCTGCTTTATGATGACAGTGGATGAAAGTTGAACAGTCATGAATATGCAGACTGTGCTTGGAAAATGCTGATGTTGCATAGATAGGAAGACTAATTCTTTTGTCTTAAGAAAGAATGGAACGTGTTTTCCTCAGTCATATATGGTCTGCACAGCTACTAGTAGTGAAAAGACATACATATCAGGTACTTGGAAATCTTATTCAGTAAATACAATTCTTAGGGAAAAAATGAAGACAAGATACAAAACCTACAAGAAGGTATACAGTTTTTTCTAAGTCTAATATTTCATAGAGATTCACACCTGCTTCTGCTGAACACAAAAGCAGAACACTTAATGAAAGTCAAATAAGATATTTTGAAAAATAAATCAGCATAATCCTCATTAGCTAAAGCACTTTCTGTTTTTCTTCTTTTGTTTTTCATGTGTAGTAACAAGGGTGATTCAGACACCAAAAGAAGAACAAGAATGACAAGTAAGTAAAGCAGTCCAAAGGAATTGGATGATTGGAAATGGCAAATATTTCTTTACAAAGGTTTCTTTAGTGTTTCTTATTTTTCCTTTTGAGAAGAACTAAAATGTACTGTTTTCTGAATAGGAGAAACTCTCATTACACTGCTGCAAATCTTGTAATGCTATACATTGATTGTGGCTGTCTCTGGTTTCATCCACTCTTGTGATTAGAACCTAGCCATGTGTGTATGGCTAGACCTGTGACTATATATGTACTTCTTACATAAACCAAATGACCAAGAAATTCCTTGGCTCTAACAAGGCTTGCTTCTTCCTCCTTAGGTATCCTGTCTTTCCCCTCCTTAAAGAAAGGATCTTATAGAGAATCTTATAGTTCAGGAGACAGATGAAACAAGGAGAATGTTTTGCCTCCAAAATCATACTTGTGCTAGTGGTCTTAGTTTAGGTAGCAGTCCAAAACTTGAAATGCAGAGATTCATGGTTAAGTTAGTTACGTTTTCTTCCATATAATGAGCCATCACTCTGTATTCATACTGCATAGCTGCAGAAATTTGTAATGGGCTACTGATACTAGTTTGTTATTATTTTATTTTTATATTTTTGGTAGCTGCTCCGTAGTAAAGTGTGATTGAAGTTCCTTACAGAGATTTTTTTTGTTTGTTTTTTTCTGTTCTCTTTTACATTCTTACATCCATGCATTTAAATAGATCACTTAGATGTCCCTGTGGTCTTTTTAAAATTGTTTTTTCTTTTATTTTTTTGTTGTTTATTTGTTTAAGCATTTGCTTGTAACAGCTGTCCTTTGTCAGTACAACTTGCAGCAGAAATCTGTCTCAGCACAGTCAACTCTGCATTTTTACCCAGCGTTTCATGTTAAAGACAGAACTGTTGTGGTTCTCCGGATTTTTATTGGGTTGGGAAGTCACACTAACTTGTGTATTGCTGTCTTTGATTGACCTTGAATATATTGTCATTAACACCTCATAATTAATCACCTTTCCCTCATTTTGTCTTAAGATACCTCACTTCTCAAAATACATCACTTTGAATCATTTGAAGTTGACTGTTTATTAATTATTTTTATTTTTTCCTCCCTTTATTTAGTTTTCAGTTCTTAGTAGCACTTCATCTTGTACTGCCTAAATTTATTCCTTAGGAGCTGATCAAAAAGTTTTGACAATCCAAGTCTATAATTGTATTTCTTTACAAAAGAAGCATAATCCCCCCCCCAAAAAAACTAGACTAGATCATACTTAAAAGGGCACAGAATTTCTCTGGCTTTGCCCTTTTCTTATCTGACTTGTCTTACTCTTTCATAATTATCTTGTCACTTGTGTTAATTACAGATATTTTTAACTCCAATGTGAAACTTGTCAATTTGCAATTGTTAAGAATATATTTCTGGGACAAATATTCTCCTGCTAATGTGACTCACAGTTTTAGTGGGAATTATAATTTTTTGTATGAGTCATATGTTAACTTTTTCGCCTTTCAAATATTCTTTTTAAATAGTTAAGACACTTTACTATTGCAAACCTATTTACTGGTTTAAATCAAATACTTGGCCAGAAAAAAATGTTTTGCCAAGTGGCAAAGCATTGTATTTTTTAGCAGTTAGGGCAGGGATGCTGTGTAGAGGTTATCAGGGTTCCAAATAGCAAGTTGTATTCATTGGCTTTTTTAATTTCCATAAAGTACATACAGGACGGCAGTGATGTGAAAAAGAAGAATGTTTGTGGCCCATCCTAGAATATTATTTGTAAATAAAATAACATCCTAACTAGTAGATTAGAGAAATTGAGTAGAGGGAAGTTTGGGGTGGTGATTTTGATGATTACACTGCTTTCTCTAATACCCTCTTTCAAGTATGCTATAAGGGTATCTATAAGAATATTTTATAAAGCTACATGGCTTTTTTTTGAAATAAATATATAAAACTAATGTTTATTTGTATAAAACCTACCGGGATATCAGTGGAAAAGAATTGAAGTTTGTGTATGTCCATAAATCATGGACTTTTGGTTTCAAGTCCATGGGTGAAATGCCTTTGGTATCACTTATTAATCTCTTATTGCAATAAATGTCTACTGAATTTGGGAAAATACGGACATCAATGCCAAGACTTACAAGACAGGCTTGAAGTGTTTGTTACAATTACTCTGTAACATTGTTTTGATCATTAGTTAAAGGGAAAACCTTCTGAAGTAGAATCCTAGACTTTAATTGCAGAGCACAAATAAAGAGTTTTGTTGACATTATTTGAAAAAATTGCATAATAAAAGCCACCTGTGCTTATAATAATTGTCTACAGTTTGACAGAACCCCTTTTATGAGTTGTTAGTTGCTGTACTATAGGATACACTCTGGTTTACTAATTCAGCAGTTTCATTTTCAATGTCCCTACAATCTCCACACCACTCATTAGACACAGTCAGCCTGGAACAAGCCAGGGAAGCAGTGCTGTTGTCATGAGGGTTTTCCAAAAGATACAACAGAGAGCTGTGGGAAAAACGGAGGAATCTCCAGCTGCTGCCACCAGGAGATTAAGAGGAAAGTTGAAAAAGTAGTTTGTAAAAAATACATCTGAAATGCAACATTAAAAGCTTTTATAGCTAAACTTTAGTTGTGTGATATAGAAGGAGTATCTACGTACCTATACTTTCATGAATATCGTAATAATTATTTTTAAAATTAAGTAGTACAATATTCATTTTTATCATCTCCAGGAAGGTATTGACAGCATTGAAATATCCTTTCCAGCAATGTAGCAGGCACCAAGACTGTGGGAAACTCATCACACTTGGGAAGTCTGGTGTTCCTTACAGGAAATCCTTAGTGTATCAATGTCATGTTCTTTACCATTCTAATTTTTGTTTGGCACTTTGGCAGTACTGATTGTGCAAGTTTAAAAAAATCCTTTTAGCAACTCATAAAAATAAATAGGTTGATAATTTCTTTTCCTTTTTATGCATTTTTTTCTTGATTTGCAAATTAAACCTTCTTGAAGATTTCAATTACATGTTTCAATGACTGTGTTTTCCTTTTGTTGAATATGTCTAACTAAATTTGAAATTATTTACTCTTGGTTTCAGCTGTTAATCCTAGATACATACTCAGGAACTGGATGGCAGAATCAGCAGTGCAAAAAGCTAATTTGAATGATTTCTCTGAGGTAGTTTTTTTCTTTGACATATTTAATAATCATTGGCATAATAGCTAATGGAAGTTTTTGCATTTACACTTTGAACTGTACTACACTTTGACCAACATTGTACTAACACCAATTACTATTTAAAATATTAACAAGATTATTAGCAGCATTAATTATAAACAGTAGTGACTATATTAATAGTAGTACTAATAATAGTAAGCAATTCATGTGATAAATTTATGGAACCAGGAACTGTTCTTGTTTGCAGAAAAACATTTTGTGTGAGAACTTACCCATTTTTAATTACTTCCAGGTTCGTCTCCTAGAGCAGGTTTTACAGCATCCCTTTCAGAGACAGAAAGCTGCAGAGCAAGCAGGTTATGCCCTGCACCCCCCAGCTTGGGCCAAGGATCTGAAAGTAAGCTGTTCATCCTGAGAGTAATTGGAACAAGCAACAAAAATGATCCAGGTCGAAGCTCAAGCCTTCAAATAGGAATAATGGATCAAGTCACAGGAACTTCTCTCCCTTACACTTTGTGGACTGGAATCTGCTACTCTGCCAGGCAAGACAAGTCTTGACCAACTTTCTGGAGTCTAATGATCAGAGAAATGGATCACTGTCTATGGTTGCATCAGTAAATTATATTGGTGTTGGTAACTCTGCCTTTCACATTCATCTGTACATTCTTTGAGTCCCAGTATGTAAGTTCTGCCAAACTGTCACACTTAACCTCTCAGAATTCATGACTGATCAGGTGGGTCTCAATAGCTTTCAGTGACTGATCTATTTAAAATCCATCTAAGCTAGTTTTAATAATGCAGTATTTTGAGGAATTTTCTTCTTGCTGTTACACACTGGTCAAATGTCATTGCATTCTGCAGACATATTCTCAGGTCTTTTGCAGAGCTGGCACAGAGGACAGTGTTACACTGAGACCTTGACATCTTTTCTCATTCTGATCTTGTTTTGTGACATTAAACTGACACTGGAGATTTAAAGGAAATTCAGTCAAATAGTGAGCAAAGATGTCTGTCTTGGGAGTGACTTACCCTGGAATAAATTTTCGTGTCTTTGCTGGTGTCAGGTGCCTATCAAACCTGGACACTGCTCTTTGGAAGTGTATCTGTTCATAGTGGTAGAAAGATTCTTGGTGCATGTGTATAAAGCCTCAGGAAAATGTCACTGGTTGGACCTGGAATAGGATTGTCTTGGAAGTATCTCACTATGTATGTAGTCAGGTCAATAACCCTTTTGTATTCAGCCACCTGGTGGTGTGAGGGACTAGCAAAAATTTTGCAGGGAAAGTACTTAAAATTCAGCTGAAGGTGTTACATAGAAGTCCTCTGAGTAACAGGAGTCTTTGAGCCCTGCTCTAAGTCTTGCTTTGAGTCTTGCTATTTGTCCTTGTTTGATACTCTAGTTCCACAAAACCTAGTGTATAATTAAGCCAAAATTAATACATCAGCAATCATGTCTAATATTATGCTAGAAAATATACAGAAAAAAATCACTTTTTTGAGGGCTTTTTTAGTTCTTGACATTACCTTGTCTGTTCCCAAATCCAAAATGGATTGTCTTAGGACCTCCAAATTTTGTGAGTGCCACTTGATTCTGAAATAGAGGCTATTAAATGGTATTATTAAAATTTCACAACTCTATTTTTAGAAATGTAATTAGTGTGGGAAAAATTTTTAGAAATCTGTTAGGGACTAAAAAGATATTTGAATGCCTTTACTTCTTAACTACAATCAACACAATTCAGGATGGTTTCCCCTCAGATACAGCTGTTCAAATGTAAATAGTATCATAATGGGAGGCACAATATTCTTATTTCATAATAGTCAGTACTGACTGCTAAAGGTCATCACACTGGCTTGGAATATTCCCCAAGACCATGAGAATTCCTAAGTCTTAATGATACCTAATCTGTTCTTTGTGTTTCCCGCAAACAGAATATGCACATTTCCCAGTTACTGTGAGACAGTTATTAAGGATAACTCATAAATAAGTAGTTTTGCTATTATCCATTTAAGTTGCTATTTTTCCCCTCTCAAAGTGCCTGGCAAAAGAGTGCATGATAAACACAAAGTGTGCAGTTATCCCAACACAACTTTTTAACTGTGTTTTGTAGTAGAGAAATGAGTCCACTTTGCTCTCAGCATTTTTACCACGTCCCTTTCCACTGCCAGGTTTTAATCATTATGGTTTATTATGACAATGTAAGCATTAATACTGTTTTATGATATATTCCCTGAAATCCTTGGCTTCCACTTGTGGTTCTGGAGCTGCCTCTTCCTTCATGTTACATAAACAGAGTGAGAACAGATGGGGCATAACAATACTGTGGCTGGTAGTCAAACAGGTCTTTTACCTGTGCTCTTACCCTCTTTCTGTATTGGAGGACAATTTTGAAGGGGCAGCTGTGCTGATCCCCACATATGGACTTTCCCACATGACTCTGACCTTTCTAATCCTAAGGACAGATGGAAAAGTGATGACTTGAAGGAGGTCCCTCTTCCATATTAGTGATGTAAGAGCCCAGAGGAGACGGCAATTCTGGAGATTGCTTCCCTTTGAGGTATGGAGGAGGGTTAAAATAACATGCTGCAATTTCAGGTCTTTTCAGGCTAAAATACTGTAAGCTCTAGTGATGTACATACTGCCATGATCTACAGACCATTTGTATGGCAATAGGTTAGATAGAGGTGGAAGGATTAATTTTTATTTTTTACAAATGCTTTGAATTACAGTGTTGGAAGATCTTTTTGTATTTTGCAGCATGTTTCGGTACCAGATCAAGGCAGATAATTGTGTATCATTAAGATGGCAGCTTTGTTCTTTGAATGAAGTTTAAATCTTGCATTTCAGAAATTCAATGCTACCATGTACATACACAAAAATAGTTGATAAAGGTCTAATCATCACAGCATTTTACTTGATTTCTGGAGTTTTCTATAGGCTTTGATTCTTTTTTGTTTTGAAGAAAGTTCCAACTTCTTTTGTATAAGATTAAGTGAAATAGTTATGATTACAGATGTAAAATGTATAAAATTGAGTTTATTGTGCTGTAACAAAAGAGAAGGGAGAAAATAGGGCAGGAGACTGAGCATTCTGGTGAGAAGAGCAAATGCTAGCCAAGCCTTGTAGTGCTTTTTGAATCAGAGAAATTAGATTATTTGCAACATTTTTCTGAGGACGTGTTCTGCTTTATTTTCCTGCTGGATGTATATTTCATAAAATTAATTTGATTTAAAAATAGTTAGATAACAGACAGCTGTTGTCACCTAAGTGTGTTGAAGATGTGCACTCCTAATACCTTGTCAGAAAATGACACTCAGCTCTTCAATGATTCTGCACAATGCTTACCTCAGTTATATATAGAAAGGGATTGGGAAACAGTAATCCTTTTTTTTTTTTCCCCTTCTTTTTTTTTTCCTAACTCCTAGTTCTAACCCTCCTACTTTTAGCTAATTAGTATTTTTTCCCTGCATTTTTAACTAAGGCTTGTACTGAGCTTATAAGCCTGGTTTGAGAGCATTTCCCTGTTTGGCTGTTTGGAGGTGCCGAGATGCCTTTTGAATGCCCCAGCGTGTCAATTCAAGACTTCCAGGTAACATTTGTGTTACTGGCGGGCACAGTGAGAGCCCACCACTCTCCTGGTGAGAGGTTTTTGCTCAGTTCAGGAAAAGCAAGGGAGCTAGAAAACCTGTAAGAGCTGGATGGACTGTATTGGTAACAGGGCCAGGAAACAGTCCCTTGGCCCATGAACTGGTGCCCTTACTGGTCATTATCTGCACCACAGGGGATCTCTGTGTTTTAGACTTGTCTGTGTTGTGTTCTGGGAACGTGTCTGGCCTGGGCAGCTCCTTGAGTTGCATCTGGGACTGTGCTTAGGCCCACTTGGCCAGCTCTCAAGCTCACTTTGATTTATCTGTAGAGACAGGGGTGTACAAGCAGTAGTGTTCTGCTAGCAATGCCAGCTCCTCAGCCATGGGCCACAGAGCAAACAGACCATTAACAGCAGCCGTGAGGCATCTCCCCACAGCCCTGAGCTTCACTTCTGCAATGCTGGCACTGCTGACAAAGGAAGGAAGGAGGAAACAGAGAGCCTGTCCCATGGCTGTACCTGAGTAACTTTTTACCTTGCATTGCTCCAACTTGTCAGGAGTCTGGCTCCTCATCACCCAGTGCTGGTTACAGCTGCTTACTTCTGCTAAGCTTGTTATGCAGGTATGTGGGTATTGACAAACCAGCTTTAAGCCACAAATAAGACTAAAGGTGACCCCAAACTTTCACAAGCCGTGGCACTGCCACCAGCTTGTCACTCTCTTGCTTCCACCACCACTTTTGGACCTTGGAATCCATTGTGATGAACACAGCACACTCACCCCATACTCTGTCAGCTCCTTTCATGTTTTTAGTTACTCAGACCACACACCTTGTTTTTTATGTTTTCTAATTCAAAATGCAGAAATATTTGTTATCTTTGAAGATCAAGTGTGCATGAGAAGAGGCAAAGGCTGGCATTAAAAAAAAAAGAAGACTAGAAGGTATGGGCAAAAATTCTCTAAAATATTTTAAGTGGTTCCAATTGCTAGTAAAATGCCTGTTCATTAACTGTGACACTTTGTGCAGATATAAAATAGAAGCTATTTTTATTTGAGAACTAACAATGAATGCTTCCTAAATGAACAATGGAGAATTAAAAGGGGAGAACAAATGAAAAATTCCTATCAGGTGCAGGATAATTACAGAGTCTTTCACAAGACAGATTATTTCTAGGTACAGTTTGAAGACAAGTGTTAACCAATAGAAAAAAATCATGCTTACCAAGGGAAGCATATATGATTTCAGAATAAAGATTTTTATTTGACTAAGGTTAACCAAATAAATGAATGCTGACAGGTATGACTGAGTTACGTATAGAAACAGGAGTGTGTAACATTTGGGGTGACAGTGCCTGGAAATAGTCCTGGCCCTGACATGCACCTCAGAGTAACCTAGCTGAGGTTTTACATTTTAAGACAGAGTATTTAAATATTTTTTAAAGAGGGTCTTTCTATGGGAAAAGACACCCCCATAGGTGGGGGTTTTTCAATAAAGAACCTTTAAGGGCAATTCTGTGAAAAGGGATCTTCCCACTTCTCAAAATTCACATAAGAACATTGTTGTATTTTTCCTTCAACTTCAGTTCTAATAGAGAGGCAGCCACAAAAGATGTATTTCACTTGTTGGCCAGCTCTGGAGTGCTGCTCTGCTGTCCCTGGCTGTCCTTGCAGAGTGAAGCAAGACACTCCAGTCAATTCTTACCTTGGCCTGGTGCAGGAATGGGAGTTAAGGGCAGGGAGTGGTGAGATGTAGGGAGGGAGCAGGTTCTAGAGACAAAGAGGGGGACAAAGGGCACCCACCCTTATTGAGAAGGAGAATTCCTCCTGGAGGAGCCTGATTCACAGTGACCTTCTATGATGCCTCACATAACCAGCTATATCTTGAAGTCCACCCGCTCCCAGAGTTCAGGAGTTGTTGCCCCTTTTCTTCTCAAGAGCTTTCATTAGGTCAGACATGAAATCTGCTTGCCTGCCTCCTCCCCCTGTCGAAGGTGGCCCAGCTGACTGTGGCTCTCCATTGGCTCCTGTGTTTTCTAGCCTTTTTGGAGGCACAGGTTTCTTTGTCGGAGGTGGTGGTGGCTTGCTGGAGACAGGTGGAGGTGGAGGGGGCAATGGCAGGTCCCCATTACTGCTGCTGGAGGCTGGTGGTGGTGGAGGCACAAAATCAGGAGGTGGTTCACAGAAATCAGATGGTGGTGGTGGTGGAAAATCAATCTTCAGTGTAGGTGGTGGGACTGGAAAGCTCTCTGGATCTGTTAGGAAAATGCCGCTGTCTCGTTTCCCTTTGGTGGGGAGAGTTGGTGAAACAGAAATAGCAGATGATCGCCTTTCAGGTGGAGGGGGAGGCTGCAGTGAGTTCCTCTTAGTCTGGACTGCCTGTGGCCTCAGCAGTGACTGTGCTGTGCCAGGTGCACTGGTGTTATTTGACTTAGCCTTTAATAAGCAAAAAAATAAAAGAACAGACAGTCAATGAACGTGTAAATTAATGCCACTGCCTACGAACAGTGAAAAGATGTGAGAATCCATGAGAAGAGCGTAGTAGACAGTGAAAGAAAGTAGAGTATATTTTGTCTGAACAGGGAAAATAGTGTTCTGTTTTCTTTCTGGAGCTGCCCACAGAGTTTTGACCCCCCTGCATCTTCAAGTTCTGTTCTCAGAAGATGGGTGCTTTTAAAATTCCAAATAATTGCAGTTAGACTAACATCAAGTATCTTTGCTTTACTTACCTGATGTTTACTACCACAAGAAAGTAGTTTCTTGATGTTCCATCCTGCTGTTCATCCCCTGAGAACTTAAAAGAATTTTAAAAAAACCCAGCCTGTGATGTGTTTTTACATCATAAAATACTGATTTAAGAACATAAAAAGCAGATGTAGTTTTGAATATTGCCCCCTTTTATCTATGATGTATGCATCTCTGGAAAAAGCTAAACTTATGAAGTCAAAAGTCTCTGCTAAATTCATTAGACACAACAGCAGTGAACCAAGGTGGAGAGATTTGGGCATTTAAAGTTTATGTGCCTGGATTCATACTGCAGCATGGTGTGACATGCCCTGACCCTCAGGGTAGTGCCTGAGCCTCTCTGTGTGAGTGGGAGCATAGCAGGGAAAGATTCTCCACAGGTGTCCCAGCAAGGGCCACTGTCGAGCCTGGGGAAGGTGTCTCCTGCCTCTGCTTTTGAATCAATAATGCAACAGACAGGTCCTTGAAGCTACTAAGTTATACCCATGACTACTCATGACCCAAGGTCAAGAGACATTCAAACCCCTTGAGAATTTTTTTTGAAGTAAATATGACTCAAAGGATCCATCATACAAGTTAAGAAAAATAAAAATGTAGGATACCAGTCCATTATGGAGATGTTTGACAAAATTTTAGGTGGCTTTTCTTTTCCAGCTATTTATTCTAGCATTCATTTCTAGTTATTCTAATTTATCAGTTTAGATCCAGTGAGCTTAGTGCTCTTAACAGTAGCACAGTGCACCCTGAAAATACTTCAGCGTGATCTTTTTGTCCCAGGCTAGTAGGAGCCCTGAGACCAATCACAGAATGGGTCAGTTTGGGAGGGACTACAGTGGGTCTTCTGGTTCAACCTCCCTGCCCAAGCAGGGTCATCCCAGAGCACATGGCACAGGATTGTGTCCAGATGGCTCTTGAGTATCTCTAGTGAGGGAGAATCCACAACCTCTCTGGGCAGAGTTCCAGTGCACAGTCACTGCACAGTAAAGAAGTTTGAGACTGGTGTTCTTTATCTGTCCACACAGGTCTCTTGCCCCCTTGGCCTGATTTCTTTCTCACTGGGATGCATTGTTCTTGAGCCTGGAGGAAGTGAACCTTGAATACCCTTGGACGCCTCTTCCCTGCAGAGCCTGTTCCTATGGAATTCTTCCAAGAAGATTCCTAAAGAGGCTAAAGTTAGCCCCAAGTCCATGATTGTTATCTTGCTACTGTTCAGTAGTGAACTCTACAATCTCAATGTCACTTCAGCCAAAGCTGCCCCCAACCTTCAAATCATCAACAAGGCCTTCCCTGGTTTTTAGTAGGTCGAGCATGCACCATTTCTTGTGGGATCCTCCACTACCTGTGACACGAATTTGTCACTAATGCTTTCCAGGAGCCTCCTGGACTGCTTATGCTTTGCTGTGTTGCTTCTCCAGCAGATCCCAGAGTAGTTAAAGCCCTCCTTTGAAAACCAGGACTTGCAACTTTGAGACTGCTCCTAGTTGCCTGTAGAACACCTCATCCACATCCTCCTCTTGATCAGGCAGCCTGTCGCACACACCCACAGCAGTGTCACCCTTACCAGTGTGCCCATATCCTAACCTGTAAGCTCTTGACTTGCTCAGAATCCTCACCAAGACAGAGCTCAATACATTCCAAGTGTTGCCTCACATAGAGGGCAACTCCACCCTGGCACCTTCCTGGTCTCCTTCACCTAAACACTGTGCAGCCCTTCATGACAACATTGCAGTCATCTGACTGTCCCACCACATCATCATCATAGTGAGATCAAAGCCCTGTGACTGCACACACATCTCTAGCTCTTCCTGTTTGCTTCTCCTAAAGTGCTCTGCACCCCTGCAGTGAGCAGCACTAATTCTGGCATTAGCCAGATGGATGCCTCCTCTTCCTCACTCTTTGCTTCCAAAGATGGAAGTAACTGAGACACAGGAGGAGGGAACTGCTGGCTGAGTTCTGAGAATGTGATCTACTCCAGAGGAAGTGAGGTTCAGAAGAAACAAGGAGGAACTCAAAGACAGAAATGAGAAGTGTAGGACACATAATGCAGGTGACAGAACAATTCTAGGAATTTATTTTCATTTGTCCTGTGCAATTCATGCATGATGGAGACTGAATAATGAACTGCAAACAAATGCATGCTTTTTTCTGTAGGATGTTTTTGAAGTTCTCATACTGTGCCCTACAGTATTTTTACAGCCAGAAATGGTACAAGTACACAAAATTTGGAACTTAACCAAGGAATGCATTTAGAGCCTAATGAAAACATGTAATGTTTTCCATTACTTCTTCACACTTTTTCCTTTCTTACACACTCCTCTTCAGCTGTGCAGTATTTCCTGCTGAAAACACTACCGTATGCTTTGTGTTTCTAAGGCAAGATCTTTTTGTCTGGCAGAGACAGAACACAGCATCAAGCTTCTGGCAGCACAGACACTTTGAGACTATCCCAACAGGCACATTCCTATTTCTGCTACATGAACTCATGGCTGCTTGTTCTGAAGAACAAAAGTGGTGGTTCATTGTGCCTTCACCTCCCACTAGTGGCTCCTGTGTAGCACACACACAGTTTGCAGGGTGAGAAGTACAAGGGGGGGCAGTAAGGAGCCAAATCCTTTTCACAGCAAGTACACTGGCACTTTGAGGAGGGCAGACAGTGGGTGAAGAAAAACCAACTTGAAGAACTGGTTCCGAGGTGACATTTAACTAGTGCCCTGCTAGTAACTGCTCACCTGTGCCTCTGACGTATCCACTTTCATCTGAGTGTCTTGAAATTCTGCACTGAAACGACGAGTAATTTGGGGAATCTGTCCATTTGACTGAACAGTACCTATGACAAGGGCAGGAGACAGAGGGAAGACAGGGTCACATTTTTGTGATATTAACCAGATCAGGGAACAGTCAGCTAAGAAAAAGACTATAAAAATGTCTTTACAATGTCCACAAGGAACCACCTATTATGGGGGGGTTTATACATAATTCACTAAAATCCATATGGATATCTGTTTTCTACTTCAAGCTCATTTTGTAGCTTTTCATATTCAGTTCATTACTTAAGAAAAATAAGCAAAGTACCTTACATTGAAACCCATACCTGTCCACGTGCCTCCATGGCTGTGGCTGACAACCTTACATGCAAGTAGCAGAATTATGAAGACATGACAGAAATTATCAGAGTGTGTACAGGTGTTGACAAATGAAGAGCTTTTTCCTCTGACTACTTTACAAGTGGTGATTACAGGAGGGACCATTAAGGCTGACGCAGAAATAGAGATGGGAAGCTGGCTTTGGAAGGGAAGCTAAGCAGAAATCTAACTGGCATAGTTAAAGTCCACCCTCTGGCCTGCTGTTGTTTGAATACCTGTCTTTCATAACAGCATTTTGCAGTTTGTAGTGTGTGGTAGTATTACCACATTCTCTGGTTTTATGGCATTTTTTTGCCTTTAGTTCAGGCTAAAGACTAAAACTGCCACAGTTTCATATCAATTACTCCTGAGAGCTGAAGGTCTGAAGTCCTACAGAGGGGCTGATCCACTTAATTTAGTAAATGAGATAACAGCTCTGGAACTTCTCCCCCATTTGTAATCATGAAGATTTGTGAACTTCACTGTCTTCTCAGATTAATGCAGATCTGCAAGCTGGCTAAGTTAAAGCTCTGCAAAATGTCTGCCCACCATTCCTGCGCGCGTAAGGAATATGCATAAATAACCCAGTACTGTCAAATGGAGCAAGTCAACGTGAGACCAAAGGACAAACTTAGGAGTTTTATTATGAAAAATCCCTGTCCCCTGTATATACGAGGATTAAATAAACCTTCCAGTTTAGTGTAGGATTTTGGGAAGCTGTACATGTCAAACACAGGGTTTGATGCCTAGAGATATGCATTTGTAGACCTTAATGACTGCCTTAGCTCTATTATAACTTACAGTTCTGACATCCAGTAAAGTTCCACTCAGGTCCTTCTCTGATGCCAGTGAAGCCTTAGCTGTCTACAGTGCAAGTGTAAGCACAATGATGGCTTTAATCTGAAGTGTACTTTACTGATTAGTAAAGAGGTTCCATGAATATGGTAAAGAAATAGAATAAATTATTTTTACTGCCACGCCTGCAAATGACACAACTGGCAGAGAAGTAAGACAAACTTTGCAGTGTACCTAATTTACTAGGGCTGTTTATGCTTCAAGGAATGACAGAAGGTGGTCTGAAGTCCTTATGTTTTATGCCTGCCTGCACTGTTGTTCAGCATATTTAGTCCAAAGTACCATTTGGATCATTCAAACTACAGTCTTCTGTTTGTTGAAGGACTCACATAGAACTCAGCAAAGTGATAAACCCAATCTTGTGGCTGTAAGTGCTCAGTGGAAGGACAACTAAATCCCTGGGTTCTGTGGCTGTGTCCTCAAGTGGAGCAAGTTACTGTCTCTCCTCCCTTTGTCTGCAGCCCATAGCAGAGCAGGAGTCTGGTCTTTCCACTGCTCAAAGATGTTGCTGCCCTCAGTCATACTGAGATCTAACTGAATGAAAGAGAGCAGAGAGAGATCTACACTATCTAGTGCAAGGCATAGTATTCTGCTTGGCAAATATGATATACCAGAAGGCTGGGACATGGTAATTTGTTTCTTCTTCTGTTAATGGATTTAGTAAACTACACAAGACTTGAAAGCAACACTTGATATATCTCCTGCCACATACCTCCACATATGCCATCACATATAAAGTCAGCAAGCTAATGAACTCCCAATCAATATAATATGTGAATATATGCAGTTTTGTATATGTTATTATATGCAGTATTCTTTGCAAGTCAATTTCTCCAAAATTTTATGGTGAATCAGTATCTGTTCTAAGAAAAAAAAAAGGAGTCCAAATAGAATGCAAAATATAGGTATCCAAATGCAAAATATTCAATCTTGTAGTGATAATGAACATCTGAATAAAGCAACTTCTTTCATCTTCCAAACATCATGATATTGTGCTGGACAACTACATACACTGGGTTTTTTAGCATCAAAAGACACAAAGTAAGGCAGAGAGGGAAACAACATATTTTGCCTGAGATGTGCCTGGCACTTCAGAACCATGGACTACACAGTTTGGGGTATATATGAAAACACAAATGCTGGCTACAACAGAGTGTCCAGGAAAGAGTGTCTACATGATACGCTAGAACAGAAGTTCCACCTGCCTTCCTTTGGCAGCCAGTGAAGTTAACAGACTATAGCCCCTGCTAAACTCACACAGGACTATAGTTTTCTGTGGCAGATTTTAGCCTATACTGAAATCAGGCCATACAAATGGCTATCTGAAAAGAGAAGAAAACATGCTTTGTTCCATTTCCAAAACATGAGCAAACAACTGCTCACAGTCAGGCAGTTCAGGTTCTAGTATTATAGTTGGGCCCCATGTTTTATATAGGGCAGCAATGGTAACTGTAAGACTGCCAGAATCATGGTGATGTGCCTCAATTAGAAGGCTAATGATCCTTCAGATGTATTTCCATAGAGACAATATACATGACTGAAATCTTTCTAAGCTACTCAACCATTTAATGCAATCCATTAGTTAAAATTAGCAGTATATTCTATTGAGCAAATGCAGTGTTCATGGATTCCAGTCAGGAGCTGAAGTCACTCAGAGGTCTGTGTAGTCTTTATAAGGCCTCAGTCCTGCCCATATCCAGTACAGACTGCAGCACCAGCATGGAGTCCCACTGGCCAGCCACCTCTCTACTGCTATCATCACCAGAACACAAACGTTCCATGACTGTCCCATCTACCCTCACTCCACTAAACCCCTTCCCTCAACCATGAGAAAATCCCCTGATCTTGAAACAGCCTGTTACTGAGTCTCGCCACCCCAGAAATCCAGTTATTAACATGATTTGACTCCAAGGAATAGTATGAAGACCACCCTCTATCTCACATGTACTGAGAATAGGCAAACTGAAGCCTTAAAAAGGTGTTTGGAGGATCCTGAGTAGTCTACATGAATATTAACTGCCAATATTGATTTTGACTCGACTTTGCCTGTCTTATGACAGCAAGTACTTGGCTAGCATGCCCTTCCTAATAAAAAAGCGTATCTTAAGCATGTAAACTAAAAATACTCACACAAATTACAGCTAGTGTCATTCACTGTTGTATTTGTATCATGATAAGATCAGCAACAGCAATATGATGAAGCTACTGGAAAAATTAGGTTAGAAAATAGCCCCATCCTTTCTTACTCTGTGTCCTTCTCTTAACACCTACATTATTACCATGCAAATAAATGAAAGGTTAAGAAAGAGAGTGGCTTACCCTCTGAAAGGATCAATCTCAGAATATCCCAATCAATCCTTTTACTAATTGGAAGAAAAATTCCAATACAGCCAGTGTAGAGAAGGGCAAACAGAAAGCTCCAAGACAGGGACCAGCAATCCATAAAATGCAGACAAAGGATAAAGATGCCAAAACAAAAATACCTTACTAAATTATGCAGACTGAAACTGATCGTTAGTGAACTGTCTTTGTTTTCTCCAAGTTCTAACTTCAAAGTGAGAGCTCTGCTGCTGGGCTTAGTTACAGACCACAGGCCTGTCTTGTTGAATCAACAGGACAGGTTTCTGAACAAAAACTGTATGCAACACTGATAACAGAAGAGGGAAATAAATGTGAATTCAGCTGCTGCTGAAGGTACCTGCTGATGAAGATCCTGCAGGGGCAGCTGGTTCCACTGTCCCCTGATTTGCCCACAGAGAGGACAAGCCAGCTTTCTTCACTGCACATTTGTAATTATCATAGAGCGTCTTGCCATACTGCAAAACAATCAAAACAATAAAATGAGCATATGTTAGACTTGGCATAGGCAAAGCATTCATTTTGTTCTTGGACAATTTTTTTGAGCCTGTTTCTTCCTGCTCAGTTTTGTTAAAAAATAATTTCTACAAGTGGTGTGCCTTTTCTGGACAGGGCCAGGTGGAAAGCATCTCTGTAATAGCACAGTAACACATGAACCCCCCTGAGCAGTTCTACTGATATAATTCTTACATTTTATGTTTGATTCACTATCTGTAAAATTCTTGAAACTTGGCTTTAAAACCAACAGTTCTCAGTAAATATCTTTTTCCATTTTTTTCCCCCCAGGTATTACATTTTCAAACTGGAGACTTGAGACACACAGGCTCTAGAGCAAACAGCTCTGTCAGTGCAAGACACAAAATAATTTGATGTTCGCCCCACACCTTTGTTGGATGTCACCCTGTAGCAGAACTGGCAGAACAAAATCCCAAACTAATAGCTGAGAGGAGCAGGTCTGTGTAGGAAGGTACAGTCAGTACCAAGGCTATGTATAAATCCATCTCCCTTCATGTTTTGTGCAAAACAAAATGGGCTGTCAATTAGGATCTTTTTGAAGAGGGTGAGAGGCAGACAATTTGAGTAGAACTGTCTGAAAAATGTCAAAGCTGGACTGACCAGAGCTTGCACATCTTTCACCACAGCACATTATTATTAAGCCAGATAACTGAAGTAAGTTTTATGAGTACATGAGTTTTACAGCTACTGAATTCACTCCTCTGTTAGTAAGAAAAACACACGGATAATTAAGTTATAGGGACATTCAGCAAATCCAACCTCATCGTGCACTTCTGATCTTTCTTTCTATGGCAAAATTAGCACGAATGTCCATTCTTGTCACAGTATTTCCAATTGAGGTGATTACAGTCAGTAGCCCGAGGAAGACAAGATTTTACAGAAAATGTATTAAAGTAAATTTAATCTCACCTTGGCAATTCTTATTCCTGTTACCCACTGATGCAAGGTTGCTCGATCATCACAGCATAAGTATTTGATATATTGTGACTCCTTTTGAATCTGGGGGTGCTGAAAGATATTAAGTCACGAAATAAGACCAACACAGAAATTAAATCACCATAAAAAAGTCCGAAGGCTGCACAGTGACCTTATGAGAACACATCATGAAGATGATTTGAAAAAAAAAAAGAGGCAGCAAAACCAGAATATAAGAAAAGATAAAAAAGATGGTGATTATCAACTATACATGAGTTGCCACTGGTAGTTTTTGCTTGAAATAATTTTAATGCATTATAATATGAATTGAAGAGTTACAGGAATGTAAGAGTGATCTGGAGTTCAATGAAGTCTACAAATGCCCTGGTTCAAGGTCTAGCACTCGATGTATAAACACTGGAAGGAAGTCTGTTTCTCATTGGGGTTTGTCATATGTAAGGCACCCAGACTGAACACTGAACATAATTAGTGTTCAAAGAGTATGTTAAATTTCTTTAAGCATAAACTTTGAGCTGAAACAGATTTTTTTTCCTAACTGACTGCCTTTCTTTGGGCTGAGTACTAGCTTTCTTTCTATACGTTTTTATTCTGGTTTACACTTGCTGTTGTTTACAACAAGTTATGTAAAACTGTGGTATGTTCTAGATGAACAATCATTCAAAATGCAACAACCATCAGAAGTTCTCTTTTTCATTTGTTTGTACCAGAAACCTATACAATTTTTAAACCTTTTTAAATTTTGGACAAAATTTAGGATCTCACCCAGCTGCCACACTCTGGTGCCAAAATAAAAAGGAAGTTGTCTTGGTTAAATATAACCCATTTCATCATGCTGTAGTTTTGGTTCTTTTTAAACCCAGTAGTACACAGCATGGCCTCACACAGGGTGTGGGGACAAGGGGCACTGTGGCTGGGGGAGAGAATGAGTAGCAAGGGATGGATGAGAGGATGGGACTGCACAAGCCAGTATTGCTGTTAAACCCCTGTATCATCAAATTACAGAGTGATAGTGAACACACCAGGGAGATAACTGCAAGGAAATAAAAAACAAAGGGATACTACTCTTGAGAGGTCTCGCAGTGGCAGATGAGTCATGAGGCAGTCCCTGTGTTACAGGTTCCTGCGTGTTTGCTCTCACCTGCTCACACAGGTCACCCCGTTGGCCATTTTTCTGCAAACACAGAGCTGACCATCTCCCCTGGGCAATGAATAAACAGTCTGCTCCAGCCCTCTGGAAGGGCCTGTGGCTACCCTATTCTATTACATGGCTCTGAGGCACTCCCAAGCTGAGAGCTGGGGACATCTCACACTGCAAGCCCAGAGATGCCAGCGCACTGTCTCCAGGTGCCTTAACTGCAGAGCAGGCACCATGCCCACCTCAAAGACCCTCACACACCTGCTACACTTTCACACAGTTCAACATACAGGGCTGGATCTTGCTCTTAGACACCTCTGTCACGTATCAAACAGAGGCAGTAACCAGGCCCCTGGACAAACAGCCTTCTCCAGCTCTCCATCATCTGCCTGCCTTTGTTTCCTGCAGCATCAGACAGCTTGAATGCTCCCCTACTGCAATACATGGCCCAGGACACAATGCCTAAAAATCCTTAGTACCTTCCACCATTTCTCCATTATGTGACCTAACACAGTGAAAAACCACCAGATCATTCAATCTCAATGGTATCTTTAAAAATGAACCAGATGCAGGCACTTCTTTGTGTGGCAGAGTACATCCCATAACCCTGGGTAACATTATTAGCAATGGAGACAAAAGAACCAGGAGGTGCAAATGAAGACACTGCAATCCTGGGTAAATTCAATTCTTCAGGCACTTTTCAATCAACAACTAGCAATTTTGCTCCAACACGTTAAGGTCCTACTGAAGCCAGCAGATGGCACCCAAAGCTTTCAAAAATAAAAAGGCAAGCTTTCCCCCCCTCCCCCCCCCCCACCTTTTTCATGACAAGGAAGTCCACTCGGTTTACATCTCTTTCCCTTATTTTCCGAACACCACACCTACCACCAGTTTTTTACTACAAGGAAAAATAAAAGACTTCTATAATTTAACAAGTGATTCATGCAAACATTTGGAAGGAAGTCAACACTGCATAACAAGGCAGAGGAGGTCACGGCATAGAGCAAGTATGGTAATGGTGCTGCACGTACACAGAGCCCTGCCACGGTGATCTGCTTTGGGAGTGCTCAAGAGGGGCTGCTGCAGATCTCTCCCCTGGGGCACCCTATGTAAGTGCTGGTTTCACAAGAACATCCATACTGTGGCAGACCAAAGGTCCCTGAACCCACTATCTGGACTTGGACAGTGGCCACAAATGGGGGAAGAGAAAGAACAAGATAAGCATATATGGTACTTCCTTCTCTGTGCTCCGGCTGTCTACAACTATTTTCAGGTCAGGGGATTTTTCGGAGCCACATGGGGTTTCTCTGTGTTTAGGTTCTCCTCCAGATACTTCTTCAGCATTTTATCAAGCACAAAGAGTTCTGACATCCCCATCTTTTAGCAACGATTTTCATATATCTGACACAAACTCTGTGAAGAACCACCTCCTCCTCTGAACATGACTGCCACTAGCTTTGTGTAACATTTTTGTTTTGGAAGAGAGACTGAATGCCTGACCCCTATTCACACTTCTCCATGCAACCCCTGAGCCTAGAGATCTGAATCATATTCCTGAGAAGCTGTCTCTTTTTCAGCCTACAGGCTTCTAGTCTCTTCAGTCATTCTTCAGTTTAAAGTAATTCTTTACCTTTGCGTATCCTTCTTGGTCCTGCTTGATACGTTTCCAAGTTTATTACATATCCTCCTTGACATGAGAGAACGAGAACTACAGAGGTGACCAGAAACCATGAGCTTGTGCCATGGTAAGGCAACATTTGCTGTTTTATCATCTGTGCCTTTCCCAATCATTCCTACAGCTTGATTTATATATCTGACAACCACTGAGCACTGAACCTCGATCTCACAATGGCCTTCCAGAATGCTTCAGTCTGCCCTTTCCTTGATGATCTGAATAACATAACATCACCAGCAAGCTTCCTCACCTCACTGCTTACCCTGACTATGATTATTTTCAGACTGTGCGGTTCTCACCGTCCTGAGAAGCTGAGAGGGAACTGTCAGTGAACAAGGCAAGAATGTTCCTTGCTGGACATCACGCGAGTAACTTACTGGCTACCCTCTACCCTATTTTAGACTGGCTACTGTCTCCACTAGGCAATCTATCCTAACTACTGGTATGCACCAGTGGGGCCAATTCCAAATTGCCCCAATCAGTTCCTTGATAAATTACTTCAATCAGCAACCATGATTAGGTGCAGAGTTACAAGTATATGCTGTCAATTAGGGACCAATCTAGCAAGCAGCTGAACCCTCAGCTCTCGGAAGGAAGGTCAGACACCTCAGAGCCGTTCAGGCACTCTGTATTTTCTCTTCCTAACAGCTGAGAAGTTCTGAACATTAACTCTCACTTTCCAAGAAGCAGCAGCCCTAGTGCTTTTTACATATAACTTTATCAATGACACATAAAGCTTAACTTTGTACTTGACACAGCCCACTGAGGGTCAACTGGAAATGTCCCCATCACCTTTCCTGGGCTCTGGATCCCGTCTATGGAGGATTGTTCCATGCTGCCTACAGCGACTGTCCCCAGGGCCAGACCACGGGATCCAACACCAGCAGCACCAGGTTTAACACTGAAGATTGTTATTAAGTGGCCCAGATGGAGGCGTTTGGCCTCCTGTGGTGTTCAGGTCCATGAAGCACGCTGCTTTGCTATGCTACTAAGTAGCATAGCAAAATTATGCTACTAAAGTTTCATTATGAATGGCCACACCCCAGCCCAGCAGCTTGCTCCCCTGGAAGAACTACACCGTAGTGAGATTGCTTCAGCAGAACAAACAGCAGAAGTCTCTGCTGTCAGTGCTGACCTTTACAAGCTTGACTTTCTACTGAAAACTTCAGGCAAAATCTGTTAGATAGTGCATAAAAATGGTGACTCAGGGGTAAGCCATTCAAAGAAGAATCCAGGCAGCTGGAAGTCCCTAGAAACGCTGACTTGGTATGAAGATCCCTAAATGATTCTATGTGGACCAATTTCCTCCTTTCCCAGCTCCTGCATCTCAGGAGGGTGCTTTGTACAGCACACAGATAGAAGGAGCTGTAGTCTGGTTTTGCTAAACTAGATTCAGAGTCCCTGTAATAACCTCTGTGTGAGGCTAACAGAGGTCATGACAATACCAGTCACAACAGCCACGTGAGAAATACTGTACTTTCAGGCAAAATAACACTAACTTCAGTTACACATCTCACACAGAGACACAGATAATTTATTTTGTTACAGGGTGCATACCATGTCCTGAGAAGATCATTAAAATCATCTGACAGCAAAGTGAACACGTTTTCTCTGGAACGGTTTAGCACCTTTGTCTCTGAAATACGCCGCACCAAAATGAATTACAAAAGACAACTGCTTGAAAAGCAACTGCTCTGGAAGTCATAGTTTGAATGAAAAATGGGAAAATGCAAGTAGAAAGAGACTCCAGGATTTTTCTCACACTAAAAAAATGAAATAACATGGACATCATTGAACTTTTCCTGTTGACACCAAAACCCTTAATCATGATGAATTAGTCACATCATTGAGCCTGATTTTGCAAGTATTAAGGTCTGAGCACCTAAAATGTAAGTCTGTAAAAGGACGTGCCCTGTTTCACCCAGAAAAGCACTGAAAAGGTTTGGAACAGAATCTAGTGTTCTCTTCTGACCCACTGTCTATTAAGCATCAACTGTCTAGAGAGAAAGAAAGCAGAAGCACTTGAAAATAAAGCTTATTTTCTGGAGAGGTTTAAAAAAATATTTGTCCACAGATTACATTTTCAGATATAAAATAAACTCTTTGCCTATGGAAGAAAAGATAGAACACATTGAAAACCTGAAGAAATGGGAACTGAATGATGTGGTTTCTGTGGTGTCTGCCAAAACAAATGACTAAAGGCCATGTGTGCATGAAATTGGAGATTATCCCAATAAAATGTTCTTTCTCTTTGCCTTCTTCCAACACTGAAGATGAAAAGTGAACTGATGTTATTCAGGCATCTCATTGGATTCCTTGCCCCAACATATATGGATCATTGCTCAGTCTCTGAGGCAGAAACAATAGCCAGAAGCAGAAAGAGTGACTAACTTTGGATCAAAAGCTTTGGCTTTCAGCCAAATTTTCACAGAATGGTCAATATTTTTGGATACCTTATCTACCACTGATGAACTTGTGCTGCGTTGAACTAGCTTCTCAGAAAAGATGAGAGTCTTCTGGCTGCCATGACTGCAAGTAGAATTAACACTCAGCACCTTTCAAAAAATCACACTGAAGTGGTTCAAATTTGCATTCTACTACTGAACATGGTCAAATTCTGATGCCACACACTCCTTGCATGAAAATGATCAGGCTTATGATCTTTTAAAGATGTGTGTGAACTCTACAGATAAAACAGCAACTGTCCTATTATAAGGAAATTATTCTTTTGACCCTACACTTCTCTAATGCCTGAGGCAATTTTTTTGATCATTAAGGATATATGTAATAGCTGTTGTAACCAAAAAGGTCTGCCTGATGCAGGAAATAATATTTCCCGACGCTATTATATTCTATGTCTCAGTGCCTGTTCTCTGTCCTTGTTCTCTCCATTGTTTATACATTAATCTTGCAAAGCTGTGCATGTACAACTGTAATCCCACATATCTGAAAGTGTTCTGCAGTAAAAAGTATTCCTGCTTTTGCTTCTTCAGTTTATCTAGCAATGAATTTTGCTCTGAAACATGTAACTGAAGCATTCCTGCTGACACAGTTTCCAAATATCTCACATAAAGAAACAAAAAAACTCCTGTATTCTATCCTTGTTTCCTGCACTAGCTATTTATTCTATGTAGTTGTTCTTCACAGTGTTTTCCATCTCAAACACTGCTAATTCGCACCTTCTACCTTCTTAACTGTCATTGTGTGGAATGAATTACGTACAGGACTGGGTGTGAGGGAAGAGGGAATCAAGAGCTAAGCAGCCAACTACCAAGTTAGCTGTGCGAATGATACTGGTTTTGCAAACAGAAGCTATTCTTGAAAATTTACTTCCAAATTTCTTTGGATCATTAGACTTTTTTTTTTTTTAAAAAAAGTCACAGTTTCCAAATGATGCCAGGAATACTTAACTGTTTTGACTGCACAGAAAAATAAACCCAGCTGTAGAAACACAGGATGATTTGCCTTTGTCTCAGTTTATCCCCAGGAAACCAATTTTTTTTCATCCTAGATTAATTCAGCATTATGCACCATTACCTCCAGATTACTCAAGCATAACCAGCACCAATAAACTATAATTAAATCCACTCTTTGTCACAGGCACATCAGACTGACTAAACCAGGAAATTTGCATATAGATTACCTTGCTATTTGTCTGCATTGAAAGATTTTTCAACATGGTGTGGCAAAATCAGGTCCTGGGCTAGCATGTGTGCACATGCACACACAGAATCACTCCATGCACAAAATAAACATTATGTTCACAATTTCTGCTCAGTGCAATAGATGCTGTGGCTAGCACAACGAGCAGATCCCTTCCTTTTTGGTGGAATCTCTTGGTTTTGAGGGCTTTCAGCTTCAGAATATGAAATAAATTACAAAAGTTCTCATCCATTTCCACAGCATTTCCCATGCTCATGGTTAATGAGATGATCTACAGGGAATCTAGGTATAAAAATACAAATTTGTAAATGTAAAGGTAACTGAGGAACCAAACCACTCCTACTTGCTGTGTGCAGTGTGTGAAATTGCTTTTTCTGTGAAGGAGAGGGAATTTTGTTCCCTCACCATTCCTCTCCCAAGAGTGGCCAGCACTCTCTGCAGGGTGACAGGGAGAGCAGTGCTGTGATCCTCTCCTGCCTACCCTGGTGGGAAACAGAGCGACAGATCTGACCTTGACAGATGCAGGTTTGAGTGAGGGTCTTCTTTCACACTTGGCTGCCCTTTCCTTTCTTTTTGTCTGCATACAGAGGTCTCTATTAAGAAAAGACTTGCTTTATCTGATGTCAAAGTAAAGGATGGGATCTTTAAATTTTTGTAAGCATTGCATTTAGGCTGAGTAGAAAATAGAAAGAATCTGTATGTTTAGAGAAGCAGATGTCCCAAAAGTATTTCTTTTATTCAGAGGCTCTATTTTTAATATGCTGAGGGTTCTTTGTTTTTTAAATGTAGCACTTTCCTTGAGGAAGAAAGGCCTGTTTAGCAGTGGTATAGAACAACTGCATTTAAGAAGGTTAGAGCTCGGCACAGACCAAGCACCCACTGGGAAGTAAAACAGTTCTTCCAGTTTTATAGTTGCCCCAATGCCTGAGAATTCCTGAAAGCCATTGGAGCTCCTGCGCCAGGCTGCACTCTCATCCTCAGGACCCAGCCAGACTGGCTCTGGTCTGCTGCCAGGGACAGCTACAGGTGACCCTGCTCTCAGACACCAGCTACCCAGCTGTGCCCTTTTCGGTTGGGCCCAGCTGGGCTTTCTGCTTCCTGAGAGTAACTGATACGAGGAAGTAACTGCTCTGTTCCGTTACTGCAGTTGTGTCCTGAATCATCCTGAAAGGAAACTTCTGAATAAGCTCAGCGAAGTGCTCGCTCTTTTGCTACTAAACACCGTGATGTGCTTTTTAATTGTTTCTGGCACACCAACCCTTTTGCCCATTGTCTCCTCAGTGTCTGGATGGTTAATAAACAAAGCAAAAAACACCCCATTTTTGTTGTAAGCTATAGTAGATACAGTGGGGTGCTGACATAATGGGAAGAAATGATGGGCAAAGAGCACTCACAACATATCATGCTTCCCTAGCTGTAAGAGGAACATCCTACAGAATGGATCTGCAGACAAGAATATTTATATTTGAGATAGTCTACATGCAGCTTCAATATCACAGGCTGCAAAACCACCCCAGTTTCAGGCTAAGTATCACAGCAACTTGCCCATGATATGCATGATCTTGCTGCTACACTAATATCAGTATGCAAGCCAGCATCAGCTAAGTAACCCAGGTATGATCACTGAAGTTGAAATTTAACAGCTTAATTAACAAAGAAACAGGACAGAGGGAGCTGTTGGCTTCTGGGGATTTGATATATGTTAGCTGGAACAGGCACTAGGACTAAAGGCTCACTGTCTCTGCAAGCCCCACACCTGACTGTAGCCTACGAGAAAAAGCCCACATCCCATTTCGAGAGATCAAGGTGAAGCAACATTCAAAGAAATGTCATGAAGACTTTGAAGCAACACTCATATTGTTCAGGGCTGTGTCAGATAACCTGAGAAATCTCATTATTCTAGATAAAACCAAGTCACCAGGGTTGTGGTTAACATTAGTTACAGTGCTTCTCTTTCCTTTAAGTTCTTGGCAATACATGGCACAGAGACACAGAAATGCAGGAATGCTCTGCTCATTCTTACAATATTTCTTGAGTGCCCTTCCCTCCATAAAAGCACACTGTAAAGATGACCAAGGCTGGGGAGAGGCAAAAGGAAATGTTTTATGTTTTCTCCCTGCTAATATGAGACAAAAGCTTCAAAGGCAGAACAAATGTTTTAGCCTAGTTATTTATTTAGAAGGCTCATCATACAAAGGGGGACTGGAGGAAAAGAAAGGAGGCTTCCTTCAATCATGAGGTAAACCAGCCCACCTCACTGGCCATGTGTATGAACAAACGGCAATTCCCTAGTCTTGAAGTAAGGGCGCCAATTAGCTTAACCAGTCAGAGATGAATACGGCACTTTTTCAACTCAATGCTTAAGGCTGTGAAATTATGCCTGGTTCTGAATTCAGCAGGATATTCTGCCTAGAACAGAAGCAAGGTACTGTTGAAGCTGCTGCACCCTTGCATTTCTCCTGCACTATAAGGTTTAAGCTAGTCTCTTGTCTCTGAGCTGGGCAGTTTCTTTTGTTGCATTTGAGACAGCAGAGCAAGTAACTTGGCTGATGACTGCTCACTGTTTTGACACAGCAGTTTCTAAGGGGGTCCTCAGGAAGTAAAAATTCTTAACAATAAATGTAGTGGTATGCTATTATTCAAAAACATTCAGAGTGACACTACAGCTTGCTGGAGCTAATAAGGGCTGCAGACTAACATTATTCCCAAAATGTGAGAAGTTCCTTTGATTTACAGCCACTTCAGTGAACAGTTAGCATGGACTATGGCTGCTACTTTCTCAGTTACTGTCCCCCATTTGTTTTAAGTCAGATAATCTTATTCCTCAGCCAACACAAACAACTAAGCAGAAGATAACCTCCCCATGTCCCACTGTCCTGAGGGACACACAGGGGAATGGAAGAGCTGTGAAGACACAGCAAAGTCCTGATTAGAAGAAATTTCCAAATGGTTTGGACTCAACTGGGCATTCATCTTCCTTCAAAATTACTAGGTTACCAGTATAATGAAGACAAATGCCTACCCGTAAAATCCATTGCCTTTTGCTCACTGCACCTATCTGCAAAAGTGCTGTCATTTCACCTTGAGGACTTCATTCTCAAAATATGTCAGGATGAGAAATACCTCAAGAATGATGGTTTGTTTTCCTTTGACATGTCAGGACAAGTTTTTCCCAGCAAAAGAGATATTTTTTTTTTCTGGGAGACTTCCATATAAAAACAGACAGGAACAAAATATGACTAAGTGTGATAGATGGCTCTGTGTTACTGTCCACGCACTTTTGTGTCACCAAGCATCCAATGAGAGAGACCAACATTTAACTTTGCTCTTTCCCTCAGCCCATGGATCTCAAGATGTATTACATCCTCAGCTCCAACCTCCACAGGCAAGAGAAGGATAGGGCAGAACTCATCTCAGCAACATGCCTTCAGAAAGGTATATGTAGAATTCAAATTAAGGTACAGAAGTTTTAATAAATATTAAACTCTCCACTGCACCACCCTCAGAAAGCCACCCTAAGTGAGAGATTTCCACTTCTGAAACAACTGGAGATTTGAAAATATCAGTACTTGCCCACACTTCCTGACCAACTCCAGCCACTGCAAGAGACAACCATTAAAAGAAGCCATGACTGAAATTAAGCCAGTAAGGAATCTACCAAATGATGACTTGTAGGAATTAAAATGAAGAACAGTCACCACAATTTATTCATCACTAAGTTGCGTAGCTCAGAAATAGTGATCTTATCAATATTATGTTTATTCTAGTATACTGCAAACACATTTTGGAAGCATCAGAGCAGTTTTACTAAGTAGGTTTCATACATTTGTAAGCCTATTACACATAAAGCTTTCCCTAGTGAGCTTTTGATCTTGTTCTTCACATTTCACATCAAGGGTACAGCACTAACATCACACATCAAATAAACCAAATATTTTAGTTATGACTTATTGCTAGTGCAAATAGCATACCTCTTTTTACAAATATGGCAGTAAGGATTGTGAAAAGTTAAACATATCACTTACATGCATTCAAAAACCATGCTTTTATTCTCACCTGAACAAAACGTAAATAACTTACTAAATTAGTCAGATACTTTGACCAGTCATCTGTTTAGAAAATCAATTTCCTCTTATTTTTTATGTCAGTTCCCCTTTGCCTTTTTTTTTTTCATTAGAGGTTGTACTTTTCAGAAGCCACACTTACCTGTTAACTTCAGAAGGCTCATCTCTATTTTACAAAAAAAGATTAAGTGTTTCTTGCAGAGCATTTTGTGGAGGAATGTAGTATTAAAGATGCTCATCTGTGTTAATTAGATACATCTGTTTCAGAAAATAAGTATGTTTCTATAAATCACTTCTGCTTGGCCATGTGTAAATGAGGGTAGCAGACATTTTGGAATGGAATAAAGGAAGTGCTGTACATGTGCAGCTACAGCCAGAAATGTGCTATTATAAGCGACCTCTGATGTGAAGTTTTGCTATACTTTTTTTTTCCGAGATGGCAAGATACTGTGTTTTCTAATACTTTGTTTGCACTGCAGGTCTTTAAATAGAAAAGCAGCAACAAGATTATCTTCTGTCTTGTACACAGTAATCCCACTGTATTCTAAAACCTGTATTAATGACAGATAGCAAGCAAAGCCCAATTACTGCAACCTCAAAGCTTAATTTCTATCTGATATAGGCAAAAAGCATGGGCTTCTTTTCCTTTCTTGAGAGGAATGCAGAATTCCCAGCCTATTTGCAGTCCTATTACCTGGAAAGGCAGCAATGAGATACTTATTCAACGGTAAGCATTGATTTTCATGAGTGGATGAACAATATACTTTGCCCTCCTGCCACAAATAGTTGTGCAATAAAATATGACAAATGAGATGTCTATTCCTGCAAGATTTTGCATCTCAGTTCAACAAAAACCTCAACAGGTATGACTATGCTGCCAAAAAAAGTAGACATACTTTTTACTATATAGTCCATAGTGCTCATAACACCAACATCAGGGACTGCCAATCTCGTCATCAAACATCTGCCCTGTGTGCCATTTGTCCAAATGTGTCCACTCACATGACCAGTCAGCACATTCAACCCTGTTTTGAACAAAGCTTTGTGGATGCAGTGTACACATATATCATAGGACTATCAGTAATAACACTGAGGTTGTAAACGTATGTTGCTGATCAACAATGAAGCAAAGAAATTACACATGATTTTGCAGAAGGTATTCTATCTCTTCAGGGTCCCTGGAGCTTCAAATTTAAACATGTTTACATATAAAAGAAAATGTGTGACATTTGGAGAACTTATTTTTCTTGTATATTACCTTTAAGACAAAGCAGTGATCTGTAGGTGCCTTGTATTTCACTTTGTGTTGATAACCATAATACACATTCACATTCTCAAACTGAAGGAAGCATGCCAGATCCCGTGATGTCTACAAAGGAAAACCAAGCACATCACTATTAGAACAAATTGAATTTTGATGTGAAACTCATTAATAGGACCTTTTCCAAGTACATGAATGCCAATGCTTTTTATTCTTGTAACTGTCATGAAGCTGACTGAAAAAAAGATTATTTTTAAGCGTTTGCATTCTTAAACTAACAAGTGGAAGAGGGGAAGTACATATTACAAATAATATACAAATAACACACAAATAACACAATGCAATATTTTGCTCTTGTTCTGGTTTTGCTGTGCTTAACTGCTTTGTGTGGAGATTGTGGCTTATGGATAATAAGACCAAAGAGAACACCACAGTAAGAAACCACACCCTTACAATTCTGAGTGGAGAAAGAAGGTTTGGGGTTCTAAGTTACTTTGGGAGCTTGTTTTTCTTTCATAAATGTAACAAACAAACTCACATCAGGACATAAGCACACATTTAATCTCTTTTGCTTTGCATTTTCTCAAATTTCCTGGCATCATTCCTTTTTTGTTTATCATAGTATTTGCTTGTTCAAAATATATTGCTAAAATAACATGGTTTCCTTTGCTGGCACATTTCTCAGTGAAGAATTTTGCATACAAAACATAACTTTTGCAATCCTTTGAGTGGAAATGCAAAAATAGTCATGTCACATGGTCACTGTTGGCTAAACTGAGAAATCAGAAAATTGTAGAGAAAAAAAAAGAAAACAACAAACCACAAACCCCCTCTACCTCTAAGAATGAGGTTATATTTCTGCATAATTGGTTCTCCTCTGCTGTTCTCATTGGTACTTTCACTACAATACACTCTTGAGTTGACTTTATTTACAAGTTGAGTTTGCAACTAAGATTGGTGAGGGGAGGAAACACTCCATACTCTGTGTAGACAGGGCTTCTGTCTCTCCGCCATCTCCACTGCAGCTGATGCCAGAGATTCTATCAGTGACTGCATGGACCCAGGTTCTTCAAACACTCTCAGTTCCTAAATGTGCTCAGATCCATGCTGTAGGAGTTGTTCCTTTCCTTTAGGAACCAGACAATGGTCATTAAGACCAATATGAATGCAGTTGTTATTTTCTTCTAAGTAAGGAACAGATTTTTATGCAAGGGATGAAGGCACTTATTGCTAGTATTGTGCAATGTTAACACGAGAAAGCAACACAATTAACAGAAAGAAATTTTTAAATTGTATCTGAGATTCTGATGCTATTCTTTTGTGACTCTGTCAACTAACAGTGTGTTTTTGAATGGGATATAAGTAGAGCAATGCTGAAGAAAGAAATTAAGACAGCAGTGTTGACTGGTGCTTGTTTGTTAACAAAATAACCCAAAACAATAAAAACCACCACAGGCATGTGTGTGAAATTATGTGAATGTGCCCCTGTATTTTCACATTCATCACGTATTTTACAGCCAACACAGAGTGTCAAAGGTATGCCAGACTTCTTTTTCTCTTGTAAAAAGTGAAAACATGACTACACAATGAATTTTAAAACAGCTGCAGCAGCTGAAGATACTATTGTATGCCAGTTATTTCTGTACCTCAAAGAAGGATCACTCTGAGAAAGATCACGATTGAATGATGTGCAAGGTGCATGTGCACTCTTCATACCACCCTGACATGAGGTGAACTCTTGTAATTGAATGGCTTTGACTGAAGAGCTCTACTGAATACTGCTGCAGTGCTTTAAGATACAAACACCCCCACTGCACTCTGCTCATCTATGAGAGATTACTCTCTCCACAAAAAGCATGCATACCTGAACCTCACCTGTTCCAATACAGAGGGCAGTGACTAACTAAGATCACCATTAAACACAGATTTGAACTCAGAGACTTGACTTTTCTCTGGAATGGCTAAGACATGCATCCTTTTCAAGAAGGCTGTTACAGATACAGGAGCAAACAGTTGACTGGTACCATTTGAAAGAGCTGAGACTATCTCCTAAATAACTAGATTCAAGGTAGTCAATCCCTGTGACTGGGTGAGTTGGGAATATAGTGATTTTAAAGCACTCACACTGTTGCTAAACGTGGCTCAGTTATGGACAGGGTGGCACAAAGGCTGTTACACAGGCTGTAACAACGAACAGGCAATAAAGTGTTAAAACAGCTGTCTTAAAGTGACTAGGTGGCTCCATCTGAGCCTGTATTTGCAGCCTATCACCTGAAAAAAGAAAGCACAGTCCTCATTTGCACTATGATGAAAAGCCAGTGAAAATGGTATCACTGGATGATGAAAAAAGGCGGAGTAACTATCACGTTATGTTTTCCCTGCCTTGGCACTGTACCACTGGTCATCGTTGGGGCATGCTACAAAGAAATGCCCCAGATGGACTTTGCATTTAACTTTTCTTACACTTTTTCCACCTTAAATGCATTCCAAACAGCATTCTAGACCCTAATTGATAGGATGTTGTGTGTGCAACATGATTCAAGGAGTGAAAGCTCTTAGGGTCAGGTAAAGTCAAAGTAAATTGCTGTGAAAGCAGCAAGGTAAATCTGTGTTTCACTGTAATTTGGTCGTAAGCACAGGTCACTGGAGCAGCAGCACAGTATTCCTTTACAAGATACAACATATTTTCCTTTGTAATTTAGTCAGGAAATAGCAGAACAGTTAAATTTCAAGGCACAAATCCTAACAGTTCAGCTTCACCAGCAGCACCAGAATTTCCAAATATGAAGCAGAGCTGTAAGTGGCAACAGAAGTGGTTTTCAGAATACAAAAACGAATATAAAATGCCGTCAGTCCCAGAAGCCACCTTTTTACCTCATCACTGTGGAAATGAAAAGCCAGCCACCTTTATGTGCAACACACTCAGAACCCTTTTGCTTTTCTAGTGCTGGCAATTCAGACTCTAAATATTTGGCAATACTAAATGTTAGTGCATTTGATTCAGACAGGTGGATACTTCTGTCCCACTTCTTTCCACACAAAGGGCAGTCTTAAAAAGCCTCAAAAGGCACAACATATTCTCCAGGTACAGATAGATCACTGCAGGAAAAAAAGTACAGCATTTCTGCATGCTGGTTACTGGTGCAGAAAGCATCAAAGTAAAATTCTACTTTTTTTGTCATAAGAAATAAGTTTACTTGACAACTTTTTAAACTATTCTTCTACAGGGAACCCATATGTAACAGTGAAACATTTTGGCAGCTTAACACCAGCTGATGGGTGCTTTGCTGTTTTATTTTCTCCTATTGACTTCCGAGGAGTGTTATTTCCTTAATTATCTATCCCTAGAAATCAAAAGGAGAGAAACGTGACAGGATTCAGTGACTACATTCTAATATTTGCACAAGTGGTGTAGTCAAAGATGAACCACAAAAATCCCAGCCCTCTCAGATGCACCAGACAGTGCTCTTAAAGTGTCACCTTGGGAGTTCTACATTTTCATGTCCGTGAATTTTCTGTTGCTAAAAGGATTATTTGGCTTCCTGACCTTTGTTTTCCCTTTGGGTACATAATAAATTCCAGAAGCTCGCAGAAGAAAATAACGCCTCTTCCAGGACTTTTTTCCATCTTCTTTTAAATAAAGGGCCCCTTCAAGCTCTGGCACAATGACAGATGTCCCACAGAAGCTTTCCTGTGCAACAAGAACAATAATGCACAAAATAAGTCAACTTAAGCACAACCCTATTAATAAATAGCAGAAAAATGCCTCCTTGAAAAATAAAGACATTTCCTGTGGCAACAAACATATGAACATGGGGAATGCAGTTACCAGAGAGATGAACATCTTAGACAGGCAAAGGAAACTTTCCCAAGCTAATGTGGTAACTTGGCCATCTAAGCTGGGTGCTCACACTGAAAAAGAAGGCTTGCAAAACCTCCATTCTCTGAAGGATCGGGCAAAACCTACAAAAGGTTTTAAACAGACATAGATGTGCTCAGAGAAGGCAATAGAACAAAATGGTTGGTACTGTTGCTGGTTTTTTCTCTCTATTGCTGTATTTATAGGTTCTGTAAAGAGATTCTTTAGAAACTGTTTAGAGTTCAAAAACAACTGAAAAAAAACCTCCCCCTCAGTCTCTGCTTTCACTTTGAAACACATGCTAGCATTTACAACACTGTTTAAAGAAATATACTAGTTGTTCACCTGAAGAATTTACTGTTGGGTAATTTTTAATGCCAACACACTTATCGTTTAATGTTTTCAGTTAGAATTCACCAGGAGTTCTGCTGGTTGACATCTGGTGCCTTCATGAGATCCACTAATTTTGAAATGTGAGTCCTCAGTCACCTAAGAAATGCATTTCCTTTGTGAACTTTTACCAAACTCAAAATGCTTGCCTGAAGAACTGTGATAATCTTTTCTTTCAAACAGTCCTGGATTTTTCTCTCTCAATCATGCAACTGAAGTAAATTTGACCAGGAAAGGCAAGAAGTTAAACAGACTTTCTGGAAAAGTGAAAAAGGTTCTTTTTATGTTGTAGTACAGCTAATTATTTTGAGAAGGACCATCTACTTCTAATCCAAAAGATAATTGTTTGCTACTGACCAACCTTATTAACCCTAAAAAGTGCCAAGGGCTGGCCTAAGGGTGCACAACCTGCCTTTTCAATGGGGAGCAGCAGATACAAAGGAAAATGAACCTATTACACCTGAGATACAAAGATGCCAATGATCACAGAACTTCCTATTGTTACACACTTGCTCACAGAGACCTAAATGTGGTTATGGCAGAGCAGATGTTTTGGTGCCATTTGCATCATCAACCTAACAAAATTACTTACCTTCAGTAAAGCCTCTTTGTTTTTATCATTCATTTCTTTGCTTTCATTCTTCCCTTTGTTTGCCAGGTAGAAATTCTGATGAAGAGACAAAATAAATTTATGTTCATTGTAAAGCCAGCAGTACAAGTAACTAGATTACTACAAACTCTCTGAATAGTTACCAAGTCTTTCAAGATTGAGTACCTGAGCCAACAAGTGTAAGAGGCAGATGCTCACAGGCTCCTCTTATAGAAAAGTTTAGTCACATCTGTCTGCTCATGAGTTTTAATTCTTTATTTTGAATATATTCAAAAGTAATACAAAATTACTTTTGCCATGTATATACAGCCTTCCAAAATTAAAAACAGTGGACTATGATTTTGCCTGTTTTTCTGGATCAGTGGGTTTTGTTTTACCATTCCAATTTTCACCGTTTCCTCTATTATTACAGGTGGTAGAGAACCTAACATTTGATTGCATGCTGATAGACAATGAATACAATGCAGCATCCAAAGGTTAGAAAGCATTTTTTCTACCAATCCAATCTTGTATTCTGGATATAAGTCAGGTTTTCATTTTCAATAGAAGTGTTTATATGCTAAAACCTTTATCCCAAGTTACTACTTTCTACTTTTAAACCCCTGCTCATATTCTGCAAAGTATTTTTATGCAGTGAAGAAAGTATTCAAAAATCTAGAAGAAATCTGAAGAAATGATCACCATGGTATCTTGGCACATGTGCTCCAGCCTACTGAAAGGAAAGCCTACACTCCTCCATTTCTGTGCCAGAGGGCTGTGAAGCTGCAGCACCCTCAGAGGACCTGTCCCCCTGCAAACAAGGAAGTGCAGCACCTCATGCACATAATTACCAGTAAAAGTAAATTCACCCACTGTTAACCAGGAACAACAATTCTGCATCCATCTGCATTGTACAGGTGGAGAAAAGGACAGCACTTGGACATATATGCAAACTCTGGCAGTGGGAAGGTAGCTCAGGAGCATGCTACAACTGGTGTGCTGGAGCATGTGCAGTGGCTTTGCTCAACAGCAAGCAGGGCCAGGCAAGCAGAGCTTGGCTCGCTGCAGAACATAAGGCAGCTGGCGGTGAAGGAAGCAGGTAGATCAAGGATGCCATGCATCAAGTAGCATTTGGATCCATGGCCTTGAGGCCAGAATGATAACACTCAAATTTTTCATGTTTTGTAATTTTCCCCTTCATCTGACTTTTCATTTCTCTCCATTTTTTCATGTCTCAAGACTACAAGAAAGTGCCAATATATTTATATGCCTAGAACTCCACAACAACTAAACAGCAACATAAATGCAAACATTACCAAAATACAAGTGAGAAGTGTGTCAAGGAACATGCTGTTGTCATCGACTAAGAAACAAACAAGCAGCAAATCTGCCCTGCCAGCACACCACGTTTACAGCAACAAGGTTTATCTGAAATGAGACCCTGCTTTTCCACACAACCACATCATCTTTTTCAAGCAGTGCTGTGAACAGCTGTCTGCCAGAACACAAGCCTCACAGCAGATGGTTTTTGGAGGGGCACCAGGAGAGGAAGGGGAAGAGGTCTGCATCTCAAAAACAGTTCTTTAAAAACTGCTTTCCTAAAAGTTTACATTAAGTCACACAGGGGATATCAGAAACACAGCCACCTGTCCTGACCTGTCCTGATGCCATGTCTATGGCATGAGAAACTTGAACATTCAATATAATACACAGTTATCTTGGGAAACGCAGCTGGCTTCAGACTGCCTGGACATATTTTTAGCCCACAGCTGAAGGTAAGAAAATATGAAGGACCCTAGTTTTGCAACTACATCTGAAGACACTATTCACCATGCAAAAAACCCCAAGCCAGCTCAAAAAAACCCAAAAACATTTAAAAGTGTGTTCTCAGTATAACCCAGAGAGTGATGCCTGCCTATGCAGTCCAAACTCACAGGTCTGACTGAGTAAGAATGCTCCACTCATCCTTCTGGAAAAAAGATACTGTTCTGAGCAGCTGCAGCCCAGCCATCTGTGCAGATGCATCAGCTCTTGACAGGCAGCAGTATCACAGCCCTGGCTTGATGTTGGCACACCTTCTTTGGCACTGGCAAAGGTATAAACAGAAATCTCAGAGGGCACTGTTAGGCTGGGTTGGGCCTCCAGACTTTGGGATGGATTTGGAAAGTAGAGGGACATGCAAGCTGTAAGCCTTCTTCAATAGATCATTATATAGTACAACCCCTAAAATACACAATGAAGATTTATCACAGCAAGTACACCTTACCACTGTCTCAACAAGGCCTGGCTCATCAGCTTTACTACCAGTGGGGAGAGCACTCATCTGGCTGTCAGCCTTCTGGGCATTGATAGTAAGAAAACAAAGCTCCTCTGATTACAACTGATTCACATTCAGGCATCTGGCATTTATTTAGCAGAAGCCCAGACCACCCTGTACTGACAATCAATTGTAAAGAGAGAAAGTTTGCAAGATCCATGCTGGATCTCTAACACCACAGCTTTTTCATGTGGGAAACAGGGCTCTGTCACCTAACCCAATGTTACACAGATGTACACGGTCATCTTTCACCTGTCAACACACATTTCATTTGTTACTGATTCCCTCCTTTATGTCTGCCCTGAAATTTGGAAGTACATGGTACTTATTATTTGTCAGTGGCTAAAAACCTGGGGAGCAGACAGTGCACTGTACTTGTTTTATCACTGTGTGGTCTCCTATTTTTGATCAGAAGCATTCATCCTAGAGGAGGCAAACCACATATGTCCACAAGAGGTCATTTCAAGTCCAGTAGTCAAAGGTCATGATAAAAGGCAAGCTCTTTCCTGTGTGAGGACATCACTGTGAAATGCATGTTTGGTTGTGGATGTCAGGTTATTAATGGGACAAGATACGGGTGCAGGCAGCTCTCGGCATATATGTATAGATTTGAGAATTAACTATTTCTTAATGTTTTAAAGACAATTCTATGCATAAAACCTTTCCACTTAGGGCTGCAGCCTTTTGTGTGGAAAGGCAGGTAAAAAAAAAAATCAGGCTGTATCTCTGTCCACTGTATAACCCTCAGACTGTGGAAGACAGAAAGTATTTTCAATAGTTTCAAAAAACATCTATGGTGGCAAGTAAGCAAACCAAACTTGGGTCATGGTAGAAACAGTAGCCTTAACTAATGCACTGTTAAATTCTCTGATCAGTGTTCACATCTCTATATTCATAAAAAAGAATCTCCTAAATGACACAGTACGTCTCTCATATCTTTCATCCTTTTTCATACACAGCCCCATCCAAGTGGGAATGCAGCAGCAACTACCTGTCAGTACACAGCAAAAAATAAGTGTTCCAAGACAAGCATGCTCCCACCGCTTCCCTTTCTGCTTAGGTGGTATTTTTGCTTTCAAGGTTTTGAAACTGACTTTCCAGAAGACCTACAAGGTCCACAACAGCACGGATCAGACACTGTGCAGCACAAGGCAGCTGCTTCATACTCATGACTACCTTATTTGAGAAACAGGCTGCCTGTTCACACTTATCCAAACTGCACCCAAAATGAGGCAAGAACTGGCCAGCTCACACCCCATTTCAGATCATTGCAACTGTGTACTAAATGGTTTGTGCAGAAAAAAAATGAAACAGAACATGGTCATATCTGCAACCCGTATCATGATATGGCCCCTAGAAAAGTGCACACTGAAAATATTAAAATAATACCTATAATTGCTCTAAAGATCATAAATGTAAATAAATGTATGAAGTTTTGAAACTCCCCACAAGAGAGAGAAATTAAGATTACTGAATAATAGGAGTACAGTGAAAAACCCTTCCCTGTTCTCACTTCTATTTCTTTGCACTTTTGCCACCATACTCAATAATCAGGTTCTCTGCTACCCTTTTATGTTTCCTCCACAGGGTAACAGTGGAGACAAAATAAAAACCTTTATTCACAGAAGTAGGCAAACTGGTGAAAAACAAAAGTATCACCTGCTGCTCAATTTCACTGACTTCGAACTAAATATTCAAGAATGAAACTCACTATAGCTGTCCTATAGAGGACATTACATATTCTTTCTCCACCTTCTTCTGACACTGTTGAGAACTCTTACTTTTCAGAAGAAATAAAATGTCAATTCAGTGTATGAGTTCTCCACTAGAAGGTGTAGCTCTCACTTCTGTCTTACATACAAGGGAGCAGAAGCATAAAGTACTCAATGTACAGACTTTCAATAATTTTCATAAATACTGTCCAATAATAATTAAAAAAACCCCACACACATACAACAAAAAAAAAAACAAAAAAACCCCCACCAAACAACCTCACATGCATGTGCTGTTGCCTGCAATGTTTGACTTTTACCAAAAGACAAACACAGGAAATCAAAGTTTCTACAAGAAAAAGTAAAATATAGTGTTCTAAGAGCATGACCAGCATTTAGTCAGGAGTTTAGATTCACCTACCCCTTAAAAATAACTCTGTTTCCACAATTTTTCTTTCATTTAGAGTATCTTTTAGCTGAGAATTATTCTTTGAGCTTTTGAAAAGAGGTGTTTAGACCTGACAACCTTTCCTTTCAAGAGAAAAGCACAGCATCACTCAACCACATGACAAAGCATCACCTTTCCCATGTTATAAAAGTTTTCTTTATTTGCCCACGTGACAGTACGTATTTTTGTTTCACTCTTTAGTCACAGACTTGTGATGCTCCATCTCTGTGATGAGTCACTGACACCATTCACGGAACAGTCTTCTTCTGCCAATTTCCTGCTGGGTAAATTGCATCACAGTGAGGAAAGGGCAAAGGTATGCCTATCTTCATGGAAGAGGTGGACACCGGAGGATTTTACAGAAGCTTTTTCTATAATGTATTCCAAACACCTTAAAAATACTTTAGAAACAAAGCTGCAGAAAAATATTCGAGTACTGCATGACAATAATGACAATCTTCCAAATAAGGCCACTGGCATTAGCTGAGCGACACACTGCTAGCACAGACACAGAGAATAAATCCTGCATTTCAAAACCTCAGTTCCCTCTTAGAAAATGAAATGTATTTAATTAATTGTTGTTTAATCCATACCAGCTCTACAACTTCTTCAGAGAAAGAAACAATGAACACTGGCACAGTCCACAGACCAGAGGTCCACTTGTTTTAGGAAGGCATCTGAACATCTTTATGATAAGATTTTTTTAAAGCAGTTAATTGTGTCAAACCTCTGTAGTGAAAATTTTGTATCACTAATTTGTCTAAGAATAAATCACAGGCACCTGGCCACCTTTTGAATTTACCTCTTTTTTTTCCCAGAAAAATATCTGCAAATTACAAAACTGTGAGATCTTCACAAACTCCAACAGAATGAGCACTAAATACAACCAACAAAGAATTCAACTGCTGCTGCATTGGCACCACTGGGTGTGTTAAAAAAAGCATTCTGCAATTTCTGTACTCCCAAAATGAGCTTACGAGGCAGCCTTGACTGAGCAAGGAGGAGGCTGAAAACACTGAGAATACAGTATCAGACCACTAGATTTCAGTTTCCCATTGGTTACACTGTAATTCCCACAAGTAGTTAGTTAGGTAATCATAGAGCCTACCCCCACCCGGCTCAGCATTTCCACTTAGTTTACCTTTTCAGGGACTCATTCCAGATCATTTATTTTACCATGTTTTATTGCCTAGCATGAGCCCTGTGTCTGTACAATACTGATTATTTTCTGCCACAAAGACAATATGCTGATATGACCGTCCCATTCTACCTGTCTCACAATGTTTGAATTTACTAAGCCTGAGAGATGGTTAGACTATATTACTGGCAAAGCATTTCAATAGTATGATAGCTGCAACTATCCAGTTTCCTTAGACTGTTCATTTTAGAGCTTAGCAGAAGAGGGGTTAAAGCTCAATGATTGCCGATGGGTCCATATCCAGTTAAGATGGGAGAACAGAGCTACGCTCTTGTTCTGGTTTTGGTTTAGGTCACATTTATTTCTAAATTTCATTGCAATCAAAATTACCAGAATCCTCATCAAAGATTTGCTTCCTATGAGAGGTTTACAGCCTTGCCCTAAGCTCCTTGCCCAAATAACACTGCTAGTATACGACTCAAATGTGCCATCAAACCTCTGCTGCCAGGTATGCCTATGTGCATTAGAAAGTATGACACCTTGAACTGTCATGTATGTTTTATTTACAAACTTGGCTTTGCTGTTTCATATTAAAAACCAACATCAATCCATGTACACTGAAGGATAAGTTTTCTTTGCCTGATTGTAGATACTTATGCCGATGAAGGAAACTTCCTCTCCACAGGTTTTATTTGAAACATTAGCTCATTCTATAAAAACCCAACTTCCTAATGAGCAGCTTGGTGAGATTTGCTGCCAAATTATATATTTGATTCTACTTTTTTTTCTTCTGGCAATGTTGAATTGCTCATTTTCTCTTGCTGTTCTCAGGAACAAACCAGATACTCAGTGAGCTAACAGACCACTGACAAGGGGAAAAGATCTTGTGCTCCAGAATTCATCAACTTTATGTTTGTGTGTATGCAGGGTGTTTATAAATATGGTTTTGAACACAGAGCTCAGGAAGTAAATTATTTCTGTGCATACCTTTGATGCAATTGAGTGTGCAGACCCTCCTTTACAAAGCTAGACACAAGTTAGTGTTCACCCAATGCTTCTCCCCCAGTACAAATGAAATCCAAACAAATTCTCTGTAGTACTCAGCATACTCTTTATGAACTTTCACATACAACTGGGAAAATCCAGACCTTCAAGAAAACGTTGATTTTCATCAGTAGGGATACTGGAGAAGCTGTAATAATGACTAAGACCAGATTTTCACAGCTGTGCCATCTCACCCCAGTTCTGAGAGTCATGCCTAAGCCATAGCTGTACTCCAGGTGAATTACACTCTTTATTTTTTACCACTATAGATGGGGCTAAAATAGTATTCGAAAAAAGCAGAAAATATTAATTTTAAAATTCTTGCATTCAACAGTCGGGGGGTTTTTGGTTGAAAATAAAAGTTTTGCTTTCTCTAATTCTGACCTGACAGAGCTGAAAGCAAACAATTAAAGCAATAGGCAGCACACAAACTAAACTACCTAAGTTTAGACTCTTATCCAAATGCTGTGTTAGCTTACCTGGGGATTTTTAAATAAAGCGTATTTTTCCTTTTTTTCCAAAAACAGGATCTTATTCTCAGTGTCTCGAGTCCAGTCTGATAACACTTTAACAACATTTTCATGATCTTCAAAAAACCTTTCTGGAGAGACAGAAGAAATAATGTAAGACATTCAGACTCTCTTCCCCTCCCAAGGCTGCAGAAATTCCTGTGTAAGAATGTAATTATTATCTGATGTTCACTCAGAGCTGGACAGTCCAACACTCTTACAGTGCACAGATGGGAGCAAAACCACATGAAATCCTGTCATATGGAAGGGCAAAGCAGCTACGGAAGATGTTTCGTGTAGCTGTAGCATGCTCCTGGATTCCTCCTGCATCTCCACAGTGCTGCTTGAAGACCACAAAGGACAGAAACAGTGACCCACCAGGAGCAGATGGTTACACCCACATCTTTCAATGGCTCTCTGCTTTTGTTCACTCTTTTTAAGGTTTGCAATATGATCAGGGAGATATATATTCACTTTGGTGAACAAATTGGAACAAATGTAAAAATTTATTTCCTTGTTTGTTTACTCATTAGAACAAGTGAAAAATTTCTTTTAGTCAGCAGGAAGAATGCTATGCACTGAAAATAAAATGTTTGGTTTCAAGCAACTGTACTTAAACACACAAATAGCAAAACACAGAAGAAACAGGAAGACAGATTGAGAGCTGATGTGAAGATACACTGGCTCACTCAGCATCCCTGTAGTTAAAAACCTTACCAAGGACGTGGGAGACCTAGTGTCAGTTCTGCCCCTTCCCCATCTGCTCTCAACCCACGTCCTCCACCCAGGAAAGCCACAGGGTATGCTGAGATTAGATAACCCTGGTCTCTTCTTCTGCAGTTTCACTTATATCAAGTAGCTGAACAGTAAGACAAACCCCCTTTCAAAAGAAAAGGAATTGAGCATAATTTGACAGGTCATTTTGGAAGGACCCAGCTTGCACTTTTCTACAAATTCAGTAACAGGATAGAAAATTCACCCAGATGCAATTTTCAGTACAATTTTGACAGTTCCCTGGGAACAGCTGTACTCTCATTTCAGTGGTCTGATGATCACATCTTCCAATGGTCTACACTGGCCTAGTGTAAGAGAAGAAAATGGAGCATGCATTTTGTAGGCTTTCTTTAACATTTCTTGATACTTTTGTCAAGGGTTCAGTATGACCCATCCAAACTAAATTTTGTGAATTAATTAAATTCACAGAATGGGATTAGCTTTAGGACCAGTTCACAAGTACACAGAAACTTCTAACAACTCAAACAACACAACACTCTTTGTTTAGCAACTCCTACTTCTGCAATGCATTGGAAATAAAAAGCACTATATATAATCCAGGTAACAGTTTGAAGAGTAAATAGCACCTTATATTCCAGGATACCTGTAAAATAATTCTCAGATCGTAACACAAAGTTTTGCCACATAAACTTTTGTTTGTTCATTTCCTGTACCAGGATTTTCTTGTACAAAAGGTGTGATCTTACTATCGTCTGGAGGGTCTTTTTTAATAATTACTGTTCCCCCTCAAAAAAAAAAAAAAAAAAAAAAAAAAAAGTTAAATATGGGTGCGTATTATAAGGCAACATTCTTTATTGTAAATTATATGCTGGTATGTACAGCCCAGTGTTACATCACCATCTCACTACTGAGATTATTTGTGGTATTTAACATGTAATTAATCTAAAATCATAGTTTATTTAATTTGCAATGATAGTCTTTCAAAGTAACAGTGCATGTAATATATCCTGTCAAGGATCTTGTGATATAAAACTAGTTTGGACCTTCAGATCATGCTTTTTCCAGGTAATTTTAAAACTCTTTGTTTTAGTTTAGCAGAATGATTACAGCTGGGTCTCTTTTAAAGTGAAATATTGGTATTTGACTTTAGTTCTGAGTTTTCACATCTCTGCTGGGAGACCATATATTGAGAATGTTAAAGGCTGTTTGACCCTTTCCCATTTCTCTAGGTCAAACAACCTAGAGACCCTGAAAAAAAGTTGTGGCAATTTTCCTTTCCCTTTTGATGTCAATACCTTTGCAGTCAGGACAATAAAAAGATTCTGAAATAATTCATAATTAAAGAATACTCCAATCTTAACCAAACCTTGAAGCCTTTTTGAAGCAAGACTCTTTATATTGCACCAAACAATATGTAAGTTTTGCACACCTCTTTCCCGGGGATCTGGAGGCCAGGTTAGTTACTTCCTAAATCATAACCTACCCTCAGATGAGCTGAAGCCCCATCAGAGAGCAATATCCTGTTCACAGCTACCCTTAAGAAAAAGACTATCACAAATGAAAAGCATTAGCAATGACTGAAATGCTTCTCATGGTGTCTTAATGACAACATTTGTTTGGCCAGTTCATAACAGTCTCCAGCGCTGCATCCTCTCTTCAAAGAGCAGAGTTGAGTATTGGTATGTTCAGGTCTGCCACCACCTTGAAATTCACCTGACCCCTTCATTTTGTGTAAAATAGAATAATGGCAATGGCGACGGGCAAGGAGCTTTTGCAGTTCACAGCATGGCTGAACAGACTCACTTCTACAGCAAGAACAGCTCAATATAGTCCTGCAGCATCCCTCAGCTTAGAGTCTGTGATGTTCCAGCTCCAGGGGACACACAGGCAAGAGAAATGTAATTGTACTTTCAAGATTACCAACGGCATAGCATGCACTATATCTATTTGCTATATGCTATGTCACTACAGCACTTACCAATCTGCAGCTCTGGGTACATTTCATACAGACACCAGTCGACGTTGCAGTCGCAGTGGGTTTTCTCAAAGAGATTGTCTAGAACATCCCGTGCCACCTGACGTTCATCCACCATTAGTGACTTTGTGCTGTTGTCGTACATGTGCACCTTGATAACGAGCTGAGTACAGAGTCACAGAAGAGTCAGTTAATTTCAAAGGCAAGAAAAAAGCTAGTCTGAATCTGCTAACACAGATAAGAAAGATTAAGGCTGAAGGTTGTTACTCATTCAAAGGCACTCTGTCCCACAGCAAGCTGAGGGAATAAAACAGCTTGGAAGTTTGCCCATTATAATGCTACCAAAATAAAGAGCTTTTCTCAAAAAAGAAGATTGAACCTTGTCCTGTGCAAGACTTCAGGAAAGGTGAAGTTGCTAGTGAGAAAAAGCAGAAGTTAATCTCTTCTCTAAATCTACTACATGTGCAATTAACTAAAATTAAGTAAAAAAAGACAGTGTCCTTGATGCAAACTAGAAACATGCAAAGTTTAGTTTTAAATAACAAAAAGAATGCAAGAATCTTGTCATGCCAACAGAGTAACCTGAAATTGGATTGTCCTAAGACAGGCAATAGTCCAACAGCCATCAATAAGCAAACAGACAAGTTACTTACATTGAGCAAATTAACCTAAGACACTCGATATTTCTTCATACGGTGAAGTATTTGTTAAACAAGAAACACTTATTTCAGAGGAACAACACAAGAAATTGCTGAAGTACATAAAAATGTGATAAAAAACTGAAAATACATTATAAGGAAAGTACTTAAAATGCTGCATTAGTACTGACAACTGTAAAATAATTCTCTACAGGGTCTGTACACGGAAACTGGAATCAAACTGGTGAGTTGGGAGTCTTGTTTAAATATCTTTATATTTTAAAATGCGTGCATAAGAAGTTTTGGTTTTGTAGAGATACCCTCTGTTAAAGGCCAGATACAAGCAGAGTGATGACCCTCCATAGGAAATCTACACTACCTCTGAAAAGCAATACCAAATGTAACAAAAAACATGAACTTGCTATGATTCCAGCCTTTCTAAGAATCTTTCCCTCTTAAATAAGCAACCAGGCCATAGTGCAGATTATAGAGAAAAAGAAATGTTGTACATGCGTAAGCTAACATGTCCAGGGAAAAAAGGAGTACTTTTGACTGGTTATAGTTGACTGTTCAGAAACATGCATGCAGTTTCCACCTTCACGGAATCACAGAGCAGTTCAGATTGGAAAGTACCTCTGGAGCTCATCCAGCCCAATCCTCTGGTCAAGCAGGGCCACCTAGAGTCTATTGCCTAGGACTCTGTCCAGATGGCTTTTTAGTATCTCCAAGAAGGGAGACTCCACAACCTCCCAGGGAAACCTGCACCAAGACTCAGCCACCCTCACAGTGAGGAAATGTTTCCTGATGTTCAGCAGGAACCTCCTTTGAGTCAGTTTCTGCTCATTGTCTCTGGGCACCACTGAAAAGAGCCTGGCTCCATTCTTTTTGCACCCTCTCTTCAGGTAATTCTAGAGATTGACAAGCATCCCCCAGAACCTTCTCTTCTCCAGGCTACACAGTCCCAGCCGTTCCTCACAAGAGAGATGCTCCAGATCTTTAATAATTTTCATGGCCCTGCACTCGCTGGAATAGAACTCTCTTGAGCTTGAAGCTTGTGAGCTTTCTTGGTCCCCTCTTCCTGCCAGGGCATTATCCTATGGGACTCTTCCAAGCAGATCTTTGAAGAAGCCAAAGCCTGCTCTTGTAAAGTCCAGGGGTGTGAGTTGCTTTTCACCATCCTCCCTGGTCTCTGATCTCCGCTTTTGGTAAAAAACAGATCCGTTTTCTTGACCATTATTTAGCCAATTTAGAATTCACAAACAACATAGTAATTTTATTGTAGTGACACAGCCACAAGATTAAGCCCAAAGGAGAATTGCTAACATTGCAAGGAAAAGGAGGTGACCAATGAGCAGTCTTAATTTTCAACAAAAGTCAACAAAGTCAACATTGGTGAAATCCTCCCAACACATTCTCTCAGAAGTAGCATTTGTATGTGAACTTAAAGTGTTCTGCAGGAATCATCTGGACAACTCCAAATTTATTGGAAGCTTCAATTCTTCTCGGAAGCCCTGCAGGCTCTGATCTTCAGCACTTTCCATCTTCTGTTGAGCAAGACTGAAAGGTCATGACTGCTTTTTCTTCACATCCAATTTTCAGGGTTACTGAACACCTGCATCTTCTGTTGAGTTCAGCTGGAACACTAGTTTAGCATGAGTGAGAATAATTACACGATACACTGCAGCACTGTGCACACGCTGGCTGGAAGCTTTCTGATTTGTTGGTCTAAAATAATTTCTATTGTCCTTGTACGTTACTACACTGCTGTGAAAATATTTAGCAAGAAGACCCTCATTAATTTAATAAGGATTACCTAAATCCACATCCACTGTAGAACACAAGTTTAATACTTCTGGAACCAGCACAGCATAAGTAAGCAACGTTTTAATGTAAATTCCACTTTCTGTAAAGCCAGCACTAAGGGGGAAAAAAGAAAAGAAAAAAAAAAAAGAAACAAAAAAGGCAGAGCTTCCCAAGTTGTCCTAAAAATAAGTCTCAGGTAGATGAGAAGACAGCTCCACAGAGTATCTTTACAGATAAAACATGAAAAAGCCTAGTCACTTCAGTAAGAACTTTATTATTAGGAATAGTGATAATAGATACTTAGCTGGGAGCTCTTAGGGTAGCATTTACTATTTTAAGGCTCACCTTTTTAACTTTGGCTTCCTTCAGTTTCTCCAATGCAAGTTTAATCTTGTCAGCTTTAGACTGTGCCTCTCGTTCTTCCTGAAAAAATACAAGATAGTTGGTGTATTTCTTGTTAGGTAATGCCAGCAATTTATGTTTACTTGAAAAGAGTTGTTTCTCATTATTTATTTCCAGAACATAAGGCTTATCATGGAAAACTTCATAGATACAGGGAATCCTCAGCTTTCCTTAAGCTAATATCCTCCAGCCAATGCTTTGATTTACAAGTCTAGTGCTTCCTTTTGTTGCCCATCATACTGCTCTTACATGACCTGTTCCTCACATACTACAGGAAAGGCTGAAACTGGACTCTTCTATGTTGCCGTACATACAGCTGATACAAAAGAGAAGGTGAAGGAAGACCTAGCCTGAATGAAACAGCATATGGAAGCAGCTGCTTGGAAAAAACCTCACTTCTCAATAGGGTTAAGAGAAGTAGAATTTTTAGGATCTTACTGAAAATTTGGCTTGGAATTACACCCCTTATAATTGTATACTTTCTGTTAAGTGCATTAATTTACTTGAATTCTTTGACTTGCCACGTATGAGCTCTTACTGCATGGATATTTACTGGGAGGAATAATTCCTTTAAGTGCATGATATCATGGCTTTTTATTCTAGTAATTGACCTATTTGTTAACATAGACACAGTTAGATAGAGTGCTCAAGTTAATTCCAGCTTTTGCTGACTGCCACAGTAAGATTCCCAGAAATCTCTGTATCACCCAGCTCTTCTTTTATAACGCAGCTGTTATCAACATCATGCCTCTCTCTTAATACCAGTGAGGTTTGTGATCCAAGACTCTGGATCCCCAGGTGCTGAGTTTTATACCAAATGCCAGTGCTTACTGTTGACTCTGCCTGCTGTATCAACTGTGACCATTTCTTTTTGCTATGTGTCTTCCAGAAGTCTTCTGCAGTCACACACAGAGTTAGAAAAGCATGTTTTTGACAGCAAGTGACTATGGCTTCTGGGGCTGCCTTGGACTCTTAGTACTACTGAAGGGTTCAGTTCCTTCCCAACATTACATCCCTGCTGCCTCTGCTGAAAACTGTCTTGCTGCCTCTTTGCTGATTTTTGCTGTCCATGTTGCTCTCTCTAAGTTTCACAGTTTCCTTTGTTTTAAAGGGGTAAGATTTTGTGCTACCGTACTGACAGGCATCCAACTTCCACTCAATGACTGTGGGAGAAAGCTTCTGCCCTGCTTCCAACACAAGATTTTTCTCTGCTACCTTCAGCCTCCATTTTCTACACCAAAGTTGTAACTTTAATGGTCTTCACACTAAGAGAACTGGTTGCAACTCATGGAAGATGCATTTTCAAGAAACTAGGCCTAACTAACATTGCCATCACTAGCCTGTTACAGAGATACCATAGAATCATAGCAAAGGAAGAGCTAAGAAGGTTATCTTATTCATCTCAAGTTTTGAGGCAGGTTCATCCAAAACTAAAGTACTCCTGACTGACATCCCTTTTGCCAAGCCAAATGTCTTTTGTTTTATCACTGCTTCAACCATGTTTCTTGTTGCCAAATTCTCTACTATTAATACCAGGCAATCAGATAAAAATATTTTTTTTTCCTCCACATGTATGGAACTTTGCATTGCTACAGCTCAGAAATGCTTAGCTTAGGGAATCTGAGAAAGCTTCTGCAGGTGGAGAGAAGTTCTAGGGAGGGAAGAACTTCTCATGCTGTGGCCTTTCCCTTATCAAGCCTCTGCAGAAAGCAGACAAACCACCTTAACCAAAGCGGTTCAGTGCAGTGTGGGCAGACCTCCTGCGGACAGTTTCAGACAGGTATAACGCAGGCCTCACCTGCATGTGACCTGTGTTGAACAGAGTTCACACACACTGTACAAACATGTGCAGAGCTCTCACCCAAGAGCCTTCATTTTTTCATAAGCTCTGTCTGACTTAATGTAGAAAAAGAAAATAAGCTATCAAATGCAAAATTTTAGCACAGTTAGAGAAATGGTTAAAAAAGCTACAAGATTTGTTTTCCCACAACAGTATCATCACCACATTTTCTGGATCTTTTAAAAGAAGCACATAAAGTCATCCAGATAATGTCATAGAAATTATAGATAGGTTTATTTAACTTAAGGACAGTTTTAAAAAGAAATGTCAGAATTGACGGAGACTTATGAGACACTTTTATGTTTCCCTGAAAGAAAGGCTATACTTCTTAATTTTGGCACAGTTAAAGGTTAGAGAATAGGCTCTTCATATCTCAGCTGCATTGGGAATAACTAACACTACTCTTATTTGACTACACCAACCAGAATTGTTAAACAAAGCTTTAGCCTTGATTGTCTCAATAATCACTTATCAAGAATCCTGCCTTATAGGAACATGGATTTCATGATTCCATTTACAGCTGAATTTCATTTTACTAAGCAGAAATGTCATGTCAAAGCAAGTACTAGCCAAGACAGTAAATATTAATTTGAAATCAGTTCTTTCCATATTAATTTTAAATGGTTATTACCTCCATCATTCATACTGCACCTGAGTAATAGCCTGTAGGTAATCTTGTATGCCACAGTGAGTATGCCATCAGTTTTTGAATACAACATGCATCATAAACTGAGGCAAAGGCTGCAGAAAAAAGCAGAACTAGTGCCCTAATGAGGAAATCACCTACTGCAGACACATTCCTTAGAATGCTTCTACCACCTGTTCCCATCCTTCTCTGCCCTCTCCCTGTATCTGGAAAGAGATCAGACAATACCACTAGAGATTTAACTCGGCACTGTTACAGAGGAACACTTTAAGTGAGGGAGCAGTGACTTTCAGCTACATTTTTTCATATAGAATTCCAGTTGTTTTTAGCAAGTATATCCTCTTCTCACTCTGAAATCTTGTTTGACCCTCAGGTAGCACAAGATGCCAGCTAACAAGGCATTTAGCTCAGTACAACACTCATGGGAAAGAACTGCAGTTGATTTAGGTGAGCTTTAGATCACAGCATCATAAAAACATGATTTGGAAGAGAGGTCTGAAGGTCCACAGCCTGTCTACCTGCCCAAAGCAGGACAGTCACCAACACCAAATCAGGTCAGTCTTGATTTTGCTTGGCAAAGTTTGGAAATCCTTGAAAGAAAGAGAACCTGTGATTCCTCTGAGTCACCTGTTCCAGTGCTATGCTACCATCTGAAATGGAAAAGGTTTTCCTAATGTCCTGTCTGAAAGTACAAAGCTAAAACACGTAGCTGTTACCTAACATTACCATGGAAGAATTTGGCTCCACCAGTTTGAATCTACCTTTTGAGTATCTTTAGGATGCCATTAGATCACTCCCCACCCTCCTCTGTAGATTAAACAAGCCCAGCTCCCTCAGCCTGTCCTTGCTGGCCTCTGATCACTCCATGCCCCTGGCCATCCCATTAGCTCTCTGCTAGACACTCTCCCGTACCTCCACACCTAGAGAGGAGTGCAGTATTCAAGTGTGGGCCTGTCAGTGCCAAGAGAAAGGAATAATGGGTCCCTTAGTTTGCTGATCATATTGCTCCCAGCAGAGGCCAGTTTCCTATACAAAGGTGACTGTGCACTCATGGTTCTTATTCACTGTGGTATCCACCAGAATGCCATCTCCTTTTCACTAGGGCTGCTGCTCAGACTGTCATCTCCTAAACTGCAAAAATGTATGGAATTGTTATACCCCAGGTTCAGGACCTCATACCTTGCTGGGTTTCTGAGAGTTTTGCTGGTTACTGCTCATGTTTTCAAGGTCCCCTCACACTGAATATCTGCCATTCATCTTGTCAATCAGTGCCCTTAACTAAAAGCATCTTCAGCACATCTGTAGGTAGGCTTTTATGTCATCACTTAGGTCACAGATGAAAATGTTAAAGAATACAAACCCCGGTGTTGATAGCACTTGCCACCAGCCAGCAAACCATGCACTACTAGCCCATGAGTCTGGCAGTTTGGCCAGTCTCAGCCCACCTAACCAGCTACCCTTCCAGACCATATCTGTCAGCTTCCAAACCAGCCTGTTTAGGAGCTTGGTACTTCCTTGAGTCTAAACCAAGGTGGGGACACATTTGTAGGACAACAGATAGAGCTTATCTTGATAGCATCTCTTCTATAACAGTTAGACTAGTTAAATAAAAGACTTCAGTTTATGAAGCTGCTGTTTTTGCAGATGTCAATATTCCTTTAAGACAGGAAGTTAACTGTTATCTTTGAGATGCAAAAAAAATGGCACAGTTCATCCCACATGTTTATGACTTTCAGTCTTTCAACAGCACTGAAAGGTCTTGTGCATCAAATGAAGATCTATGCAATGAAGGAGTTTTTGCATCTTCAGAAAGGTCTTTTTCCTAGTCAATTTTCTGTTCCTTTTGCTGAATGTCTGCTGTATGATGCCAAACACAGAGGCAGCAGTGACATTGAGGTGATTCATATTAGTCCGTGTGGACTTCTAACCAGTAAAGAATTAAGCAAAACTGACTGGTACAGTTTTACATGGGCTGACAGAGCACTTTTCACATTCCCTAAAATACTTCCATTCCCTAAATGCAACCATCTTGTCTCTGTCACAGTTACTGTACACATAAATACTGAAAAAGATATTTTTGTCTCTTTAACGATTTCATGGGTTTTGGGCTGCATCGCTCTTCTCATGCTCATACTCTCCTCACAGGGCTGTGACAGGGCAGAATTCTTACATTATCTACCTTGTCACAACTTCACATCGAAGAAATTAACTTCTAAAGCTTCTACCAAAAATATCACACTTGATTTCAGTTGTTAAAACACCTCTGCAGAAACACAAACAGGGAGGAGGTTGTGATAAGTTTGAAAACTTAGATACAGGTAAGCCCATTGTTTATAAACAGTTACCTGCTGATAACTTTGGCACCTTCTAAATGAAGAGCATTTGTACCCTATTGCAGATGGTCTTCGTTACTTCCTTTCAAAGACAAGACCAAGAAGAGCAGAGCAATTCTGTGTTAGGATTAGGAGAGGTACTTCTTGTTCTCAGCCCTGCACCTGGTCTCCTGGTTCACATAACCGAACAGCTTTTCCTATTGCAAGAAATCACTTAGACCAGGGATGGATATGGGAAACATCCACAGAATTTTGCCACCAGTACAGACTGCACTGAACAAGCACAGCAACATCTTCACAAAGTGGAGGGATCTTCGGCACTGACGCCAAAGCCAAGTTCTCTATAAGAAGATACTAACTGACCAGTGCTTCTTAAAAAATTTAGTGGCAAGTTTTCCGTTACAATAAACCATTTGCAATTTATGCCTGTACTGGGCTATCAAAACAATTATTAGAAAGATGAAGGAATGGGCAACAGGTCAAGGAACAGGTAGAAATTGTTGAGCCCACAGCAACAGAAATCTCACTCCACAATTCATGTATGTTTCAGCATTGCAGAGCCTTCCCAAGATATATCTACTTGGGATATCCACAGGTTTTCCAACGCCAAATACCACTCACAAAATTATAAGAACAAGTGAACGCTTAGAATAAGGTTCCACCCAAACTCACCTGGGTAAGTGGCTCAGCAGGAGGTGGTGGTGGTGGTGGTGGAAGGTCTAGACTGGGGTCTGGAGGTGGAGGTGGCAAGTCATCCCCAAACTGTCCAGTAATGGTAACATAGAGACTTGTTTTAGAATAAATGTCACTATCCAAGCCTGTTGAAGGCTGAGTGACTGTACTTTGCTGGTTGCAAGAAGTTTTCTGAGCTTGTAAAGTCTTCTGTTCAACTTCATTTATGTCTGCCACAAGATCAGCCATTAAAGCATCCAGGTCTTTGTCCTCCAGGGCATTTAAGGATTCTGAAAAGAAAAACACAGAATGGGTCAGAGTGGATGCAATGCAAAACACTGTTTCCAGTTCAGTGGAGATTAAATTGCATAAGGCACAGTTACTGTAAGGTATAAGGATTATGGGAAAGGAAACAACATTTACATGTGTTCAGGAACCAAATGTGCTTTAGGAATAGCCATTAGTCTGGTCATACTGAAGTTCAGAGTACAAAGAACTCTATTAATATAAACTAAACCAGATGGGAAGCTTCAGTTTCAGTGATACAGTCTCAGGTCCTTATGATGTTATAAAACCTGGTCCTGATTTAGCAAGGTTACTGGATACATGCTTAGTGATATAGATACAAGAAATTCCATTAGCTCCCATTAGGCTATTCACTTAAGTGCACACATAAATACATAGCAAGTTTTGGTACAGCACACAACAAACTGCGTAAGTGAGGCCTAGTCCAAGAATATCCTCATATATTACTACTATTCTACAATTCTGAAATTAGCATGAAGCAGAATCAAAAAGCTCTAAGACACAAGAAATTGTATGATATCATTTGTAGCACATCAGTAATTGTGTGATCAACATCTATGACATACCATATGGGTAGTATGTCACACATAGGGTTTGAGGATCCTTTATACAAAAACAAACAAGACCATCTGTTTTAAAAGCATCTTATAAACAGATAGAAATATTGTAACTTTTTCTTTCTGTTTTCTACTCTGACAGAGTATAAGATAAAATCCTACACTGGAACTTACTATGTAATTTCTTTTATGGTTATTTGAACTAGCCATGGTGTAAGAGATACTGTGAAATAAAACCCTTGTAGGATGACTTAGTTTTCTAGAAGAGAAGGGTATTTTAAGATCAAACAGATTCAGTGGTTTAAATTTCTTTAAAGAGTGTAGTTAAAAAAATAAATCGCAAATTAGGAAAACTTTTAAGTGAGATTTTGGAAAGGGATGGAAAACACTGAACTAGATACTCAAAAACACTAATATATTCCAATAAAGCATAGATCATTCATCAGACTAAGTGTGAACATGTCACTAGACCATGTCAGTTTACTCTGCTTTACCTGTTAATAAGTTTTACTCTTCAGTGGAAAAGACGGCTTATGATTCCTTGTATTTACATAGCTCTACCCACTTTGTTGGTAGTCATTAGGAAGTCTAACTGATCCTGGGACAAAACCACAGGTTACACCAACTCAGGCAAATGCGAACAACCAGCGCCCAGTAAAAAAAGAAGGAAAAAAAAAATCAAACCAGCATGTACAAAACCGCAGGGAGGGTTCTTTTTTTAAACTCTGATAAATTCCCTCATTTGGTTTGTCTTACAGCATCAACAAGCAGCTGTACATGCAAAAGTGGCAGTGCAAAACAAAATAAGAATAAGCAATGTAAAGTGGATGCAGCAGAAGCTGATACTTCCCCTGGACGAAAATGCTTACGCAGCTCTGACATCACACTGAGGAACTTGGTATTCTATTGAGTTATACCTTTACATTAAAAAGGTTGCATTTTAGGAAGTTATTTGGGATAGTTCTCGTTTTTGTTTTCCTCTATACCCAGACATTTTTTAAAGTCTGACCCCTACTTAATTTAGACTCACTAATGCCCCAAAAAATTGATCTCTTTGAAGTATCCTAAATTAAAAGACACGTACCTCCCTCTCCAGCAAAACAAGGTTCTTTTGATTGGTTTGGGATTTTTTTGATCAAGAGTCTGTTAAGATTTTCTTCTCATTTGTTGCCACAAGGTATTTTAAGCAATAATAAAAGACGTGGAAGTGTCCATTCAGCTACTTACCATTTAAATCTTTAAAACCAACTGTAAAGCTACATTCATTGTTGGACACTTTGGGGGACGGAGGTGGTACAGTCTCCACTCCTAAACTCTGTTAAAGTAGAAGAAAAAACCATTACTATTACAGGTATTAACATTTGTAAATCAATCACCTGAATTTATCTAACAAAATTGATTCTTCTTTAAGGAACAGAATGACACACACTGGTTTCTGGGATTATGTCTAAACTGGCAAACGAACTGGGGCCAAGACAAGGGTTCAACCACTGTCTCACAGTCATGTCAAGGGTTTTGCATGCTTGTCAATCCAGTCTTGATCCATAACGACAGCAACTCTTGTCAGGCAACACCTGGGCTTGGTGGGGGGAACAGCAGAGAATAGGAATGTTTCTAATCCAGACAGTGGACAAAACCAGACTGATTTTTAGCTTTCTTCAGCTCTTTGAAGGAGGGTGTGAAAAGAGTTTAGCTATGTACACATTTGAGCTACAGTGCCATTTTCTCTCCATAGTGTTTTATCTACTAATATCAATGTAACCTAGCTCTTGTTTTCTCTTGCTGTTTGGAAAAAAATCCAAACCCAGTACAACAAATGAAAAAACATGCTGTTACAATGTAAACTGTATATGTGCACAATTCCTAGTCTGTGGCAGAAAAGCCCAAATCTGAATTTGTGTTTTACAGCCTTTTTACGCAATGTGAATGTATCTCTGCGTGCTCTGATCATTTACATACGCTTTTGGAACAGAAAGACTGATGAAAAAGTATGAACAATTATCTAGAGTCTTGTTTTGGAAGTTAAAGAGTCTAAGTAACAGATCCAGGACTGTTAAACTGAAAGCCTTCAGGCCTGTTTCTTTCTGCCATACGATGCTGATGTAAGTGGTGATGACAGAACTTTGGAGAGAAGTTGTCAGTCTCCATCTCAGGAAGACTCTGTCCCCTCCAGTAGTGCACCAGTGAGCAGAGAGACAAGAAGCTCACTCTGTTCACATGACCTGCACTAGTAATGGTGCTGTGTCCAATCCGAGGAGGTAAAATTTATCACAACCAATCTTTTGTTAATTTTCAAGGCATAATAATAATGCGAAATTACAGTAACCTCCTCCTCATTTTATCTATATATAAAAATAACACAGATATAAAATATGCACTATTATAAAGAGCTTTTCAAGAGCAGAAAGGCTACCAAGAGACAAAGTTATGTGATTTGACAGCTAAGAACATCCTGTGAAATCTTCGCTTTCACACAGTTTAAACACAAATTTCTATTCTGAGACTCAGAATCATTGGTATTTAATTTGTCAAGCAATGGGATTCACTAGAAAGACTCCCTTATAACAGAGGCTGTAAACAAACTCACACAGAATTCAAAATCACAACTTCAGTGTTTTTGAGCATACATTTATTAAAATACAACAACGTTACTGTCTTTGTTGGTTTTTTTCCCTAGGAATAATAATTCTTCTTTCATCAGGTTTTGCAGGAAGCATTTCATGACTAGAGCTTTAGAAAAAGGCTCATGCTCTTTTATACTTTCCTCTCAACAGTGTATTCTACACTGGCAATAATGTCTCTATAAATTCTGGAATGCCACCATAGCTGTAACTTAGTATTTTACCATATTTAAAAATTACTTTTATGCACACATTCAAAATATTGCTTTCATTTTCAAAGCTCACATTTGACACTCAGGCTACATCCCGTTTACCCATGTATGCAAAGCATTCATACTTGAAAATTCAGACTCAGACTCTTCCTGTTTTGACAGAATCTTTCAATTTCTTTGGACCAAGTCCAGAGGAATTTAAATTGGTGACTTGAGGTTTTTTGAGAAAACATGTTTCATAAGCAGTTAGCTCTGTTTAACAACCCACCCTGCACTAATACTACCTTATTCTTGTTTTAACTGTCAAGCAAAGAAATTTAGTTGAAGGTTTTTCAAAATAATATATTTTTATTTATTCAGAGTGGAACTATATGAAAAATACACAAAAATTTACTTCTCTTGTCTAACACATACTAGCTATTTTATTAATTTTGATGGAAAAAAAGTGCATTATTTACCTGGGTCAGCATGTCCATCTCCCCAAGCAAATTGCTGAACATTTCATCTATATCATCACAGGTTTGCTCCATCTGAAAGAAAAAAGTCCATGGACAAAAAATTATCAAAAGTTTATCTTCAAAGCCAGCAATGGTCAGAACCAAAAGACATGCAACGTTCTTTCATATTGTGGTCACAATTAACTTTAGAACAATTGTTCATGACTTGCAAAAACCTGCACCTATAGTTTAGAAGTAACTACTAACAGATCAGAATCTCAATACGCTTAAACATGCACTTGGGATCTGCACTCACTAGAAGTTCCAACAATCACCTTCTATTACTTACATTTCACAGGAAGTCACTCGCTAATAAAGCATGGTTGCACCTTAAACATTAAAGAAATGTAGCATGTGAGATATGGAGCGGGAAACAAAATCTGAGGCTGAGAAATTCCTGAATGTTTCATCTTGAAAGCATTCTTTCCTTGGCTTAGACAACTAATACTACAGGAGTTTACTGAATGTTATCTACTGCAGGATCTGGTTATGGTTAGGTACATGATCAACATTTTGACTCAATATTTCTCCCCTCGTTTCTTTCTTTTTTTTTTTTTTTTTTTCAAATATCAGTGCACTGAGAGAACTTCAGTCTTACCTAACCTCAAGACATCTGAGGAAGAGCTCTGAAACAAGGGAAATGGGTACATGCTGCATAACAGTAAATATTGGTACTTGTTGCAAGAGGGCAGAGTGAGGACAGGATTGCACACTGGTGGTGCTGAGACACAGGGGAGATACAGCTTCAGTAATAATCCTCTTCCTCATGAGCTTGTTCCTTTGCAAGGAAAGAAGCACTGTAAAGAGTGTGTCTGGCATGGAACATTACCAGAGAAAAGAACTAGAAACACCATTTTTTAAAGAGGTTCAGGCCTGCAAGGGACTGAGAACTGTGGTATTGATTGCATAAAACTAGGGTTCAAACTAGGACCAAACTTTAAACATCTAAGTAGTCTATTGGTTCATTGCCTTTGTGTGCCCCTGTATTGGGTTTACATGGCAAGGTTTTGGTGGAAGTGGGGAACTGCAGGGGTGGCTTCTGTGAGAAGATACCAGGAGCTCCCTCCATGTCAGAGAGGAACAGTAGTTCAAGCTGGCTCCAAGACAGACTTGGTGCTGGCCAAAGCCAAGTTCACTGGCAATGCTGGTGGCATCTCTGTGACAACATATTTAAGAAAGGATAAAAAATGCTGCACAGGAGCTGCAAGAGAGCCATGAGAAAATGTGAGAGAAATAGCCCCGCAAATACCAAGGTCAGTGTTGAAGAAGGGAGATGTTCCAGGTGCCAGAGCAGAGACTTCCCTGCAGCCCATGCTGAAGCCCACACTGAAGCAGGCTGTTGCCCTGCAGCCCACAAAGGACCCTGTTGGAGCAGCTATCCACACTGCAGTCTGTGAAAGACCCGCTGCCAGAGCAGATGGACATGCACTGAATCAAGCTGCAGGCCAGCGTGCCTGCACTGGACCAGGCTCCTGGTGGGAACTGCAGCCTATGGAGAAGATCCCACACAGTGCAGGTTTTCTGGCAGGACCTGTGACCCCATGGGGGACCCACACTGGAGCAGTCTATTCCTATAAGGGTATACCTTATGGAAACGACCCAAGTTGGAGCAGTTTGTGAAGAACTGCGGCCTGTGGGAAGGTCTCATATTGGAGAAGTTAATGAAAACTGTCTCCCACGGAGGGCCCCCATGCTGGAGCAGGGAAACAGTGTGAGGAAGAAGGAGCAGCAGAGACAAAGCATTAGGAACTGATAGCCAACACTGTTCCCCATGGGAAGAGGTAGAAGAGTTGGGAGTGAAGCTGAGCCTGGGAAGAAGGGAAGGGTGGGGTGAAGATCTTTTTACTTTTCTTATTTCTCATTATTGTAGCATCTTATTAATTGGAAATATATTAATTTCCCTCTGTTGAGCAAAACATGCTCAGTGGTGATCGACAAGTGATCTCCCTGTCCTTATCTCAACCCATGACCTTTTTCATTGTATTTCCTCTCCATATTCTACTGAGGAGGCAAAGTGATAGAGCAGCTTGGTAAGCATCTGATAGTCAGCCAAAGTCCTCAGCAGCACCTTACAAGATGAGAACCAACCTGATGCAAGAAAGCAATCAACTGAGGACAGGAACAACTTTAATGACTGTAAAGACTGGCAAGAAAAGAAGACCAGCAAGGATCCTGTTCTTCAATTTTAATGCTTTTTCTTTAATAGAGCATCTTGAGGCACATAACTCTTCCATAGTTAAATTTTAAGGGCAGCTGAATCACTAAAGTCAGTCTCTGATGTTTGAGAACCATTTAGTAGCATATCTGTAACATCACAGTTAATACTGGAGCAATTTGAGCTACTCTGCTTTCTTTGGACTTGGTCTTTCTGGCATCTAAAATAAGACCAGCCTAATTTCCACTTGTTCTCTTACCACCTGTGTCATCCCTGGTGCCAGAACTCATGAGGTGCAGGCATGTGCAGCTTTCATCAGTCAGGCTCAGGGTATAATTTACCTCCTTTAGACGTTTTTTTTAGCCAGCACAACTAAACAAGGCACAGGCAACTTGGAACTGAACTTTGAACTTTCACATTTCTCTCAGATCCCAGAAATCAAAGATTTAGGAACCTGATACTATTAATGACATTTTAATAAGATGTGGTTGGCAGGGCGGAGGGTAATCCTATCCCAACAGTGGAGACAGCACAGCGATGCCCACGGAACAGGGAACACACATCACACGGGAGTGAGCGAACAGAGAGTTAGTCATCTTACCGCTTCATTTCCAGCTGACAAATCCACACTCGATGGCTCCCTCTCTCTGTCTGTATCACACATCATATAGAGTTTTGCATATAAAATTCCATTTCTGTAGATTCAGCAGTATGCTGGGTGGCATATGATTACTGAATCTTAATTCATTTATTTGAATCAACAGCTGTGTAGCTTCCTATACACCTGGCACTTGGAGAATCAATTTTCATAGAAAAGATGCTCTTATTTGATCAGAGAGAGTGAAGATATATTTGTTATGTGACAAAAAATGGAGCTGCAGCTCCTACTGAGAAGTATCTCATCAGTGTTTAAATAATACTGAATAATTTTATGTTTTCCTGTTTTCTGATTTAGGAGATCAAAAATACATTCTACGGAAATCTTATCAGTTCTAGATACTTGTATGTTTTTGCAGGGTTTTTTTAACCACTAGCTAGATCAACTTTCAGGAAAAGATCTTCATGCGAGTTCTTTTGACAAACTGTAATCCTCCTTTGCTATATGTTTTCAGAATAGAAACATAAAAATGACAACAAAATTACCAGAGTTGCAACTGGTTGCAAGAGGAGGAGTAAGAACTGCCTAAAAAGGAAAAATATCAAACCTAAAAACACTCCACAGTAGTTACCAAGAAAAAAAAAAAACACAAAAGAAAACCCCCACAAACAAACAAACCAAAAAATCCCCCACAATAAAACCACCAAAAAGGCAAGAGAACTGAATATTGCACTATACAAGGCTTTCACCAAATTATGGGATTTGTACAAATTCCAGTAAATTCAGAGTCTCCTTCTTTCCAATTATTTGATTTTCTGAATCTTTAGACACATTTGACTCATAAGAAAAACATAATCCTATGCAAATTCAATGTGCAAATAATTCTGTAAGAATTTTCACTATAAACTGGAGCTGAGTTAGTCACTGATGACTCTTCCTAACTGATGTCTTCTCAAGGACATTTAATACTTGGGGTTTTTTTAACCTTAAGGACATGGGGAAAGGGAAAAGGCATGAACGCATATTTTGAAAGGAACTATGTTAATGTCCCTTTCAAATGTCATTTGAATTCTTATTGATTGGATTTAGGAAGACAAAATCACAATCAACAAACACCCTGGAAATAACACTATTATTAACAAAACAGGGGAAAAGACTTACTGTAGTGCCCAGAAGAATATGGAGTTTCATACTCAGTCCCAGAATATGCTGAGTTAAGTTGAAAGGGACCCACATGGACCATCAAGTCCAACCCTTAGCCCTGCACAGGAGTCACACCATGTGCCTGAGAGTATCATCCAAACTTCTTGAACTCTGTCAGGCTTGGTGCTGTGACCACTTCCCTAGGGAGCCTGTTCTTGTGCTTGACCACCCTCTGGGTGGAGAACCTTTTTCTAATATTCAGCCTAAACCTCTGACACAACTTCAGGCCATTCCCTCGGGTCCTGTCACTGGTCACCAGAGAGAAGAGATCAGTGCCTGTTCCTCTTCTCCCCTCCCGAGGAAGTTGTAACTGCTGTGAGGTCTCCCCTCAGTCTCCTCTTCTCCAGCTGAACAGACCAAGTGACCTCAGCCCCTCCTCACACAACTTCCCCTCAAGGCCCTTCACCATCCTCATGGCCCTCCTCTGGACACTCTCTAATGGCTTAATATCTTTCTTATATTGTGGTGACCAAAACTGGACACAATATTCAGCCCTCCTCTCCAGTAACTTTTCTGTCATGTTTTTCTCTATTTAGTACTAATACCAGGAACCCTGAAAATCACTATCTACTACAATAAACTGAAGAGAAAAAAAAATCTAGAACAGTAATTTTACAATAAGTTTTCCAGGTTATAAATAAGATCTTATGCACAGAAAAAAAAATCAGAATTGAAATAAAATGAGGAAATAGAGGTTGTCACAAACAAATGTGCTAAGGAGGGTCTTCTGGGAAGGCACATATATGAAACCTAACATATTTTTAAAGTGACTGATTTTCAAACTGATGTCTCTTTGAAGTAGCACCTATCATACAGTTAAAGGTATTCCTTGTCTTTTATTTTCTCTGACTTTCGCATTCTCAAATCTTCACCAAGGTCTCATAAAAACCTTTGTTATAATTTATTCTTCTTAATACTCCCACCTTTCTCATACTGTGTATCTAAGAGGTTGGGACATTTTCTCTTCAGCCTGCTATTCTAAGCACCAAGTCTCACTATTTAGTTAATGTGTACTAAACCCTCACAGGTTTATTTAATACATAAGTGTTGACTCATTGTATTTTGACTCATCAGTTCACCCCATCATTTACCAGAAGTGCTCCAGACCTGCTAAATCTATTAATTTTTTTACCTTCTCAATTTCAGACTTAGCAACCTCCTTACTGATAAAAAGAATTTAAGTGTAAATTAAGAGACATGAATAGCAGAACTCTTGTATTTTGCTGTACTGTTTGTACTTCCAGCATCTTTGTAATTCAGCTTATGAAAGAATATGGTTCCTGTGTATTTGCCCCTACTTCTGCCTACCTGTTAGTGTCTTTTTTCTGTCACATGTTTTGTTGCAATTCTCTAAAGACTTATTTGCATCCACTCCAGTGCCCCAACCGTTTCCTTTTCCCAAGAACCAACCCTCCTGCCCTGGATGGCAGTACAAAACTCCTATGCACTGTATTTCAAAATATGACAACAAAATGCCACAAAACTTTCCTCTCCTAAATATCTGGTCCTTACATATGTTTATTTTGAAATTGAGATGTAAATTTCTACATTTTTGAGCTATGAACTAAGAAGTTGGAATTAAGTTCTTGCACTTCTAACACCAGAGAAATTTAGCAGATGCACAGAAAGTTAACTCATAGAGATGGATGGGAAACTCTCTGTACCAACTTGTTGCACTTGCAATGAGTAACATACTTTACTGACAGTAAAAAACAGTGTCTTTCCATGGGGATGGTCCAGTATTCAAGGGCACCAAAGAAAAACACTGAGAAATTCCTTGCTCAGATACAAGAATGGAGAAGCAGTCCTTGCACTCAGTCTCAAGCTGCACAATCCTACCTGGATTAACTAGAACCTCACCTAATGTTATATAGTGTCATGCACTGACAGGTGGAGCATGACTGCATTTTCAGGTCTATAATATGAACTCCATAATTATAATCAGGATATGACTTCTGCATAGTTACATACATTTTAATTTGTTAAGATATTAGAGGGAATAATAAAACTAACGTTGTAAGAATGAAGAAATTTTTGTGATTTGCACACTTACATAATACAATGGCACTATGTCTATAAACAATACATAGGAAATTGAATTGCTTGATAGAAGCTTTAACACTTGACAGGAAACTAACTGAATAAGGAACAAAACAGGGGCACGACATTCACTCTGCTTAAAAAAAAAAAAAAAAACTATTTAAAAATATAATGATCCCTGACAAAGTGATTGTATGTGTACATAAAAAAAAACAAGGCATGGTACTATACCAAGCAGAGTTTGAACTGTTAGTATCTGATAGCCCTGAGAAGTACTGAAAGTTAGTACCTTTCACCGGAAGAGTGATCTAAGTTACGTGGCAAAAAGGCATCTGAACTTGAAGTTAGAAAACAAGCTCAAAGCGCTTGTGAAATATTTAACAGGAAACACCAACAGTAGTGCACACAAGATTATCATCTTTGCCATTCAGTCTCAGTTGAGCTGATGCAGTTTAACCAACCTAAGGGCTACAAACAAAAAAGGGAATGAGGAATGGCATCGTGTCAGTGGATAAAGACTTACAACATATTCATGCCATGAACAGTATTAGGAACCAGTCCACTTAGTGAAGTGGCAAACAGTTACAGGCACACTCATTACATTCATATGCAAATAGTAAAGATAAAAATACAGGAAGTATATTTTGACAAGTCACACAGGAAGACCAAAAGCACATCTCAGCTCCTAGACCCTGCACTACAGTGTGTGCCAGAGTACCAAGTTCACCAAAATGAACCCTAGCTGTTTGACTGTTCAGGTGACAACTAACAGCATTGCAACTTTGGGCTATTGTTTAACTCATAAATACTTTCTGGAGTGGAATGAAGAAATCTTTCATGATTAAGTTGCTCAAATCAGAGATTCACCCTTACATATTACACACGAGGCAAAGTCGAACATCCCATATCAAAGACAGAGAAAAAGGAGAAAATTAGAGAAGCACAGTGAAAGTGACCGAAGTCCCACCATAAAGTGCAAAGCTGGAAAGAGAGAACTGTCACAGAAAGAGATATGAAACTAGGGTATAAAAAACTGTATCAGAACCTAGAGGAAAGTTACTGAGGCATCATTTCATCCTGACTTAAAACACAAAATCAATGAGACAGTAAATGAAAGTATACACAACTGTTCCTAGGAGACATGCACAGTGTAACTGTGAAACTTGTCATCAAAACTGGTGAATAAGCAAGCTGGTTTTCTCTACAAGCAGTTCTAGCTAGAAGTGTTACTACTGCAGAGAGCTTCAGACAAGGATGATGAACCTCATGTTTCATGACCAAAAATAAAAGCTCCACCAATTTGGACACAGAGTAAAGCTTTCACAATAGACAGGTTATGCCATACTTTCCAGCACAAGATTTCTTGTACCTCCTTCTGAACCACATGATACTCGCCACTGCTGGAGACAACTTTCTGGACAAATTGACTGCAGGTCTGAAATAGATCTAACTAGGTTTCTTACAGTGGTTTTAACAGTTAGGTGTCAAGAAAAACTCATACTATTCACATGTCTCCTATATAACTAAGCAAGGCAGGACGGAAGTTCCTTAACCTGCTATTTCATCACAACTACTAAAAAGTCTTGAACAGACATTTAGGTGCATTTTTATGAAGTAGAGCAAAAGAGAGTATCTACCTCTGCAAAACTGAGCCTAAAGGAATATAATTCAATTAGTTATTAATTCTAGCAGACATTATGAAAGGAAATAGAACTTTCAGAGTGATGAAATAGAAATGACAGCTGACCCCAAGCTTTCAAAATCACCATTGGCAAATAGCAAGTTGACTTTCCTCTTACCTTCATAACATGGCCCTGTTACTCTCTTCTGTTTTAACACTAACTCATGTTTTTAAAAGAATGAATCAAAAGCAGTTAGACTGCTTCCAGCACTACACTTACCTACCTTTGGTAAATATATTTTCTAAGAAAAAGCTTGTGCACACTGATAACTCTGAAAGCAGTTTCTTACTTATATTCCCTATTCTGATAAATCTCCAGCTGAAATTACATTGCGTATTTATCTCAGGGATGGGTGTGAATTGTTATAACTCTGCTCGTGATGGATAAAAGCGACACACTAAAACACTAGTAGCTGCAGGAAGACTGTACAACTGTGAAGTATCCTTACAAGTCTAAAAGTGAGTCACATTTGGCTTTGGATTAAAATAAAAATGGCAGATAAATTCAACTCAGTGAGAATCCTTTTCTAATGTTAACCTGGGGTACTAGAGCTCATACTCTACTACCTCCAGAATCATCCACACAGATGTAAGCACAAACACCTTTAGATTTGAGCACTTCAAACTCACAGATCGTACTTCTGTTTCACAGAAATTGTACCTATGCCATCTATACATTTAAACTTCTGGAAAGTTTGTTCTCTTTTTTGTCATTTTGGAATTTCACAGTTGGCTCACTTGTATTACAGAAACAAACCTGCAGTGAAGACTGATTTTGGAACAAGTCTTTATGAGTCCCAAAGACCCAGATTTCATAGACCTGAAAGCTGTAATGCTCCACTGTAATGATGACAGTAGTTGTATTTGACCTTTGTTTCACCAATATGATAATAATAACTTAAACACCACAGAAATTCCTATGGACAAATGTACCACCATCTTTTCCAGTGGTATTTCTTTGAGTACTTAATTTTCCATTTGGGCATTTTGGGGGGCAGGGAAGAGGAGACAGGGGGTGGGGGGGAGAGGAGAGGAAAGAAAGCTGAATGGAAGTATGGACACTGAGCTCATGAACCACCAGTTTATGCGGGTTCATTTGTCTTGTGTTGCTAACATGCCTGCTTCAGGTCTTCTCAGGTACAAACAACTGCAGGCACATGAGTTACCAGAAAGATGAATCTCAGTTCTAGGTTCCTCCTATTCCCTGCCATGATGGGGGAGCAGATTAGTGGAAGAGTAATGTAAGCCTGAGTAGCACAAATTTATTCAGTTTCGCCATTCCTTCCCATAATCTGTAGCTTGTTGATGTTGGTGTAAGGTTTCCCTTCCTGTTTTTTTCCTGTTACCCAACATTGCTGTACAGGACTTGCATGACAACAAGAGACTGTTTTGTACTTTAAAAAATTGCCAGCAAATGACAATAGTGCAATTATTAATACTACATTAGCTACTTTTGAACTATTCCCAGCATTCCCTTATCCTCATGTCACTGGGCTGTGGGAAGTGGGTCTTGTGGCTCTCTCTTAAATGAAGATTTTTGACATTTGCTTCAAAATTCATGAAGTAGGCTGATCTCAAACTAATAGATCATCTAAGAAGTAGAAAACAGTAGGACAAGGAAGCCCACAGATGAAAGTAAAGAAAGGTCTAAAATGGGAGAAAATCCTTCCTCTCCTCAATTCCCTACAGAATGAAGAGATGTTGAGTGTGGAATAATGAAAATAATAGCATAAACTTAGGAAGAGGGGGAAAAAAAAGGCAAGAAAAGTTACAGTACTGAATTTGAGTGCAGGAACTTCTATGTTAGATAGTCAATGTCTCCTCTTTTCTAACATTCATGTCCTCCCACAATGAGCCACTGAATAAGCACAAGATATGCTATAAGGGTCCGTGACACATCTGTCTCCCCATACAAATAACTTATTCCTATGCTCTAGTCACCAGCAAAAGCTCTAAGTCACTATCTTATCTCCTGTAATCACACACTTTTATTACTGCCAGAAATGCTTCAGAGAGGGCACATGTGGTATGGGAACAGAACGCTGAAAGAGGAAAAGACACTAATATAAAATGCTCTAGCAGGCAAGGGTGAAGTAAAAGGATGAAAGCAAATCTGTAAAAATTTTATCAAACCCATCCATTTGCTTTAAAAACAGGTCATATATATTAAATCAAATAAAAGAAGTAATGCTGTAATATCAATTTATAGACATTTCACCAAAGTACAGTGCTCACTACCACAGTGGAAAACTAACAGCAGAAAGATTAAAAGAAGATTTTTAATTTTTTTATAAGCCTTTTTCTCAGCTTTGCTACTGACTGAAAAGTCAGGTACAATTTCAAGATCCACTAGGAACTTTTCACCCAGCAAAGCTGTTTCTTTCAGTCTATATAACAAACAGTTATCAGTAGCAGCTTTAAGAAGTGGGTTTCAGAAGAAAATCTGTAAGCAAAGTGGAAGATTGGAGTGACCACAGATGGGATGTTATACTGCTATGGCTGTGGTTACTTCGTCATAACCCAAAAAGCCCTTAACTGCACAAAGGAAAAAGTTAAGAAAAGAAAATGCAGCAAGAGGAGAAGAACCTTGTGACATTTCCATTCTTCCATTTTTCTAAGGTTTTCCATGAGAAGGAAATGTCACTGCTTTCCTCTTTTTTTCCTTAGAAGTGGAGGAGGGATGGAACAACTGGTCTGGTCACAGCAACTCCATCATGACACAGGGGAGACAAAAGAGGTCAATCTAGTGACAGATATGAAAGGCTTTGTTGCATTTCATGTAAGAATACGGCACCCATGGCGACAGAACTACAGTTAAGTTTATGTTGATCTCTTTCTAGGACTGGCATCCAAAACCACTAGCTCACTTGTATTTGCTTTCTCAAACATTAGGTCTGTCAGCTTCCCTTCAGTCATGTGGATGTAGCCACCGAAGTAGTAAACTGAGCTGTAACTACAAGTATTTGGGAATGCTATCTGTGTTCATGTTTTTGGCCCACATTCTCACTTGCTCAAGGCTGTCTCAGAAACTTGAGCCCTACAAGCCACATGTACAGCAGATCTTTCAAATACAAGATTTCATCAAAAAGCACAGAACAGTAATGTATACTTAACTATCAATAAAGTTTTTTTTTTAAATTTGCAATCAGCAAGAAAAAACATCATCTTTCAAAAATGATTCTTGGGCTGACACATCCTTCTTATTTCTGTGCTTCAATAAAATCCCCATAGCAAGTAAGGGAATGGGGACTTTTAGTGCTGTTAGAAAGTACTAGAAAAACCTTCAAAAGTACATTGAAATCTTGCTCTGAGGCAGAAGAAAAGTAATAATGCGTCTGCAGTCAGGGTTACCTGAAGATGCAGTGAGACAACCAAAATGGATCTACTAAGGCCACCAAGGAAGAAGTTTCATTTGCTGCAAATCTGAACTTGATGCCAACAGGTTAATCGACAATTCTGTTGAGCTTCCCTGCTCTCCTGGTAAGTTGACTTTGAGGCAGACACATGATTTTGCCTAAAACTGGGGACTCAGAAGGTAATTTTCAATTTTTATCAGCAAAAGCATCCAGTGAGTGCCTCTGTGATTTTGGCTCCTAGATATTCTCCTAGCAATTTTGCTAGGAGTAGATTTGCTCCCCACACATGCTCCACTCTCCCTGATGGGTGTAGGTACAACGACAAGATTTTCACCCAAATTTTTAATACATCAGTTGGATTGACCGAGGAAAACCAAGGACTTTCTGTGGTTAGTGGGATCAGCCATGAAGGGTCTGCTCATCACTGATAGCAGATACACAGAGTGTATTCTTTAACAGTAATGTTACATGTCACACTTTTACGTCTGCTGCTTTAGATTACAAGTAAACACAGAGTGAAAGTAAAAGTGGAAATGGACCAAGATATAACCAACTCAAACCTATCAGAAATAACTCTGTATCCATTTCTAAACAGAGTAGCACAGAAAAATTAATTTAGTATATACTGAACTTTCTTTTCCTTCTAGGATTCATAATGCATCTACTCCCCAAAATACTCCTAGTACTTCTAATGACTGTACCCCTAATTTATGTGACTCTAAACTCATAGCACGCTGGATCAACATTCAACAAGAAGAAACAGTGGTGTGTGCAGGCTGGTGTAGCTCCTGGTAGCAAAAAAATATGAGCGCAACTAGCTAGCCACAGATCTAAAAAGTCACTTTATTGGAAGAAAGCTGTTGAAACTAATGACAGACTTAAACTTTTTAAACAGTCATTACCAAACTAGTTTGTGAATTCCCACAGTGAAGTTTTAAATCAGATCAAGTCGTCTGTGTTTCCTTTTCATTCAGAGCCCAGGAGCAATACTATACATTAATATCGAGGGGTGGTCAGGAACATGTGTTCATATAAGCTGATGTCAAAAGTCTCCTACAGAAAGTTAAGAAGAACATGGCACCATTTCTTTCTTTCACAGTGCAACATAAATCTTCTACACTGGCAGTTATACTATATAATAGTATATAGTATACTATATAGTATATATAGTATATACTATATATATAGTATATATATATAGTATATACTATATATATATAGATATAGATATATAGATATATATATAGTATATATATATATAGATATATAGTTAATATATCTAGAGTAGCCATGAATCAATAGGTTGGATAATAAGAAACACTGCCTAAAATGCCTGCTTTTCCAAAAGGCATTTTACTGTATCATGGGTCACTCCTAATCATGAAATGACATATGGTTCGGTTTCTATGACATCTGCATCTCACCTGGTCATCCCAGGCTCTTTTTAGACAATGAAGGGAAAGAAAGGCAATTTTATAGAGTATGGTAGCTGTCTAAAACTGGGCTGCTGAACCAAGTTTTAGCAGTATCTATCTCTGCAAGAGACTGTAAAGGTGACTCAGAACCTCAGGTGACTAAAATGCCAATGTCTAAAGTTGGGTGATGAGCACCCTGCCTGTGGAGCCCAAGAAGTGCTTTAGAAGGTCTGCATGGATGCAAGTTACCATTGCCACTAGAGACTTCCCAATGGAAATCAGCTAAAGCTTCCATATTTCTGCAGACAAATAAGAGGTCTTATTTTCACTTTCACCCCAGATCAGCACCCAGTCACCTGAAGTCATCATCACAACAGGTCAGACAGGCCTACAACAGAACAAGTCAAGACATATTGCAGTCAAAGACGAAACAGTGGTCTGTGGGAAAGAAAAACACGTAATTTGCAGAGAGAATAAGAGCCTTGATATCTGAACGACATGCAGGAAACCTAAATTCAGCTACGTTCCTGTAAAGCAACCTCAGAAACAGAAACATGCTTTTAAGAAAATCTAGGTCCCCAGATCGTCTTCTCAATGATCAGACATTCTGAAAAAAAGACAAGTCCTCTCCTGAACAAGGCAACTTCTCTCAGCTGCAACAGTACTCCAGACTGGGAGTTTTCTCAGACATTTTACAGGGCCAAAAAGATTCAACAGCTGATTCCTCCATTCACACGTTGCCCAAGCCCTACCTCTCCCTTCACGACTTGGGGCAGAGCAAGAGAAGGAAAGCTTTCTGCCCCTTGTTCCTCTTATTGCTGTAAGACATTTCTTCTAACAGGACAGGAGAAGCACAGTGAAAGCAAAAACTTCATGGGTAAGGTAAATTTTTTTACTACCTAAAAAATCTTGGGCCACAGTACTGAGTTAAACTGTTCCAACATCCAACAGGCCTTTTTGCTCATACTGTTGCCCCTTTTGTGCAAATTAACTAAATGTGTTAGTCTCTTTACAAATTACAAAAAAAGATCAAATTTTCAGCCTAATTTACAGGTACATGAGTTACAGTATGTGATCTAGTAGACACTGCTGAAGTATAGTGACTTTTGATCTGTAAAAATCAAAGTTAGTTGTAATAAATACGTGTAATAACAATATAAACAAGCACTTCAAAAGCATCATATCCAGCTTGAAAATACTGAACATCTGATAACCGCAAATTCCAGTATGAACAATTAAAACACAATTTACTTAATAAGTACTTTGAACCTTCAGTCATTTTGCCTCCAAACACTGGAACAGTCTGTAGTACCCACAGGAGGTATTTATAGAAGAAAGAGAAGACACAGGGAATGATTAAAAGTACCCTTTCAGAGACAGTGTATTTTCCCAGTTATGTGTGTTCCAAGATTGATCAGAATTTTCTGAGAATATAAAACAAGGATCACTCAGTTATCTGTAATGCTCCATTGATTCCGCCTCCCGAAGACATTTGTAAGCCATATTTCAAACCAAATTATCTCCATTTTTAAGCAATGCTTGCACAAAGCATTAAGTACAATTAAATGCAATAGTCTCCTCAGAAAAGTCACAGGGGAAAACAGAACTGAAGAGGTTCGGCAAAAAGTTAAATATTCTGTTTTAGAGATAAAATTTTAACCTAAATTCACATTCTTTACAAAACTACCAGGAAAAAAAAAAAAAAAGTAAAGTTAGTGAAGACAAATTATAGGAATGTAATTCACAAAGAACTAGAACCGAAGAGGAAAAATGACTGCCAGAATTCTGCAAAGTTCTGAGGGGCAGAGTCAAGCTGGAGCCATAGTCAGCAGAGAAAGTAATGTGGCAGGCAGTGACTTGAAAAAGTTAAGCTGCTGGTTTGGTGAAACCCTGCATAGTTTGTAAGCTGTATTCCTGCATCAAAATTTAATGACAATTAGGATCATATGCAGCCTAAGACACTACTGGATTCATCTTCCCAGTGTGACAATGAACGAATTTAACTGAAAAACCATCCCAAGCTTGTGGAGACTGCGTTTCAGCTACTTCTCTTTTGTGTTCAGCTGAGTGTGTTATGCGGGATGGACCTTCTCAAACTCAGGCGACACTGCCAGTTCTTCCCTAAACCACGCGGCCAAATACACCACCAGCAGAGAGATGTAAACCCTGTTCCTGGCAAGTTTGTACTGGCTGCTCTGCCATAACCGCACCAGCTTCTTACAGGCTTAGTTTAAGACTGGCAGATTAGCACATCACACGTGCTGTCCGGTCTGCAGTTTTCCCTCGCCAGCCTTCACTGCCCTAACGCTGCCACCCGACACAGGGCACTGCGCGCCCCTCGGGGCCCGTCCGGCACCTTCGGCAGCCCTGCCCTGGAACCGGCCAGCCCCTCCTGCCCGCTGCCCCGGGGTGTGGGCACAGGGAAGGGCTGACCGACGCTCACCCTCCCGAGGAGAACAACCAGCACCGCACCCAGCCCCGCCGCACCAAACCCCGCGATCCCATCCCGGCCCTAGCACTGTCCCGAGGCGGGAGGCTGTGCGGGGCTGTGTGAGGCACACATACAACCCCTGTGGGGACGAGCCGCGCCTCCCCGCCCCGAGCACCGCCGTTCGCCGGCCGGGCGGGCACCGCACAGCCCCCGCCACGCCGGGAGCCCCCCGGGGGCCCGGCCAGTCCCTCCCGGCCCGGGTTACCTTGGCAGGCGGGCAGCGGCGGCTCCCGAGGCGCTGTGAGGGGACCCGGGGGCAGCGGGGCAGCTCAGGGGGTGGCGGTGGCGGGACCGGGACCGGGACCGCCCTCGGCCCGCGGGGAGATGGGGCCGCCTCGAGGGCTCCCGGCACCGCCCCCCGCCCTCCGCCCCCGGACTGGCACACGGGAGGTGGCCGCTGCCCCTGTCCCCACGGGGGGAACCCCGGCCGGCAGGGGTATCCTATCCTATCCCATCCCATCCCATCCCATCCCACCCCACCCCACCCCACCCCATCCCATCCCATCCCTGCATTCTCCTCTGGGTCGTGTAACCATGTCAGAAAGATGAGATGTTGAGTGTTGCATGCTGGATGCAAATAGATCCCTCTCCCAATTTAAAATCCTATTATCAGTGTCGATTCTTTGGCCGAAATAATACTTTTAGCAGATTTTTTTCTTACGTATCTAAGGCACTGACAGTATAGTGAAAAAAGCTGAAGATCTCACCGTCTCCTACCTCTGTTACTTCAGAGAAATCATCAGGTAGTTTAGCTTGGTCCCGTGTTTAATAGGCAATTTGTATTAAAATTCCAGATTTTGCTCCAAAGCAGTCAAGAAAATCCCATGTTTCATTCCTCCAACACTGCTGGAGATAAAATAATTATAACAGAAGGATGGTAGCTTTTTAAATTACCACCATGTTTTGCACAGCAAATATGTTTCAATGCTTTAAGGGGTAATTGCTTTGAAAAATTCCAGCTGAGACACCTCAGCCATATTTAAGAATGCATTTAGGGAATAGTATATTGTTCTGCTCATGTTATTTAAAAAAATCCAAGTCATATCACTGAGAAGTTGGCTAAAGTTTACCAGAGACTTTGATGAGATCAGAGCTGTGTCTTTGGTCAGGCATGTGAAAACACATCTAAATTTGGCAAACAGCATTTGAAAAATCACACACATAGTTAATAAACAGTGATTAGTTCAGCAGCTTGGGAGTCTGAGATTCCATGGATATTGCATATTCACTTTGCAGAGTTTCTTTGCAGTTGCTCCCTTTGACTTTTAGTATCATGGTGTCATGCAAAGATGTCATTTCAAAAGATTGATTGATAATTAATTAATTTTTAAAAAACAAATAATCCCCAAGTCAATTTTTAAGACAGTACCTTGCACTAAACACTGTGAATGTATTAAAAGAGTAATATTTGATGGTGCATTTTGTTGTCAAAAAGGATATTCTCACTTCTATATGTGACCCATCAGTAACATGGCCACATCCTGATTACACTATTGGTTTTGCACTTATTTTGTTGTTGTTAAATACAAGACCAAAATATTTGTTACGATAATGTAGAAAACATCTATTCTGCTTGTACAAAAAGGCCTTTCTTTTTTCTGTCTCTAGATTTGTTCTGGTCCTCTCCAAGTATCCTGAAAAAGGCTGAGAAAGTTAAATGGCAGTACTTTCCAGCTCTTATCGTACCTGATTGTAACAAGCATCCTTGTCTCTAAGAGGAACAGCGGAGATGAGAACAGCACATCTCTACAAAGCAAAGGGAAAATAACAGAAATCCCAGAAAATCTTGAGTGCTATCTGAGGAGCTTTTGGGCTGCATTCAGGAGCATGAGCATTGTGCTCCTGTGGGATGGGTGGAGGCCACCATGCATTCATAAGGAAGAAATGCGGTGAGAGAAACGCTATGGGAGACATGAACTCGATTAACAGTGTCCTAATGTTAGAGAGAGGCAGTTTGTGGGAAGAGGAGGGGAAAATAAAAAAAGCCTCCTAATTTGTTTTCTGTTCTCTCAGACAAAATGAATATGCAGCAAAATCATTGCCCTGAATTCCAGCCCTCCATTCTGCTTGCTCTTCTCCAAAAGCTTTTCATTTTCTAATTGAAAGAGGAGACATGCACCCCACCCAAGTTACAATTGGGTGTTTCACAACAGTTGCTTGACTCAGGATCTAACACATGCAATGAGAAATGGTCCTTTTCCTTTTATTGTGGGTGAGTAGATCATTGGGCAGATACGATGTCATTACACACCCTCAGCTGGGGAAGGGGAGGGAGAGCATTATTAACCTCTACAGTCCTTTCGGATTGCATATCCTAGTAATGTAAATTTCTATAAAGCAGCAGATAATTTAGAGTTAAAGCAGAACATCTGTTTTTGAAAGGAAACCAGCAATTCATTGGCAAAAAAGTAATGTTTTACCATGAATGTGTTCCCTTAAATTTCATTTAAATCACTTTATACCCTGATAATGACCTGACTTTATAGAGACTGACCTTAATTTTCTCTACAGGGTAAATGAGACATTATGCTGACTAAGATCTTACCTGCCTGGGGCAATTCAGGATCAGCCCATAGTTCTCAGTGTTATGAATGGAAATGTTGCAGATATGTAAGATATTGCCAAGCCATTGTGCCTCTGGCAAACAGTTAAAAAAAAAAAAAAGGAAAATAAATATTAATCGGTGTATTAATTAGACCTTTTGTCATAGCAAACCACATAGAATACAATTGAAAGGTTTGGTTTTTTTGGTTATTCAAACAAAATAAATTTCAGATGGAAAAATGAAGGTTTTGATCATAGAGGACAAAGGTATAGATACAAGCTACAAAATAGGATAAAAAGTATCAGCTAAAGTGATGTCTAAAGGCTGGAGTATCCTCTTTTCAAGGAGTACTCTGCAGACACCGATAACCTCTGGTAGAGTGCCTGGATGATCCTCTAGGGTATATGAGATAATTTCTTTCATGAAGACACTGTTTTCCCCAGAAAGTTTACAGAGGTTGCAATTAGTGTAAAGGGAATCCCATCACCACATCAGATTGCAATGTGTTCTGGAAAAATGTTTGGTGTCTTCTTAGATGATAAGGTCAAAAGCAAAATGCATAGGGATAAATAAGTAGCAACTATAGGTTTGATGTTCTTTCAATAAGAATTAATTGTATTTAAGCATGGTTTGGTTGTTTGTTTTTTTTTTTTTTTTAATTAATTTGTGATTGTGTAATACTGCAGAAGACCTGTGACCTATAAAACTTCCTATGAGAAAGATGGAAAGCTCTCACTTGAGAGTTTATACGGAAGAAATTACCATTATCAGCTTTTGAAAAATCACAGTAAACCAAATGGAAGTACAACTGCATTGCATACAGGATCTAGTTAACAAGCATATCACATACAATTCTTTAAAATTAGAGCAAATGAATAAGCTAAAACTCAATGTGCTAAAGAGCAGGTATATGATCTGTCTGCCCATCTGTCCTTCCATCCCTTTGAAGGCATCTTTCAGCAACTCAGACCTGAAAATAGAATTATTTCTCCATAACTATTAAGAGGAAAGGTTGTATGCATCGGTCCTTACAGTGGAAAATCAAAACCAAAACAAAACCAAACTTCAACCTGGACGAAAAAATGAAGATGTTTTAATCTGAAAATATTAGCAGTGAAGCTAACAAATTCACACACAAACTGCAGGAAATCAGAAGTACTTCTGAAAAGTCTATGTTTAAAGCTCAGTTACTAGAATTCTGTCCACTCTGGTGGTTTTGAGATGGATTGCCACCTTTTTTTTTTTTTTTCCTGTGTATGGTAGGGCCTCAGGGTAGCCAATGGCTTCCATTTCTACATGTAGAATATATTCAGACAACCATTTAGATGTCCAGGCTTTGCACTGTTAAAATTTCAAAGGTCTTGACTAAAAAGTCAGAGATGCCTGAGGGAGACTTTTTTGCTGGGTTCAACGAGTTTTAGAGACTAAGTTTTCCAGCTGTCACACAAAAATGTCACTGTGAACATCTATATTTCTTCTAATTGTTTGTACATAGGGGATATATATGCCTTTCAGTTTCTTGCAAATGTCTGTTCAAGTCAAGCCACTTCTTCACCATGAGAGCCGAGCATCTAACACAAATTGCAGCTGAGGTAGGAAAAGCCTGACTAACACATCTTGTTTATTATCTTTATTAATCTTAGGATAAAATGAAACTGTCTGCATTCTTAAAAAGAGACCTGTAATTGTCATGAAATGGAATATTGAAATTTCATGTAACTTATTCAGAATGCTACTTGTTATTAACTAGAAAATTGTAACCTGAGAGCCTTCATTTGAAAATGTCAGCATTCATTATTAATATAATTTCTTTAGCTTTACAAGATAGGCTTTTAGGTATTGTTCAGAGCAATGTGTGCAAAAGTTAGCTTAGTGAGAAGTATCCTTTTAAACTGGGCATTTGATTTTATTAATGCTGTGTGTTAGATTTCACATTTATGAGAAACTAAGCATGATATAAGTAAGGTTTTGAAGCTTCTTACTGAAGTGAATATAAAAGGTATTTGAAGGCAAAAGAAGAGGGAATTATCTGGCTTTATTAATATAAATAAATTAGTGATATATTTTACCAATTTAAGGCTGTTCAACCTTTTCCTTACTCACTTCTTTGCTCTGTGATTTATTTCCCTCTCCACTTTTCTTTCCTGATTGCTAAAATGCTGTAAGCATGATTTACACAGGTAGAATGTTCATTTGCAGTTTCTTCCATTCAGAAGTCAACCTGTGTTAACTTGTGTGAGAACAAACACTGAAATTGGTCCTCTGATCATTCTAGCTTAAACATTCTCCTTTTTAAAATAAAATTTAAACTTTCTTCTTTATTTACTACATGTTGACTGTTTCACTGCATTCACATGAATATTAAAATTTACTCCATTACCTGGAGGCCCAGGGAAAGCCTTTGGAACACTTAACGGTCTTATTTTGACTACACAATAGTAGTTGCAAACAACTTTTATTTTGAGATTTTTTTTTACGATTATTCAGGATTCAAAACAAACATACACCATCCCTCACCTACTTCCCAGCCATTCATTATTTTCACAGTGATTGCAGAAAGCTTTAAGGAGATAATTGTCAGTATTTTTTTTGCTTGTCAGAAAATATTCGCAAAATCTGAGTATGTATTTATTCCTCTTTCCATCTCAGTGGATAGTGTTCAAGTACAAATGCCAGGTTACATCTTTTTGCACAAGCAACAGATTTTCTGTAGCTATATGTCAATATTAGGCTGCAAAGTTTTCTGCTGTTTTTAGTAAATGTGTCTGTCACTTGGAGTAGGTGTATAGTGTATATCATTTGGCCAGACATAATGTGCAGTAATACAGGGTGAGGGATAGTATGACAAAAGTAGAATTATAAACCTGATGTATTACCTTTTCCAATGTGAAGAAGAGCAAAGTAGCGGTTTTGCATAATCATTTGCTTCCCATCAGCATAAACACTGTTTGCAAGGAAATGGTGGAAATCTTCAGAAATAGTCATCAGGCCTATTTTTTTCTACAGCAGAAATTCCTGGTAGTACCTGCAAAATAGGTGTCAGGTTTGTGGCCCTTAAGGCTCATAAGGGGCCAAAGTAGAATGCAGAACTTGCTTCAAGACCTTCAACTAAATATGGGAGCAACTATGGGAAACTACTTTAGATTTTCACCTTCTAGCCCCACTTCAAAGGGAGGTGCAGATGAGATTAGCTAATCCATATGAAATTCACAGCCAGAATTGGGATACACACTCAGTCCTTTCTGATAGGTCCCTGTGAGCTGGACCAAGTGATGTCATAGCGGTACAAGTTAAGTCTACAGAATAAGTACATGAAAAGCAAAAAATTTGAGGCTAAGAGCTTTGTCACACTGTTATGGATTTAAAATCTTGGAATTTTTCTTTCATCTACCAACCCTGCACCTCAGAGGGATCACCTCCTCTCTCCT
>JAWWEU010000081.1:16075500-16087331 GCA_035583155.1 Acropternis orthonyx
AGAAGAGGACTGGAGCCTCAGCAGGACTGTGACCATCATCCTCACTGACAGGTTTTCCTTCTTTCCTCTTACTTTGTACTTAGGAGGGCCAGGTGGTGCTCAGCACAGGGGTTGACAATCACCCTTTTGTTTGTACCCCAGGGGTGCTGGGTTACACACTTGTTTTTGTGGGTTAAACAGACCTTTTCCTCTGTACCCTTGTAACAATCTTGTCTGGAGAATGCTAAGAGAAAAGCTACTTGCTAGAGCTTAACACACTGTAGTGATGGTCTCAGCTCATGCTCAAAGATTTACACAGCTGCTGATAAATGATTATAAGACTGCCAGGATACTTTTTTATTTCCATATTGTCCATAAAAATTTGTTTCCATAAAATTGTAGATTATATAAAGGGTAATATTTACCCTGCCCAGGTAATGTACAGCTGAGTTCTGAATACTGCTTTTAAGAATTTGGAGACCTTGACTTTTCTATCTTCTCTTCTTTTACAGCTTTCCATGACCTGTATTGATGCTGGTCTGCAACCAAATGTCTCTGAGTCAAGCAAGAGTCAAGGTGAGACTCTCCTTCCACAGTGCAAAGAAATTACATCACCCCCCCCGTAACCAGAAGTATCACTTTTACTCAAGTAGCATCTCACATAATTCACAAGAGCATAAAACAATGAATGATTTACTGAGATAGATCTGATAATCTAACTGCATTTTCCAGATGAAGTTGGCGATATAGTTTCTTTCATAAAATACAAGTTGAATATGAGCTCTATTTGAATTTAACAGAATCAATAATGTGTGAAAGAGGAACTTGGCAATACCATTGTACTTCATTTTGATAGTATTTTTTAAGTTTTGGAGGAGGAAGTGAATTCTCACTTCCCCTTCCATTGAATAACTTATGTTTCTGTATTGCACAGTTGCAATATACAGTTTGTATTATTTTTAGAACATGGTTATAACTAATACATTAAATACTGTCATATTTCCTTCATATGCGTGTCCATTTGTCAACAAAAAATTGTACTCTTGTATAGTGGTACAGCCATCTGCTGACCACAATAGAGCTTTCTATGAGAATAAGGAAAAGCAAGATTTGATCCAGCAACAGAAGTTAAAATCATTCAAGAGCTTAAGTATTCCAGTCAGAATCATACACTTTACTAGTCTCTCACGTTCCTGAGAATGGGCGTTCCTATGTACTAGCTATGTCTGTGGCAATTTTAAGGGTTTCTTGCAGGATGCATTAAAGCAGGATGTGGCTTTGGTTTTTTGGGTTAAACTTGTGGAAAGTATTTCAAATAATGTAGCTTGCTTTTGAAAAATTTTTTTCTTCTGCCCTAAAAATACAATAAGCATGAAAGACCTTTAGCTGATAATGGTTCTCTGAAAGTAAGAAGATTATTTGCTCACACAGGTTTAACAAATAACTTTGAGTTCTTAACCAGTTTGGTCCAGGACTTCCTGGAAAAGGGGTGGTTATGGCTGTGTTTCAGCAAAACAGCTGAGGAAGTGCTTGTCCTATACCCATGTTCAGTCTACCTATGCTTCTTATTCATGTTGAGGTTTCTGTTTCTACTCCCTTTTTACCTCAGTAACACTATTCTCATCTCTTGTATTATCTCTGAACATAATTCAAATTGTTTGTATACTTTTCATATTTTACTTTCCAGTATTATTTTTGTTCATTTTCAAATGAAAATCCTTTGCAGCAGCATTTAGATTTATCCCCAGCTGACAGAGAGCTTCCTAAGTACAGGTAGCTGTGGTAGAGTAACAAATATGTGTAGTACATTGTCCCTGGATTTAAAAAGCCTTTTGCAGAGACTCTTTAGAAGTTTCAGATGCGAGGAATAAAATACAAAGGCTCTTGTAAATTTTAACAAATGGGCAAAGAAGGCATGAGAGCTTATGAGTCTATAATAAAAGAGAAGCAATGTGGAATGTGGAGAGTCCATGGAGGGACTTGGAAAAGATCAGTACCTTGTGTTTGATGTAAGTGGGAAGCCAGTGCCAGCTAAGGAATGCAGAGGCTAAGTGATACAATAAAAGCATTGGGCCTAGAAAATAATCTTCAGAGCAAGAAAGAATAAATGAGAAGGGAAAGACCACACCTGGAAACCAAGGATAAGAATATGAAATGAGAGCCTTGCTTCAAGCTTTGATGTATGGAAAGAGAGCACCTATTTTAGAGGTGCTTGAAGAAAATAATCCGCAATTTTTAGATACAACTGACCTGAGAGGATCTGGGTATATATCGAAGTCAAAGAGGATGCCCAGTTTACAGAAAGGAAAGAAAGCATCTGGAAGCAAGTGTTTTCTTAAATCTTCATTGGATCAACTTGAACTTGATTTGACAGCTGAATAAAGAGAAAAGTTGAAAAACATACATTTCAAGTGAACCTGGAATATATAAATATGCCTTCCAAGTAATTTCAGCAGCTGTCATGCACTGAGTTTTTTTTAAGCACTCAGTATTGTCACTTATATGGCATGCACGTGAATTGCTTCCTTGGAAGAGTGTGTAAAGCAAACTTTGCCTTTGGGTAAGCTGTTTTAAGGGTAATAAGACTTTCAGAGATCAATGCAGCATCTTTAATCATATTTCTTTTTTTTTTATTTAGTTCTTTTTCCTTTTCTATGCAGAAATAATTCCATGCCTTATGATGCACACGTACAAAAGGAACATCTCATTTATGTGAACATAGTCTATAAAAAAGTCTCAAACACTTACACCTTTGCAAATGCATTCTTGTCTCATGAAGTGAAGATAGTCTTGCTTGACAACACTGTATACCACTTTTCCTCTATAAGGGTCATATGAAACAGAAAGTATAATCGTCTTTAACTAAAAATGAAAATTTCCATAGGTTTAATCTCTCTTATGAGCTTCTTTTCTTCTTCCATTCCTTTCCTCACATTCTCCAGTGTATCTGTGTCAAATATTTCTACAGGGTAAGGAAGCATGCTCTTTCCCTTAAAGCACGGAAGACAGAATAAAACAATGGAGAGTAACATGAAGGAGCTAAACAAGGGTGGGAAAGACCTGAATTGGTTTCTCAAGTCTGCCCTTGGACATTTGCAACCAGGTTGCTAACAGCATTTAAAGCCACCTACAAATGGCAAGAGAGCTAAATGTCACCTTGGGTTGTGAAAAATATTTGGGTCCCATTCACTATGTGACTGTGCCTAAATGCCTGGAAGTCTGTACCATAACTGTCTAACTCAAATCCTTATGAGTGAAGAATGGAGAGCGACCACTTCTTTAGGTCTCAGATATGTTCCGGACATACCTGCATTAGACTGTGACCTTCTCACAAGCTCTGGCCAGGTAAGTACCTCAGAGAGATAGACAGGTGATTTAACTCAACCACAGCACAGAAACTCTAACACAGTTCCTGAAAATACAAACACAGGATGTAAGTGAAACTGGTGTAGTACATGAGAAGAAAGACACACATATTTAGCCTGCTCAACAACCTTTTTCTTTATGGAAACAACGTTTTTGCCAGGTTAATATTATTTCTAGAAACAGAGGCCAAAACAAACAGTCTTCTTGAACTATCTAATGAAAATCTATCTTGAGTAGAATAAACTCAGCTGGGTTTCGATCAATCAGTGTTTGAAACATTTCCAGTTTGACTGTTAATGTGATTTTTTGCCAAAATCTTAGGCTTTAAATTTATTTTAGAACTACATTGTTAAGGAGAAGTCTTTGTAATTGATCCTAGCCTATTTTTAGGATTACCAAAATAAGGTCTTGCTGGTGGGCAAATAGCCACAGTGAAAAAAGATCCCTAAACATCTCACAGCTTGGAGCAAAGATCAATGTAAACTGTTTACAAAGGGTATTTAAGAGATCACCAGACACTGGAGCATTATTGAGAGGAACCTTGCTAGTTACTGTGCAGATTTCTGCACTAAGAACCAAGAAAGCTAATTTGCTTTGGTCTTATGCAGAAAGACCATAGTGCCTTTCTCAAGGAGCAAACTGAAGTCTTCTTAGATTCAGTTATATAGAAAGGCACAAAGAGAAGTGAATATGGGATGTTTGTTGCGAGAGGTTTTATAATGACTTGGAAAACACAGAGAGCACCTGATTTATATCTGCAGTAAATCTCCTTCACATGAGGTAAATGAGGATAAAGTCTACAGTATTTAGTAGCTTAAATGGTCTTAATTTAGTAATTTTTCCAGGAATGACTCCTTTTCTTAAAATTCTAATCTTGCAAATAGAAATGCACAGGTCTAAATTTACAGTTGCTACAGTGCTGCCTATCTTTGCAGAAGCCAGTCATGGCTGTGCCCTTTCCTTGGGTATGTCTGAAGAATCTCTTTCTCTATATGAAAAACCTCAGCTGTTCTTGGATGAATGAAGATAAAGAACTGGAAACCTATAAATACTCCATGGTATTACTACTGTGCTGTTTGTCCCCTTGTTAGTCTGGAAAACTAGAAATTGTCATGAAATAAAATAAAGGGGAAAACTAGCCTTAGCAATTATTAAAACTGAAGTTTTAAAATAAAGGAAAAAACTGGTCTTAGCAATTATTACAACTGAAGGTTTCTTTCAGTTTTTTCCCTGAAGGCAAAAAGCATCAAGATACATTCCCATCTTTCTTGTAGGTCTGCAGTCTTGCTTTTTTGAAATTACACTGCTATAAGTTGTGTGCATAAAGATTATTTAGCTGTCTTCTTATTTGTTCTCTTCAGCAGCTTCAAGACTGAATGGTGATATTTTTCAACATTCAATGATGAGTTATAGACAACACTCAAGATTTTGTCATTTTGAGTTCCAGATTCAAGTCCTCATTTTTAACAGTGATTTTATGTTCATCATACAACACCACAAAAGTAGAAACATTTTCAGATTCCAACCTGATGTGTCTCTGGTCTGGAACGCCCACTGGAAGATTTCACAGCTAATACTTTCCTTGGTTAGATTTCATTTCTTCATTGTTGGCCAGTGCTTGACATAGTAATTGTTTCTGTTAGACATAAATTGGTAAGAAGGAACATTGCCAAAAACTTTTGAAAATGTTAGGTATATAATTTCAAACACAGTGGGGTTTTTAGATTTTTTTTGGTTTTTAAAGTTTCAAGAAGACTGATCTTAACAGAATCCATCAACTGAAGTAAAATATAAACAGGACCATCTTTCTACTTCCATATTGACAAGTCCTAGTTCAGTAGTTTTGGAAGTGAATGTCAAATCTCTTATTCTGTTCTTTTGTATAAAGTAAGTCAAAAGCCTCTACACATACAGTCTGTACTAAGCCAAATATTTTTTGTTTTAGAAAAACATTGTTTTGTGATTTGAAGACTTTCAAAGATAATGAATCCAGTCTTGCATCCAGCCAGCTCCAGATTTTCTAGGGTTTGGGGTTTTTTTTTTTCTAGTTTGGTTTCCTGCATGAAATCCTTATACCATTTATAGCTGTGAGTGCTTTACCGTTGACTCTAGTAAATCCAGGACTTTTCCCTCATATTAGCTTTTAAAAATATTTTCTTTAACCACCATCTCTTTTCCCTAAGGGCTCTTTGATGTTCCGAGAGTAGTTGGTACATTTTAGTCCAACCTATACCATATGTACTTACGTTTACTTTTGCAGGGGCCATGGAGTTTTGGTAGGTGGTAACCTGCCAGTGATTTATTTAGTACCAAATATTTAAAACCTAAGTATATACAAAATCAAAGCTTTTATTAAGTCTGTAAAATAAAACTTTCATTACTTGGGAAATACCAGAATTAAGGCTGCTGACATAAATTAATTTCTGTCACATTGTTACATGCACTGTATAGCCTTTTATATGGCCTCTATGCTTTTCTCCATAGAGCACTGCCAGAGGCAAACACCTATCTGAGTATGTATTGATCCAAACAGTTAAAAAATGGCAAAATTATAAAAACCCTCAAACTATGTTTTATAATGGGAAAATCTGGGACAATTTTACTAATAAATGATAGTTTCTGCTACTCCTGTAATGAAAAAAGGAGACAACAGGTTAGATTTGAGGTTGTCCTCTTGCCATTAGAAACAATATATGGAAGGAAATACAGCAGTTAAAGTGAGTAACTTAGGTATCCCTTGCACTAGAAGACATTTCTTCAAAACACATTATTTATGTCCAGCAGGGGACCCTGCTCCACAGTTCTTGGTAGCCTGAATGTACATAAGTGTGATGTAACGCAAGCATGCGTTCTCTTAGTAGAAGACCTTCTGTATGAAGGCTTGTGAACACAATAGGGTCTTTCAAAACGTAGCTCTGGAGCTGCTCAAGAAAAATCTTCCCTCATCATGCATGTTGCATGTTGTTCTCACTAGCATGATATAGGGACCCTGAGGAACAAGTCAGACTCCTTGTTAAGGAGGTTTGATCAGGAGAATTTCTGGGCAGCCTGATGATCTGTATTTAACTATAAGCCTTCAAAGTAGAATGCAATAATGTCTGCCCAAGAGATTTGCTCTATTCCAGTATGAATACATTAACAAGGATTCTGTGTTGCACTTCTAATACTCATGTGGCATTACTGAAGGAGTGCAGTCAGCAATTAGGAGAACAGAAGGTGACTCAAAGATTATTACTTCAGGAGACTGAGACTTGTAATTCTGAACTAATGCTGATCAGCTAGTCTAGCCAAGACTGAGATGTTTTTATCATTGTGTCATCCAGCTATGAATGCATCTCTTGGAAACGCCATTCTGCTGGCATGCTTTCTGTCAAAAGTTGCTGGTTCATTGAGAGGGAAACATTTCATGAAAGCTTATCTCAGCGAGCCTCATAATGGAATACAGATAACTTGTGATAGTTCACTGCAAGGCAGGTCAGCTGCCAGTTTTCCATTCAGTCAGATCTATTCCTGTGTGATGGCCTCTTCCTTTTTTTCAGGGATCCAGGAATACAAGGACCTCCTGGTATTCAGGGCTCCACTGCTCAGAAGAAATCATTGCCTTTTAGACATGCTGTGGATCTTTGTTTCTCAAATTACGTTGTTAGTAGGATGCCTATTTCCTAGGAAATGCTTTAACAGTTTTCATTCTAAATTGGGACAAATTAAGATTTTAGACTGGTAAGATTTCTCAGAAAATGAAAACTCTGAACCCTGATCAATTTTAACTATTTGTAGTATGCTCCAGCTCAACTATGGTACAATTAAGAACTGCGTTGTGAAAAGTATCTCATTTTCTCTCAGCAACTGAGAAAACCATTTGATTTTCCTGTCTTTATATTATTTTTACCATAGAAGTATAACTCAAAAAGACTAAATTTGTACTACCAGCCTAATTTGATCTGTTTTTTTAATCGACTTATACAAAAATTGTTTTTGGTGATTCCTTAAAATTGTTTGGATAATCAGGTCATTCCCAAACTTAATTAGGAAAGGAGATTCCTCGTTTGTTTCTAACTACACTGCAGAATTGTTCCTATTGCTTCTGTGCAGGTGGGGATTGGCAGTATGGGTCATCTGAGATCTACGGCACTGATCTTCTCACAGAGAATAACTCTTCTTTTTTCTAGCTCTCAGTACCCATATGACAAAGCAACAACTTCTTATGTCTAACTTAACAAAAGTAAAGTATATTCTTTGAACTACACTGTTTCCCTTTTTCATTGTTTTCATGAAAACCTAGGATTTCTGGGGGACCTATTGTTTTATTATTATCATTATTCAGTGCGGTTTCTACTTCTTCCCCCTTTGGACCGATGTGAGTTTACATTTCTTTTCCCATGCCAATTAGGTGGTAAACTGTAAAGGGCTGACAGTCTAGATATCTAAGGGAGGCTGACTATCTTGTGAGATTTGATGCTAGTTCTTTATGGAGGACATAGCAGAGAAATACTACTTCAGTGACATGCCTAGTTGTTCAGTCCTCTAAGGTATGGTTACAGGCAAATTAGTCATCACAGATATCATTGCATGCCATTTTGCATGACATAAAATCATTCAAGGAAGGAAGCAATAAAAATATGAGGTCTATCCATTCTGCATCGGCAACTGTTGGTAATGGCTGTTTTAGGCAAAATTTGTCAATCCTTCAGCATGTACAATTATAATTTAATCTATAATTTGATTAGGAATCCTTTGACAATCTACAGTATTAATTTATTGAAAGCCAGTCTAGAAATAAAGGCTGAAGGTTGGTGGACATTAAAAAGAACTTCTAAACAGGAAATTTTAGCAGTTCTGAAAATACTGAAAACACATTGAGATGTAAATTTAGTAATGTTTCGAAAAGTGAAGGATACCAGGTATTGAGCAAAATTAGTGTTTCAAATGCTGGTTGATAGGCAGTTAGATACAGTCTAGCAGGATTTGTTTCTCCTTCATTTCTTTTTCTTTCTTTCTTTCTTAGCTAGTGATCCTGCAAAAGTCCCAATAGCTTTAATGGCAAAACTCAAAACTACTCCCATGGTTTTCATCTGGTTCATAATTATTTAACTATCAATCTTCTTTGGAAACCAATATTTACTAAAAATGACAGTAATACATGGACTTTTAGCCTGAAAAGCAAAGTCTTGTAAAAAATAGATAATTGAAAAGAACCGGACAAATATCTTTATTTTGTTCTGGTTTGGGTTTTAATTAGAGAAAAATGTGTATCTTGAAAGGTATGCACTGTATGCAGTGCTGGATGTAATAGTAATTCAGATTGCTAAATTAAGCATGTCTGCAAAGCCTGCAGGATCAAATAATTGTTGTACACTGCTATTGTGAAAGGTGGGAAAACAATGTGGGGTTTAGATCCCACCTGGCAGCAAAGTTTTCCAAAACTGCTGAATGGTTAAACTAGAAATTTAAGCAAAATAAATCACATTGAGCAATTGTGTTATGTATGACTGCTTTGGATGATTTTTGTTATCCATATTGCAAAATATCATCCAACTCCAAACATTATTCAAAAATGCTTAATGCAGGTTGTTCGGACTTTTTCAAAATATTGGCTCATGCAGAGAGCACACAAGAGAGAACATCTTACTTCTTCCAGCTGCTTCAACTGGTTAGAAACGAGGAAAGAAGCAGGAAAAAAAAATACACTGCTGAGGTTTGGTAAAATGGCCTTTAAGGATGCGGTGCGTCCTCCCGGGGTCTCCCCTTCGCGCTCGGTGCCGCCTGGAGAGACCCCAAAGCACCGGCCACGGGGAGCAAAACGGGAGAGGAAAGACTGAGAGGGAAGCACATGGGGAAGGGGACTGGGAAGGACAGGACAGGGACGGGGCAGGACACGCCAGGATGGGGATGGGGTGGGGCAGGACAGGACAGGAGAGGACGGGGATGGAGCAGGGCAGCACAGGACACGGCAGGGCAGGAAGGGGCAGGGTAAGACAGCACAGCACACCAAAGTTCAGGACAGCTCAGAACAGCACAGCACAACAAAGTTCAGGATAGCACAGCACAGCTTAGCTCAGCACGGCACGGCACGGCACAGAACAGCCCAGCTCAGGACAGCACAGAACAGGACGGCACAGCACAGCTCAGGACAGCTCGGCACGGCACGGCAGGGCCGGGCATAGGGTCCCTGCCGCCCTCTGCCGGCGGCCGCCCCGCTCCGGGAGGGCCAAGGGCCCCTCTGCCCTCGCAGAGCTCCCGCAGGCCCTGAGGAGATGCTGAGTCGCCATAAAGGGTCTCACTGGCCTTGGTGAGATGGATTTCGAGACGGGCAAAGCCAACCTCCTGCTGCACGGGGAGCACTAGAACTGCTGCGCCTACCTGAAGACAGGGCTCAGCAAATCGGTTTGGGGCTCTTTCTGGGTTTGTTTGCTGGCTCAGAGCAGCAGGGCAGTTTTGCAGCTATTGGCTCAGTTTTTATCACCTATTACGCTCAGTTTTGGCACTTGCAGAGAGGGTCCCTTTGGGAGAAATCTAACAGGATAAGCTGTTTTCTGGACAGACACTGAACAGGCACCAGTGCCTGACTGGGGAGGTAGGTGTACAGACCAGTACTGTATGAATTTTAATCTGAAGGACGCTCTGCAAACTGCACATAGACTAGATGTAGGAAGCTCCTTACTTACTTCTTTGATCTGAGCCACCTCTGCTGTCCTAGAGAACACAGCCAATCTGAAAAATGCCATGAAGAGGAAAAAGAAAAGCATTATAACAAACCATCTTGCAAACACATGAAGTAGGAACTCTCCCTGCTTACACAGTGTCCATGCAGGAAAGGAAAGCAAGAGTACAAGGGCTACTGCTTTATGTGTATTGACATACAAGTCACTGACTTCAGCTTGGATCTTCAGCAGGCTTGCTGGCTGACTCTGTGGTACCTATGCACTGGTAGACAGCACCTACAGGTAGTATCATATAGCTGATATGCCATATATGAGATGTGAGCAGAACATACTTTTTTAATATATATCACACCCTGATACAACTGATGCACATTTTCCCAGTCATAAGGGATAGCATACACATGTTTATGCTGTCAAACTGATGGCATTTCTCACTGCTGCATTCTGTGCTGTAGACATTTCCAAAATAAAGTATGAATCAGTACTCTTGTTTGCACTATCACTGCTATGATATTTGCCTATAAAAAGGCTTTTTTTCCCCTGCAAAAATATTGTTATTAAGATCCAGGTTTGAAGGGAAATTCTGTTCTTATTTTTCCCATCACTTCAAATTCAGTACCCTTGCTCTTAGTTTGTGTGGTGTCTGAGAACATCATGTCTCATGTAATTTCATGAATTATTAGCCTGCAGGTGTAGCTATTCTGGGAATCATCCCCAACTCTATAGCTTTTTCATGTAATTTCTGAAGATGATCCAAAGATGAGTTTCCATCTTACATAGCTTTATATGCACTGGCATGGATCCCCAAAATAATACAGCCGTGGTAGCAATGTATTGGCTGCAAAACCTATCCAGAAAATTGAGAAAATACAGAGTTATTAATTCATCAGAAAAAAAAATTAGCTCATGCAGAGCTCCACAGTAGCACAGCTGGGCTGTGGATTCCCTGCAGGTTTTATCTCCATTTATTCTATGCCTTTTTGTAGGGATACTGGAAACTACAAGAACACTTAGGATCTCTCATGAGTAGTTGATGCTGGAGTTCTACTTCAGATGAAGGTCAGGGCAGAAAGTCTAGGAACTGTTGGGTATTTCATGTAGGATTTGGTCTGGCAGAGCTTACAGGTATTCCTGCCCTAGGCAGTTCTACAGCCTGGCAGGTCACCAGCACTGCAGAATTCAGCAGTGGGTACAACCCCTGTGTTTGGAGCCACTGCTGCTGCTGCACAGCAGTTCAATTTCGACAGGCTGATGTTCTCAAAAGAAGTAATGCTTAGACAAAAAATGGCAAGCCAGTTGCCAAGTGATGTATTTGGTATGCTTTGTCAGTAGCAAGGGAAAGAGTAAATGAACCAGTCTGAATTTAAAAAAACAAAGAACAAAAAACAAAACCCCAAAACCAAACAAAAACACCCCCCCACACACCCCAAAACCCAATCAACAAAACAATGTGCTGTTTCTCCTTTTCTGTATAAGTGATAACAAAGAGACTGAAAGCATTGCAAAGATACTCTGAGGGGGTTTTACGTGTATGTGAGCCCATGGATGGAAGGAAGCTGAAGCTAATGAATGAATAAATAGTATTTTCTGTAATTGTTCTTCTGTCCATGACTATTTTATCGGTGCTGGCCATCTTCCCAAAGACAAAATGCGACATCGCATTTAGTGCTGAAGTGGACACATGCTTGGTGTCGCTTTCCTCCAGTAGCGTGTGGAAGAGATAGATAAGCGAGGGAACTGCTGCTGTATCCTCGAAAGATATGCTGATTCTCACACCTCAGTGTGAGCGCTGCCAGAAAGGGTTTGGGGAAGCTGCTTTATCAG
>JAWWEU010000081.1:16087431-16168971 GCA_035583155.1 Acropternis orthonyx
ATCCTCGAAAGATATGCTGATTCTCACACCTCAGTGTGAGCGCTGCCAGAAAGGGTTTGGGGAAGCTGCTTTATCAGAAGCAATACACACCGCCACGGCCGCGGGCTGATCGCCCCAAAATCGGTCCTTCGCCTCGGTTCTGCGGCGGCCGTCGGTGGCCACAGAGAAGACGGCAGCTGCCATAGTGGTTAGCTTTGATGTAGGTTCCTGACGACCGATGTGGGAACCAAGAAATCCAAACTACCCATAACTTCCGCCGTGTGAAATTTTCTTTCATGGAAACTGCGTCGCGCGTGTACTTTACTCCTGTTGTTTTGAGGTTTTTGTTTGTTGCTTTGTTTTTTTTCAGGTGAAATAAAACCACTCGGAATGAAAGCTAAGCTTTTAAGACGTGTACGCATCCCTGTCCGGGCGTCTTGGGATGACACCGCCAAGACAAGCCGTCGGGAGGGCCGGAGCCGTGGGGAGCCGCGGGGCAGCCCCTCCGTCCCACCGCCGCCCCCCGCAGCCGGCAGCGGCTGGAGGAGCGAAGGAGTTAAAGGGAGGCGCTTGGGAAATCTGATGCTAACGAAGCCCCAGGAATGTTGCACGTTTCCATTCCCTTCCAGCTTTCGGAGGAGGTCAGTCCCCGCTCCGGGCAGCCGCTCCGAGGAGCCCATCCCCGAGGCCGCACTTGCTGCGGGCTCCGCCCCGCAGGTTACTCCGGGAGTCGCCGCGGAGGGACGGGATGGGGGGCGATGGGTGTTTAAAGTTTTTCCTGGATTTGGGATGCTGCGCCGGTATCTGGTGAACAGAGGGGGCGAGCGCACAGGTTCGCGGCTCTGTGCACGCCGGGCTGGGGTGGAGGGAGCGGCGGGCTCGGGCGGCCCCGCAGAGAGGGACAGCCGCCCTGACCCGCCGCGGCCTCTCTTCTCTTGCAGGCGAGGTCGGAGATGCCGGGGAGACGGCTGTGGTGGGCGCGCTGCTGGCTCGGCGTCTGCCTCTCGTTGCTGGGCGCGGCGGACGGCACTGCCGAGCCCTGCCGCGGGCCCCGCTGCGGAGGGCGGGCCGCTCGCCCGCCGCGCTCCTTCCCGCACACCGCCCTGCCGCCGCGCCCATTCCCGCACACCGCCCCGCCGCGCCCCTTCCCGCGCCCCTTCCCGCGCCCCCTCTCGCACACCGCCCCGCCGCGCTCCTTCCCGCACACCGCCCCGCCGCCCCTCTTCCCGCACAGCGCCCCGCCGCCCGCCTGCCCCGCCGGGGGCTGCCCCGCCAACGCCACCCGCCGCGACTGCCCCGGGTTGGAGTGCCGCCTGCTGCCGCCCCGCCTGCGGCCCCGGCCCCGCGGCTCGGGGTGCGCCAGCCCCGCCGAGGGATGCCCCGAGCCCGCCCTGCTCCGCGCCACCGACACAGCCGCGCAGTTCGCGGGGGACGACTTCGCCCACGCCGCCCCCGAGCGGGGCGGAGGCGCCCTGGGGGTGCAGCTCACCTGCGACGTGAAGCCAGGTGCGGGTCTGGGGCGGGAGGGCACATCCCCCGCACCGCCATGCCGCCCCCTCCCATGGGACGAAGGGTTCCTGCGTGGTCGCCGAAGGCCGCAGTGTTGGGTGCTGGTTCTCCTCGGGCCGGGCAGGTGTCTGATGAGCCGATGGGGCTCAGCACTTTCTGGAGCCCGGACGCAGGGGTGCCTGAGAGGCTACACCGCACCTCCTTGTTTTTGAAGAGTTGGAAGGCAAATCTGGCACTGGTCTTCGGGACGTGTGAGGGAATTGCTGCCCTGGCAAGTTCTGCTCCCTTTCATCTCCCGTCCATACGCAAGTGTGTGTAGGAGCTGATGAAACATGGCAAAACTCTTTTTAGTGTTGTTTTTAAACATGTGTAAGACCTCTAACTGTCTCTCTCTTCACAGTCTGGTATTTCTGGGGTTTTTAATTTATAGCAATATTGCAAAATGATTCAGTGGTGTTTGTGTACATTCCAAACCCAAGGTGAACGGACTGTTGCCATTGCTAAGAAACTTGCTGCTGCCAAACTGTCTCACTGCAAATAGCCAGGGAAGAAAATACAGAACCTCTCTTGCAGCACAGCGTTCAGAATACTTACCTCGTGGTTGATGAGCACAGTTTTGGTGAATTTGGTATCCTTATAGGAAGCCAGGTATGTCCATGGTTACACTCAGGTCAGTGGAAGATGTATGTAATTCCCTGAGATATGTGGATTTACCCATATGCAGAGGACCAGCAGGTCTTAACTAACTACAGAGCAGTTTGGGTACAGGTTTAATGTTGTGTCTGAAAGATACAAAATGTATGAGGAAGGGTGATTGATTTCCCATTGATGTTAAAAGCTAACGGAAAGCATGAAGAATGCTTTGTCACATCTGTGTGGCAAATCTGAGGGCTGTGGCTGCTTCAGACACCAGGGCACGTGCCAAGCCTCCACAAGTTATCAAGGTCTGCTTACTGAAGTGACATCTGCTCCAAAGGAGATTCCTGCACTTGGTGATTCCAGTCTGAGGACTGACATTTAACCCCCCCCCTCCCCGTGCCTAGTGCAGTGACATTATCGACCTTCATGTTGCCTGATATTGTTCCCAGATGTCTTACAGAACCTCTATATGCTCCGTGACCAAAGGTGGAGAGAAAACAAAGAAGTCAGTATGGTTAACCTCCATTTGCTCTGCTTCTGTGCATACTCTTTGTACTATCATAAATGCTATGCCTCCATTTTGCAGAAAGATCCAGGATATTTGCATTTTCTTTGTCCATACCAAAATCCTTCTGTGTGTAATACAAGCCTTGGCAAATAATGCGGGGTTTCTGAATAGACAGAGAAGAGTAATACTTTCAGATGGTGCTGAAAGCAGACATGCTGTATCTCTGTGAAGGTCTTAAAAAGAGCATCTAGCTCAGCAAGACCTCTTTCTTCAAACATCCTGTTATTCTTTGGCTGTCTTTGGAGGACTTGGATCAGTCTGTGCTGCCCAGTCTCCAGTATCATCAGCACTTCCAGCTGACATGGTGAGTTACATACACCTCTCATCTAAGTCCTAGGGTTAGGTCCTCTGTCCCCTCTGATGTGGGTCAGGGGAAATTAAAGCTAAAAGACCAGAGTGTGAAGATGTTGGGGAGTTTAGAGACTTGGTTCAGAGTTCACTGTACTCTTTCAGTTTTATTCTCTTTGTAGGCCTGATGCCGGGTGAAGTCTTGGAGGAATGTAAGTGTAACAAAATCCGTGAATGCATCAAGAATGGATTATGGTCAGTGGCAGTCGTGGATTGATGCATTTATCCTCCTATGACAGAGAGAAGCATCCTATGTATTGGGGAGAAAGCAGTATACAGCACTGCCCACTGAACCACGTCATCTCCTGGAAGGCACTGTTGTCATGGAAGCACACAACGAGCAAACCTGTGATAACACAGGAGCTTCTATGTGTGAGTTTTCAGAGGAGGACAGCTGCACCCTCAAGTTCTCCTCTCTCACTGTTGTTGCTGCAGTTGATGTGGATGAGTCTTGCTGTACTTCTGTCCAGACTGGACAAAGGACATACAGTCATGTTTTGTCCATTCCAAAGACTGGACCCAGACCTTCACAAGGCAACTTTCTCTCCTAGGAATGGAAGAACAGCATACTGGATTCATCAGCATCTAGCAGAAATTCCATGTATTTGGCATCAGGAACCAAAAAATAAGCCATATTGACAGTCTTTGGTTTCCTTCAAATCAGTGTACAGGCAAGCATTCAATATTCTGCTCTGCTTGCAACCTCTTACATTCTCTGCATTTGCCCAAGAGCTTATCTTGAACACAGGTCACTGTATTTCCTGCAGCAGTGCAGAGAATACCTTGTTCAATCCCCATTTGCAGCTGGAGTCATAGGTCTTGGAAATGAGCATGGTTTGTACAGCAAATCCAGCTACTTCTACTAAAACAAACAGAACCAAAAAAACCACAGAAGTGATAATCGGATCTTTATTTAGGGGAAATGTATTTGCAGTTGTCTGGGGAGAGTTTGACCCAAGCAGCATGTAATGTTCATGGCAAGGGGCAATGGCTTTCAACTGAAAAAGAGTAGACTTAGATATTAGGAAGAAATTCTTTATTCTGAGGGTGTTGAGTCATTGAACAGGTTGTCTAGAGCAGTTGTGGATGCCCCATTCCTAGAAGTGTTCAAGGCCAGGTTGGATGGGACTTTGAGCAATCTGGTCTAGTGAAAGGTGTCCCTGTCCATGGCTGGGATGTTGGAACTAGATGAACTGTAAGGTCCCTTCCAACCCAAACCATTCTACAATTTGATGATTCGTGAGGAGACAGGTTAGTGACTGTTCCTGTCTTTCTGTGTTTTTAGGGGAATATTTTGGTCAGGTTACCATTTCAGCACATTACTAAGACCAACTGAACAGGGTGTTTCTTTGCCATTGACCTCTCCTCCAACAGCAGGGGAGCTGGAATATGCTGCCTGGATGACTCTTAAGGCCATCTTTCTACCTACATGAATTCACCATCCACAGGTGGAGAGCTGGGGGCCCACCCCAGCCTATGACTGCCAGCTTTGTGACAGTGCATGAGTAGGTTTGCAGTCATTCTTTAGTAATGAAAATATCCTTGCTCTAGTTAACCTGCTGCACAAAACTGCTTTGGTGAACCAAATGGCCTTTGATTCAACCTGTTATATAGCCCCATTCATATGAGGTGTAGTTCCTCAAACAGTTGCTGAAGACCATGCCTGACACCAGCCCTCCAAGATACAGGCCAGTATCAGGAGCTCGAGCTGATTCCCAAGGTGGTGTCTCTGTTTGCAGGCTCATCTGCCTGAGGCAGTGGACTTACTCTCCACCAGCTGTCTGACAGAGCCAGGACAGTCCATCTGTGAGGGGTCACACAAACATCTTAATCATCCTTTCAGCCGGTATTACCAGCACCACAGCTACTACCTGGAAGACTCCTGCCAACTGCAGGTTAATCACCACTTTTCTTGGCCAGGTGAAGATACTGGAGTGCAGACTCATACTCCCATTTTGAATCTGATGAGCCCATTCCTCTCCAAGATTGTCCCTGCTATTTTTCAGCAGCACCATGAGTACACCTCACTTCCAAGGAAAGACCGCTATCCTAAATGAAGGGATGCACAGGAACTGTTTTTTTGCTGTCTTATCACTTTGTATTCCTCTGTGTTTCTCTCCTCACTCAATAATTGCCATTAAATCTTTCATTTGTTCCTATCAGACCCATCTTCCTGTTGGTTTTTTTTGTGCAGATTTCTCTGCAGCTGCAAACCTCTGCATTTGGGCAAAATAATGTGCAGTCACCATATTTCATACCTGCCAAACATGGGCGAACAAGGTTGTAGGTTCTCATGCTGTTGCTGTCTGTGCACTGAGCAGTGCCTGCAGCCCACTGCTCTCATGTCCTGTGGTTGCCAGGAGTGACTGGCACAGTCAGATGGCCCTGTGCTCTTGGGTCCCAACCAAAATCTCACCTTCCCTTCCTCACAGCGGGATGACTGCCTGCTTTAACCTCTGCCCCTTGTGCAGTGGCAGATTGTGCCTAAGGGCTGTCTTCTCCTACAACATGCCCTCAGGATTTTGTGTCCTTTCCAGGCACACTAGGGAAATGTAGCAGAGGTTCATATGTGATGTTGTGTTTGCAGCATAGATTGCTCTTGAAAGCATGGACCAGATGTCTGCAAAACATGCCTTACCATGGCTGTGTGGTCTTTGTGTGCAAGGAAAGTAATACTACATCTGTGGGTGTACCTGTTTGATGCTTGTCAGGGAAATGTGGAAAGGTGGGATTACTGGAATCTTTTAATGAGTAAACATCACTTGTGGTGGAATTCTTCTCGTAATTGTAGACATCTGTGATAGGGACAGCCCCATCTGACATGTTCAGGATGTTGTACCTTTATATACTTAATGAGGAGAAACAGGGCACACAGCATTCGTGTTTAGATTTCTACTTCAGAATTATTTTAGCAAACAAGATATCCCTTCTGCTTAACTGAATATAGTTTATTTTCAGTAGAGTTTCTCTTTTGTGCCAGAGCTTTATTATGCTCTCTGTTAGTCTGGCATTGCGAACTGCCAGTAACATCGACTGTACTGTGCAGTGAAGAGCCTGTTGTACTGGTAAGTATAAGTTTAGTCATAATACTACAAAATGGATAAAAATGAGAGGAAAAAAACCAGTTAAAAAGCACTTTTTAGGCCTCTTATTCTCTCCAAGTGAGCTTTAGGCAGCCAAAAGGAGCAAAGCTGAATTGACTGACTGGAATGTGTCTATTGTTACAAAGTTGTGGAAGGCCATTTAGGGCAGAGATAATAGAAAGATGGTTCATCATGTGAGTATACTTCGCTGTAGTCAGTACTTAAAATTATACCTGTCCTTACTGCCAGCAAGTCAGACAATTACTAACTGAAGACAACGCTCTTAAAGTATGTCCTTAAAAATAAGCTCTACTTTATGTTTTGTATTGAATCAGAGCTTTAGTTAACCTTCTGTTGCTCCAATAGCTTTGCTTGTGTATGTGAGAAAAGCCCAAATTCCCAGGATGAGAAGAGCCCAATAACCCTGTCTCTTCTCCCTGTGTATAAATTTGTGATGGCTTAATCATTCAAAATATCATTGTAACTGGTCCCTGAGTCTCAGCCACCGAGAAATGGAGGAAAAGTGCTTTTGGAAAACAAGTGGTTTGGTAATGTATCTTTGACTATACCATTCACCCTCTCTTGCAGTTTCCCAGAGCCATGTCCCTCGGCTGACTTTTAAGTGGTCCAGTTGAACTTTTCCTTTCCTCTGTTCTCCTTTTTCATTGAGAAAAAATGGTCAAAAATCCCAGAAGTGGGAAGTTTTACGTTGTTACTTTCCTTACTATTTGTTCCTTACAAACCTGGATTTGTTAACCTTTCAAGTTTAAAGTCATGATCGTATCTTTCTGAAGTTACTGATAGACACAGGATGTACCCAGCTCATTTGACAGCGAGCTGGCTGTTGGCACTATGTATGCTGTGAATAAAAATAACCAAACAGCAAAATAATTGGGAAACTGTAAACGGGAACTGGCTATGGTCTTTTTTCATTGTCTCATCCTTGATGTTCTGCACTTATACAAAGAGAAATCTGCATAAGCGCTGCATAAGAACAGAACAGTGAGTGTATGGATTCAGGATTGTCTCTCAGGCAGTGTCCAGCAGCAGATATTTATGTGAAATTTATGGCATGATATTTTCCTAGATCATTTTCCCAGCTCCAACAGTTTGTTACTTAGATTTCCTGAATCTGTTTGATGTTCGTGTATCTTTTAGCCCTAAGTTGATTTTATTTTCTATATTGGGCCAGCAACTTTCTGGAAGTGATTGAAGTTTTAGCATGTATGGAAGCTGTTGCCTTCATTTAATGTGACTCAATTGTTGTATTGGAAGAGGGTGAAGAGTCTTTCCATATCCACTTGCTTTAGGACACCTGTAATGTAGCACAGTTGTTTGGTTTCATTTTATTTTAGCTGATCTTGGAAAGTCTTACCTACTTTTTCATATTGTTGTGGTATCATAGATTAGATTTTCCTTGCTGCCCCTTTTGTGAACATTTTGAGTTCTTCTTTACTCCTTTTGAGATGGGGAACCAGGACTACATGTTGTATTAAAGATGCTCTATTGATTAATGTGATGTTGTAATGATACATTATCTTCTGTTATGTGTTCTTATAATTAATCCTAGCATTTTATTTGCCTTTGTCTGTTGGGCATTGAAGTGCTGATTACCTGGCTCTGTAGCCCAACATCCATATAAGATATATTACCTCAAGATCATTTCCAAAGGGTAATAATAATCTATGAGTAAAATATTTGATATAAAAACTTAGATTTTTTCTCAATGGGTGCCTGATTTCACCTTTATCTCCTTTGAGTGTCTTTTTTTGTCATTTTGTTGCTACAACTCAGTATTGTAGATTCCTTCTGCAGCCCTTTGCGATTGACCCTTACTTTTACTACCCTTAATGGCTTAGTATTTGCAGCAAGTTTTATCACCACATTTTATCACCTCTACAGTGAAAATTCGCCATTTACTCTTTTGTGTATTTGAATACGTGCATAAGAATGATTAGTCTGTTATTGAACCCCAGTGATGATTAATTTATGCCCTGAAAGCAGGGACAAATGTTGCTTATGAAATGGAAGACCTTGTGGTCCCATGAAGGGGCTACAAAGATAGTAAAGGAACTGACCTTACAGTCATGACTTGAATTTCGGGAGACTTTTCATTAACTTATTAAAACTGGAAAGCTTTTGAAGAGATAATACAGCAAGCTTGGACAATAATAAATCATTTTTATTTCAGGAGAAAATGAAGTTCCCTCTGAAGATGCCCTAATACTACAGCTGCACCTTGCAAAAGGTCATGATAAATTTATTGAAATGCTAAAAAGCCAACAGCAGATCATTGTCGACTTGCAGCAAAAACTTGCCGAACAGCAGCATGTATTGGTTAGCCAGCAATGGGAGATTCTCGAACAGCAGAGAAAAATGTATGAGCAAATGGATCTGATCAAAGTCCAGTATGGCATGCTTTTTGATACAGTGAAACAAGTGTCATTTCAGAGTTTGCAAGAAGATATTCAAAATTATTTTGAAAGTCATCTTCAAGGACTTCAGAACCAGGTCAGAAATCATCTCCAGAAGTCATACTCTGTGCATAAAGTAGAAGTGGATGTAAAAGTGATTAATGTTGGGGAGTCTTTGGTGGACTGTGGCCTTTGTGAAAGTGATGAATTTTGCAATTTCCAAAAGACACCTTCACAATGTGAGAAATGCACATTGTGTCCTGCTGGTTTTTTCCAAATGGCTGAGTGTTCTGCAAACTCTGATCGGATTTGCCAGGTGAAACATAATTCTGTATCTTTCAGTTATTGCTTATGAAGTATTGTGTTTGACATACTGGGGTAACATTCTGGAAATAACTACTTGGAGAGCTACAGAGATCCAGTTTGGAGCATGTGTTTTACTGAATGGATCTATGGCACTTCAAAGTCTACCAGAAGTGGTTTTTTGTGGGTTTTCTCTTTAGCTTTCACTGCTCTAAATGAGGCACTAGTTTGTGCTTGTTGGGTGTGACACTTTTCCAAACCTGCCAGCTGGCAGAACTTTGATTCTTTTCATCATTGTAGGAAAAGACATCCTAAAACATTTATACTTTTGCATGCTAAATTTGTTTATTTAATCCCATTCCACTCTACAGGAATTTCTAGACATCTCTGAAAAGCAAAGAAAAGCTTTACTAAGCAAAACTATAAGTCAGACATTTATTTATAAGTTTGGAAATAAAAGTTGTCAGTTAAAACAAATTTAAGAACTAATTCCTGCTTAAAAATAGCATACAAACATATACAAATATAGAACATTGACGCTTTTATTGTTGAACGCATTTTATTATGAAATACATTATACGACACAAAATCAGCATGCGAGCAAAATAAGATGCTTCTTTGTTCGCTTTCTGTCACTTAGAAGTCCTAATATATACGGGGAACTTGATATTTAAAACAGTATCTTGTTTGCCAAGTATCGCCCCCAATTCTTAGCTTAACCAACCAGCCAGTGACCTAGGCCCAAGATACTGAGAAGAGAACATGAAAGTGTCTGTCCAATTCCCTCTCTGCTAGTCTCAGTTTTCTTTAATGCTAGCATTTAAATGGAAATGTAGCCTATTATTCTTTCCCCTCTGCCTGCTGTAGGGTGAAAGGAGGGCTTGTTGACAGGAAATAATACTTTCTCATTTACTTTTCCTGTGTGTTTTTTGGTTAGCACCTTCCACCCAGACTGAATGTCCTTAGAAGCCTTTCCCAACACTGTCTTGATTGTTACAACTTCTTTAAGGTCAGTTGAGTGATGCATCACTCTGGAGGATGTGCATCATAAGTTTTACTTGTGCAGCCATTCTGTTCAGCTTATCATCTGCACACTGCTAGCTTTCTGTGGACACCATGCAGTCTTTTTGGATACTCTTTTAAAACAGCTGACAAGTCCAAATACAAATTTTCTTGCTCCAACATGCTTACATGATCAGGCCCTTTTCCATCCCTACATATGCCTAGTACTGACAGATGGGTGTCACAGAACCTGAAGAAATGCCTGCTTAAAATTTAAGTTGTTGTGTTGTAGTGTTTCAATATGATTCTTGTGATTTACAGGACAGAGATGAATGCACTGAATCTCCAAGCGTTTGTGGTGAGAGGATAAAATGCCTTAATACTCCAGGTAAGTTATAGTCTCTGATAATTAAAGAATGAAGATAATCAGATCTTCAGGAACTGGCCATATAAATAGATAAGGACTCAGGCTTGCACATTAGTGAGTAGTGACATGTGCAGCTTGCTGGAATCAAAGGGGTTGAAAGACACTTATCTGTAAGTTGATAGCAGTTCTCTTGGACAATGGGCTATTAAAGACATTAATATTCACAAGTAACATTGGATGGTCCCTTTTGCCTTATTTTCATGGGGTTTTATACGCTTTGATTTTAATCTTCACTTATGACCTGACTTTCTTCTTGTGTATGCTGGTGCAAGTGGGGTCAGAATCAAAGATATTATTCCTAATGGAGAAAAATAGTTGTAATTTTCCTTCTGCTGCACTGGGATAGGTATCTGATTTAATCTCATGAAGGCTTTTATAAAGCCTCCCTCCATCAATCTTATTCTCTTTTACCGACAATATTGTCAAACACTAAGGAACGATCAACAGTTTCCATAATTTGTATGGACTTGGGGGAATTTTTCAGACATTTAAGAACAGATCTGTCTGGTGTTTTGCAATGCAGACTTCGCCTTCATTACTTCATTACATTCTCATGGCAGTCAGACACTAAAGAGCAAAATTAATAGACGTAGTGAGCAAATTGTATTCAGGTACTGAATTTCTTTCTATTTGTCTAAGTTTTAGTCAACAAAAAAAGCTTGAAAGGACCTCAGTGATCAAACAGAGCATTTCACCAGTTGTGACCTGTACCTGAAGTCTCAGTCAAATAACCGGAGGAGGGCCTCATTAGGTTTTATGGTTTTCCTTCTCTAGACTTCTAACTTGTAAAAAGATGGTGGCCTTTCTGAGGGGCAGGGGCTGTTTTCAGCTGATTATGAGTGGTTTTGTATCTTTCCTACCCACCACTGGTGGAGAAAAAATGTGGAAGGGAATTGGTTCTAGGAAAAGGTAAAAAGAGGGCATGGGTTCTCTTATATATAATTTTCCTTACTTCCTCTGAACAGGAACTGTGTGGATTTGGATGGTGTTAATATACCATAGGAAACTGGAAATTACTAGAGCAAGAGAGCACTTAGTGTTGCCTTATGTGGTAAATGATGTAGAGGAGGTGCCATCAGTCTTACAAAAGAAAAGGCAAGATGCTTTTAGGCAGTCTTAGTGGTGGACAGTTTGAGGGAAGACAGCTTAGGGCACAAAATATGAGTCAGAGCATTGGAAAGGTATAAGGCTTTGTCTCTTCTTTAGTAAGACATCAGGTTTGATTGAGCTGATGCGTTTTTGGATGGAAGCTCACAAGGCCTTGGACCTAGGAAAGGAAAGCCACCAATGTGGTAGTCATTTGGGGTTGTTCTAGTCTGTGGCTTGGAAGAGGGAAGGCTGTAAGGAATTTATTCTGTGGGTTCTGTGGAGGTGGGGAACAGACAAGAGGGTCTGTACAACTGCTGGAGGGAAGTGAGGGCAAAATACTGCCAAGAAACAGATGGGTAATGATGGTGTGTCAGACCACAGAAAAGCAGTAGCAATGTATTTGAAAGAGAAGGACACTTCCTTTGATTTGTCTTCTCCCAGTTTTGATGGTGGCTTGTAAATATGTGACAGCGAACTATTTCCCATCACCTGGACAGGAATCACTGTCCTCTCAATGTTGTTCCCATCTGTCATGGAAGAGAGAGTGTTCTTTTTATTTTTTATTAGAGACAACTGCTACTTGCAGTCTGTCCATGGTAACTTGTTATCTTCTGCAAGTGTGATTAATGTGTCAAAAGGCAGTCTGAAACTGAATGTCTGTTTTGGGTAATGTAGGGAAGACAGGGATGTGATCTGACATATGAGTTCCAGATGTTGAATGTGGTTTCTTGGGCTGCACGCAAAGGTTGTTGCATCTGTAGCAACTCATGTTCGCTGTACAGGGTGAGGGGAGACAGAGCAAATAACAATAAAGAAACATGCAACTAGGAGCCTCTCTTTCTTCACCCTTCCACTTTCCTCTACATCACACCTTCTTCCCCTGCTGCTTTTTCTTTCTTTTATCTGGGGTGAGAGTTGTTAGGTTATATGTTTAAAGGCTAGTCATCAAGTTTCAGTAACAGTTGGAGGTACATAATCAGTGAAAATGGAGTCCAGTGCATCATTTCCTTCTTAGATAATCACAGGTAGAGTGGTCAGACTATTTGTTCAACAAATGGAGTCAGCCAAAGGCAGTCTCCTTGGAATACCATGCAAGTTAAAGCGGCCTTACAGTAGAACTTAGTGTGGGATGCAGAGAGTGGAGGAATGAGAGCCTAGACAGATAGCCCTGATTTGTAATTAGCCATGTTGATATGTGATGACCCAAATTTGTCATAGAGGGTTTAAAAAGAGATGTATTTCTGTACTTACTCTGTTTGCATGTCATTTTTGCATCAGACAGTTATTTGTAGTAAGAGGAGAAAAATACATCATTGCTTAACTCTGCCTTGTGATTGCCTGTTCGTCATGAGTGGCAAGGGCTGGGAGTGTGCTGCTGGAAAACTTGATTTCACAAAATCAGGTTGAATACAGCTTGTTGATAAACCAGATGCAGGAGCCAGAAAGAGGTGTGAGAGGTTGTCAGGCAGTGAAGAGGAAGCAGTCACAGCATGCTGCTGTGCTGACTTTGATGTTTGGCTATCGTTTGCTGCTTGACCTCTTCTGGGCAAAGGATAGAGTGCTGCTCTTGCCATTGTGTCCACAGTATAAAGCAGCCTGTGTGCTGCTTTGAAGTCACCTATTTGAAGTATGCACAGGGGGAACAGCTGCTGCAGATCTAACCAATAAAAGACTGGACAGCAAATTGGAGTGTGTAGTCACCTCATGTATCTGTAAAACTTGATATTTATAAAAATCCTCAAATATACATTAAAATATTTTAAAGAAGTGAATAGCATAAAAAGGTTTTCTAGGCACTACTGCAGATCTTCTCTGCCATTCAAATAAGCTATATTTGTGTACTAAGTTCATCCAGTATTTCTCAGTGATGGTGGAGCTGGTGATATAAGAAGTAGAATTCGTTAAGAAGTGTCATGTGAGCAATTATATCATGGTTAAAACTGATTTCAAGGAGAAAGTTTTTGTCTGTTTTTTTCCCCCCGTATTCCCTTTAGAATGTCCTTAGTTCAAAAAATGTGATCTTATTTATTTGGCTTTCGTTTCTCATAAAAAAGCCAGACACTTTCGGAGGGGACATAGTGTTATATTTCTCATTACTTTTTTTCAAATGGAAAATATCATATTGTTCTGCAGTGAGCTGTTTGAGAAAATGGTACCTGGTCTTAGAAAGAAGATTCTCACATCGTAAGTTGTACAGTCCTACAATATCTGTGGGAGAATCATCGCTTAAGTGAATGAAATGTATATAGATGAAGTGATATGAGGGTGACAGTGTCTGGTGTTCTCTGATGAATAATGTAGTATCAGAAGTGAATTCTAGCCTATATTCTGACCTCCTTTGTGGTTCAGGTGGATGTGTACTGCTCTGTCTTGCAGTTTGCAGTATGTGTGGTGAGCTTTTCTGTCTGTGTCAGCAATCAGCACAGCCAGTCCCACACTGGGGATGGCAATGGAGAAATACGGCTTGTTGGGATTCATGTCAAATGCTTGTAGTCCCAGTCTTAGAGGAAATACCAGCCCAGATACAGGAACTTTCCAGCTGAAGAATAAAGCAAATTTATGATACAGGATTTAGATAGTAAAGGATATTTAAGAAGAGCTGTAAGAAAGCTGATTATTGAGCTTTAATTATGGTGGCAAAAAAGCACAAGAGAGGGCATTGGTGATTATATTTTGAGGCTAAAAGTACAGGTGGTTATTTTTTAGGGTGCCTCAGGTCTTGTCTCTTGATTTAGATCCTGAAAGCTCCATGCACAAAGGTTTTGGGTTCTGGTTGCTCCAGCTGGAAGCACTGGCAGCTGGTGATGCTCTTGGAAAATTGCCATAGAAACTTACAGGCTGTTTTTAAAACATCCTCTTTGGCTGTGCATTCTTTGATCCACTGAGGTCATGGTGTACTGTTTAACAGCACAAAATTGATTATGTCAAATAAAGTAATTCCAAACGGCATGTCTGGATATTATTTTTACTATTTGCAGCAGTGTTTTGTTTTACCTTTATCACAACCACTGGCATCCTGTGTCTTAGGGCAGTGATTTTCCACTTTTTAAATGTGTAGACTTCTGCATACTGATTTTAAGTATGCTGTTTACAGTTTTGATTTTCCTATTTGTCTGTTGCAATTTCTTTAAAAACTGTGCATAGAGTGAATGCTGGGGATCCCTGTCCCTTGGGTTGCAAAGCACTACCTTGGCAACCACAGTGACCACAGGGCTACCCTGCAACATGGATGGGCAGGCAGTGCTCATTTCTCCATGTGTAGGGGAACCCTCCATTAGTTGAAAGTATCGGAGCTACTCAGTGCACCAGTTAGTCACCATGCCTTTTACCTCAGGGAAGGGAGTGTCTTTGGAGTGTTATTATTGCAGCTGTTATCTTACAGGTTTCGGTTAGTGTTGCCCCTATGTAGCTTCTTTTTCACTCTAAACCATTGTCCTTGGCTTGGACAAACTGAGTTATGCCTAATATTTCCTCCCTGTTAGCTATCAAGGTTCCTTTCATAGCACAAAGTGATCTAATGTCATAATCATCTGCTATTTTCTCCCTTATGATTTGACATATTGTCAAAGATACTTGATATGTGAAGCTGTAGAGTTCTTATTTTTAGGTTTTTTTAAGGTATGACAACAAAAATTGTCCATTTCCTGTGAACAGGTGGTTTCCGATGCCTTGGAATTGCTGAGAAAGATGCAGCTTTGGGAATGTGTGGAGAGGACTATTTCTTTAATAAGGAAATGCAGGAATGCCAGGCGTGTTTAAAATGCGAAGATGGAATGGTGGCCTTACCTTGTTCCACTGTCAGTGATACAGTTTGTTCAGCAACCAGTGAAAACAAGCTCTCAGAGTCTTGGGCTGCAAACGTCGTTCTACCCTCTGTAAAGTCTGGCGTCTCTCAGGTCTACTCTGGCTTGAACTTGAAGATAAAGGCAAAGCTTCCCTGTGAAATCCTATCTACTGAAGATAGCAGCCTGGTATTCAGGCAACATGGTCTGTTGTGGACTGACCTAAATTTTGCAGTAAAGCACAGCTGCAGGAATTTTTTGCAACTTTCCTTAAAGCTTAATGGCAGCGAGGAAGGCTACGAACTGAGTGGTGTTCGGATTGAGCAGCCAGAAGGGAAGTATTTCCAGAGCACTAGCTTAAGTAGCGCTGCTGAAGTGGAGCCCAGCCAAACTCTTTCTGTGTATTTGAGGAGCCCAAATCAATTCTGTAATCAAAGCAAAGACTTAAATATTTATGACCTTAATACCCCCCTCAGTTTGTTTTGGTTGTCCCATGACACGGGTGCTGTGGCACTCAGTGCACAGATGTCAACAGCAATGCATTACCAAACAAATTATAGACCTACCTTTAAAATAATTTCTGTTTCTGACCCTTACATGCTAAGTTTATCTCATGATGGCAGAGCTATAAAGTTCACTGAAACAGGTGTTGTCAAATTTGTGTTTCACCAAGCATTGTATTCCATGGGTCATACATGTGTCCGGGAGGGCTTCTCCTTAATTTCTTATATCAATAGGAATGGCACCAACAGAGAATTAATTAGTGTATTTAAGTCTGGGGTAAATTACAGAGACACATCGATATCTGCTTCTGGAGCCACGAAAGTTGGTGCTGGAGATCTAATTAGCTTTGAGATACTTTCTCCTGCACAGTGTAATGTTCGGTATTTTGGAGATAGTTCTGGAATTAGTATGTTTAGCCTCATCTGGATACCTTCAGCAGTTTCTAGTGCCATATCAGCCACAGTTTCTGTTACAGGTCTGCCTACTGGAGCTGTGAGAAACAAATTACTGGATTTCACCCAGGTCTCATCCAATGAGAAACAGATACAGCTGCTTTCTTCTGGACAGCTTGCTCAGAAGTATTTCATTTTTACTGAAAAGGGAGTTGCCAGCCTTGCATTTAACTTAAAACTAATCCACTCATGCAATGTGCTCAAAATGACTCTCAATCGGTTGACCATGGAGCACATGCAACCCACAGCAGTTGCCCAGCAGATTGGAGGTCAGATGCCAGAGGGGAGCGTATGGACCAGTGTGTCCCTCCGTGCATCTTTTGAAGTCCATAATGGAACACTGATATCAGTTTCTCTTGACTGCGTGCGTGGAAGGATCAATCAGATCACTCATCAACATGGAACCAGTATATCTATTTTGTGGATTTCATCTTAATTTCTGTGCAGTGAAATTAACACTGTATAGTGCGTTAACATGAGCAGATCATCCCAAGAAAATGCTCTCAATTTTAGGAATATTTAAATAAAATCTGAATTGAATGGTCAGTGTTTAAAGAAAACAGAAGTTTTCAGTGTTCCAAGATTTTGATTATGTTAACATCTTCAGGCAGGGGAACCTTGAATTCAGATAAAACTTTCTTATTTTTAATAAAGCAGTCTCTTAAAATTGGTTGTTTCTGGACCACAAAAAACTGCAGGTGAGGGTAAATACATTTTAGTAATGTAACTGAAAGCAGCACAGCCAAATAGTGGAAACCTGCTTTCAGTTTCTTCACTTAACAGGCAAGATTAAATGCACTCTGAGGCTGACTTGTCTACATTTTACAAAATGTGTTTTTTATAAACGCAGAGAACGTGCCTCAAACTAGGGGTGATAATATGGCAGCACTGGAGTATACATTCTTAGTATTATAGAAATGGACTGGATCAAAAATAGAACATTGTTTGTTTAACAAAAACAATAGAACTAATGGCTGTTCTAATTTAATTTGGAATAATCTGCATTTAAGTAATTTGTGAAGGCTTTTCCCCATTTTTACATTTGCCAGTGAAAGTTGCAGTAAGAGAAGGAAGTCTATCCTAAAAAGTAAGAGTGGATAGGCAAAAAGAAATAAGTACTAGAAGAGTGCCTTGAAAATAAGACTTTTGAAAATTCAGCAGCATTTTATTCCATTTCTTATAAATAACAAAATATTCTTCTGACCAAAAAGGAGGAGTATTCACAAAGCCTATTTATTTTGTTGAACAGGTGCTTAATTTAGAAAGTTGGGGCTTTTTGTTAAATCGCTCAGTTAATCCAAAGAAGTTGCATATTCATTGACACTAATTTTTGTCTTCTTCCAACTCTACCATCAAACTAGTCCTTCTTTTTCTAATCTATGTAGTGTGTTTTCTCCCATTTTCTCCTTTCTCCTTCACAAATGCTACTTCACTCTCCTTTCTCTTTTCTTTTGTTAGGAGTAAACGGTGTGCCTTGTCACATCTCTTGCCAGCTTTCTTTCAGCGTTCCTACAGAAGAATAGATGTTTTTGTCGCATATGTAATTACAGAACAGGGACGTTAACAATGCACTTGCAGGCTGCCTTAAATCAACCTTGCTGAAAAGGAATATTATGCACGATGTAACTTTAATGTAAATGTCTGCCTGAGTATGCATATCTAAAATATATGTACATTGCTGTGCTCTTCATTTGATTTTGATCTTGTCACGCTGCTTTTGCTGTATATTCTCCTCCTGTAATTTTCTGTAAAAGAACAAACCCAATTACCAGACTTCTATCTGGTGGTTGTTTTCACTTGTAAAGTTATAACTGTGTCCTTAACACCTGAATGTATCTTCTTTTTTTTTTCTTCAAAACTATACTCAAGGATACAGGCTTTGGACAAACTGCTCTTCTGTTCCAAATAGAGGACAGCAGTTTTTCTTGCCTTCAACTGCGAAATCTGAGCAGTCCATCACAAGACACCTCACTGGGCATTGTGTTGCAGCCAGCATGAGTACACAAAACAGAAATCCTGGTGTCCCCGAAGTCTGTCTGTGGCAGACATCTCAGTGCCTGTGTGTAACTGGGGTGTCATTTCTTCTTAAATAGTCATAAGGAAGGATGAATTAAAACTACTGTTAAAGGTGTTCAACATTTGCAAAATACTCCTATCGTTACAGAGGGTATTTTGTAGTGGTAGAGACAGACTTTTGGGATGAAAACATATATCTATTGTGTACAGAAGAGCTGCACTACCTAGGAGCAGTTTTTCTGGGTGCTTCACTCTGGAAGCCTGCTGAGATTAAACAAAGATGAAATGGCACAGGAGTTAAAGTTTTCTGACATGCCCATCTGCTTTCTGTAGAAGGATGCATGTGATGTAAGAGGAGCTCTGCAGAGAGCAGACCTGGATATTTCTAAGGTAAGAGTTCAGGGGAAGACAATGTTAGAGAAAGCTAGAAATGATGTGCTTATGTTTTTGTTTTAGAGGAAATTAAGAAAGTCACTTTCTTACAAACTGAATCCCTTATTTTCCTTTGTTGTTTTGTGCTATGCAGTTGTGTTGGAGGCTGTCACTCCCCAGTACGACAACTTAAGAGTCATTCTGGATTTAAACCTGTGTAGCAGATATCAGAATCTGGTGTTAGACGTAATCTGGTACATCTTCAGCAAACTGCAGATGTTACTTGCATATAATATATAGCACATAGCAAAAGCTAATGGCATGATTTGTTTGAGTATGCTTTATTTGAGTGAGATTGTGAGATCAGTGGAGCTGCTTGAACAGGGAAGGGAATGATGCTCCAATCATGTACTTTGCATATGGTGGTACTTACACTTAAATACACCGTTATTAAAGGACACAAACTATGAGGAAGGCACAAGTGAACATTATTACAGCTAAGAGAGGTTCTAAAGTATGAATCTTCAGTGTAGTAAATCTTGGAGGATTCTGTTGGGAGTGCCCAGAATTGCCCTTAAATTCAGAGTAGACTTTTTGATGCACAGTGGCGGAAATACAGTATTTTGCATCCATCTGATAATGATAATGCATCTAAAAATGTTTTACATATGTCATCTGTGATAAGGCCCTCAAATTATGAAAAAAAATATGTATGTATTATTTGCAATTACAGCAAGCATAGCCTTATTTCAAGCAAGAAAAGGCCTCTTTTTCATCTCTCCCTTTCAAAAACAGAAAAGCCTGAATCTGTAGCTCAGGCCACTCATTGACCATGGCTATAGTAACAAGAATTTTTGAGTGAGTGGGTTGGAATCAGTGTGGATTTATGACAGCCTAATTAATGGCATAATATATAGCCTTTGCATCTATGAAAACGATACATATTGCCTCATACCATGCAACATTAAGTGGTGCACTATGATTCTGAATACGATAATGTTCAAGAGGAATCAATGCACAATGAAGACTCATTTTATGTCACTTATACCATTTGCTGTAATAAATGGCATGTCTTATTGACAGTTATATCTTACTAATTATATTTACAACTTTTGAACTTTTTTATTAACTTTTTCCCATATGGTTTCTTTCTGTTAATAGCACAATATAGTACTGTGAATTACAGAATTAATTTAAAAGCCTTTCTTTTGCATCTTTTGATACAGCCACGATATGGTTAAAATAGCTGCAGACAGACATTCCAATCCTTTCTGCCAGAGAGTGTTTCCAGAGGAAGTATTCATAAAGTAACAGAGTAAGTATGAGGCTGGTAGAATCTAGCTGTACAGGAGGAGTTTAAGTAAATACATCCAGGAAGGCAGGTGATTATTTCTCTGCATTATGCAGATAATGGGCAACCTTTAGTTGTAGAAAACTTGACCATTACAGGAGGAAAATAATTCAGGTTGTATAGTGATGCTCATACAAGAGGAAAAAGAATTTGGCTTACAAAATCCTGAATTGTTCTGTATTGGGAAACACTTTGCAAGTTCAAAGATTTTGCCTGAATATATTTTATTACCTATGCAATTTTTTTATGCTTTCTGTGAAGTCAAAACTGACAGAATATGCTAAGTCTATTTTAGTATTTTGGATGTTCCTCTGTTCTCTGGTCTCTGCAGATTGCAGTACACTGTGAAAACTACACTAGTTTCAAATGGTGCTTTTAATGACATTTTCTATTTTGAAATATTGTCTTGTTTTAAAAATACTCTTTAGACACTTGCCTCTGTTAATACTATATTGTAATATGTTTTAAGGGAATTTTACTGAAATAAATAAAATGCTAAGCCTTCATTAGTATTTTTGTTCTGTTCTGAGGAAAGGTAATGTTGGCTGTTGTGGTTTTTTACCACTGACTCTTTTGAGGTCAGTATTTCACAGATATTACCTGAATTAGTCACCTCTGCATGCTGAATTGACACTAAACAGGAACAGTAATAGTGCACATTTCTAGAGATCATCTAGTCTGCCTGCCTTCTCTTCTCATGGTTGTAACTGTAGAACTAAGAAGATGAAAATTGTCAAAAGAGCAGTACAGTTTATCCTGGTCATAGTTAGTGCCCTAGTAATACAGAAAATAAAGAAATTCCTCATGCCTTGATGCTTCATTGGCTCTCTGTCATATGTGGAAGCTTTTATAGTGTGGCGGGGGTCCAGATCAGAGTGTTGCAGTAGCACAGCTATGCTTCTGTCAGTCTGGGCAAGGGAAAGCTCATGTAGAGCTCACATAATTTCTCAGTAGAAACTTTACAATTATTTTAAATTGTACATCTGTGTCTTCTTTTTGGAGATATTATTGTTTGTTAGATATAAATGAGAGGTGCTGTTAAATGACTTGCATTTAGAAATAATTTTGAAAGAGATTCCTCCAAAAATTTTTTTTCAGCCTTTTCCATTAAAAGAAAAAAAGAGAAATTTTATGTGATGATTTCACCAGTTGCATTTGTAGTGATTTGAAGGACTTACAGAAATAATTCCAAGAAGAAGATTACAGACATCATTAACACAGCTTAAATTAACCAAGGATAAAATTCAGAGGAAGGAGAAAAGAAGTATTTGCAAAATACTCTTGAAAATAAAACCATCCTCCTCCAGGCTGGATCAAAAGGCCTTCTCTTCTGGCCTTCAGCAGCTGATAATCTTTATGCCCTTTCCCTAATGGGCCAAACAGTCTTGATGTTTGTTCGCTTTGCACAGTGGCTCAGATTCACCTTACACTTCTCTTTGAGAGCCTGACATTAACCTGTACAACATCCACATGTACATGCCTAGAAGCACACTGTGTGACCCAGCCTGGTGCCCCTTCCTCTGTTTGGAGGGCTTGCCTTAAAATAAAGCTCAGAAGATACTGTGTTAGTGGGCAGTGCCTGGGCTGCTTGACAGAAATAGGTAGCAAGTGGGGCTCAAAATACCTGTGTTACCCATGTGCTGGACTTCAGCATCTCTGTATCTACACATCTTTCACTGTCTGGCTCTGGGCATTTAAAAGCCAAATGACTGCAAAAGAGGAATCCAAGAAGCTCTTGTTTGCATTAAATAGTTGAATTATGATTGCTAAAACAGAGTTTCTTGGCCAGCTGCAGTTTGTGTAGCTTCCTTTGGTTCTTCCTTGGAGCTCTGCAGGCACATTGTGACCTGCAGGATCGCGTCTTCTGTTCCTAGGCTCTTCAAAGCGAAACTAACCTCTCCAGGCAGTCTAGTGCAATCCAGTTAATGGCATCTCTTGAAAGTGGCCTTAAAGGGCTGGATGTAATTTCCTTGCTAAGAGGGTGTTAATGCCTGGCTTTAGCAGAACCTTGAAGTAAAAGCCTGTCATATCTATATATCTATATCTATATATCTCTATGTCTATATCTATCTATATCCCTTGGCTTAATAGTATTTTCTCTAAAAGGAGAACTGTGGAAAAAGGATTTTTAAAAGTTCCTACATCTTCTCATAAAATCAGTCTCCAACTTTCCCCTTTGCATTTTAGCAAGGTAGAGGAAAGAAAGGGAAATAAGAAAGTGAAGGTAATGATAATGGGGAGAAGGGAAGACAAGTGGGAGAAGGTGAAAGCAATCTCCAGTGTTTAGGTAATTTAATGTATAAGAATTTAAACTAGTTTTCTAAAAGAAATTCTTGGTTTTCAACCAGTTGTAATTGAAAATTTGTTTTACTGAAAATTTTGTTTATTATATTTGGCTTCATTTCTGTCTCTTCATTAAGGCGCTTCCCTCCCACCATCTTTCGTAAACTTCAGTAACATAAGAGTATCCTGAATAGGCTTAAGTATTTTGCTCAGCTGGAACATTAAGCTGGGTAATTGGGTTAATTAAATGCCAACTTATACTGGGAAACCTCTGCATATACTTGTGGGTTTTGATGTTCAAGCCTCAGTTTTCATCATTACTTCTTAGCTATATTGGGAACTGCTTCTCATTAGATAAATGAGCCTTCTCTGAGCTCTACCTTATCATCACTTGACTGCTAATGGCACCTTTAATTCTCCTTTGGGTATTTTTCTATTATATTGCAGTTGATAATGCAGGCATGTACTTTTAGTGTCTTCAGGACCTCTATGCATGTGGAATGTCAACAGTGTTCTGGCCACAGTTGGTTTTTCCTGACTTGCTTCACTGTTTTAAATAATAAGTTGAATTCAGTTTGGGAGCCCATATGATAGATATGGGTTTTCAAAGTAAGTTTGACCTGGTGAGTGATTTAGTTTGTAATCACATCTGAGTTCCATGATTGCAGCCTTCTCTTGCAGAATATAAAAAAAACTTCTGAGAATATTCATAGATTAAATGCAGGTGTCTTGAGTAAAGAGCTGGAGATGCTTTGCATCAAACTCAAATAAAAGCCTCATACTCTACTCAGAAGGTCAAAAAAGTAAAAAAGATTTAGTATGTACTGTAAAATACACTGTTTGTTGAAGGAGAAGTACATTTGTTGCTTTTATTAGGAGAGGAGAATGAAAGTGTGTGCTTTTTACCAAGTAGATAAGAAAAATTGCCTAAGATGCCTTTATGCCTGAAAATGCTCTGTATTTCATTTCTTCTTGAACACGTACCTAGATTTGTTTAAACCTTTGCTTCAAACTGCTGCCATATCAGTTACTTTAAGACAGGCTTCATTTGTGCTAAAACCTTTGGGGGTATTCCCCCTCACTCCCTGTATGCCGGACAAACATAGTATTATATTTCAAACACATCTGATTAATCCTTGGAAAATAGTGTCTAATACTGGATGACTCCCAAGAGGTGTGAGCTCTGTGATTCTGTCTGAGGCAGCAGTTATTATCCTCAGCTGCTTCATCCTCCTCTGAAGCCCTTGTTCCAGGGTGGTCAAGCTTTCCCCCACCTTTTGGCCTTGCTCAAGGTGTTCACCGACAGCTGTCTTGGCTGGGAAGCTGCAAGTACTTGGTTTTAATCAGCCATGAATGGGTTTTTTTTCCCTCTGATTTTGGCCATTCTGCCTTTCACATTTAACCTTGACGCCGAAAATCCACCTTTCCCACATTTCCACCCTTGATGTGCACCTTTACTTCTGCTCTCTCATGTTTCGGTGTGTGACTGGGCTTTCAATTGTTGGTTTGTTACTGATAGGCTTCCTGCTCATACTCATTTGTGAAGCACCACATAAACACCACATACCTCTGAAAGTTTGGATATGTGCATAACCAAAGGTAATTTGTCCTTTCTGGATCTGCCTACAGCATTAGGAGACCAAGGTAGTGGCATTTTCATAGCTGAAGATGACCTGTTTTCGTGACAGTCTTCCTGCAGCATTTCACACCTCATGGTACCACCTCTTGCTCTTGAAACATTGATATCCTTGAAAACTTCTTTCAGGTTGCATGTATCACATGCACTTGAGAATTACTTATTACCTGGGAGAAGAGGGAATGTCTCTCCCACATGCAGGAACATCCCCCCGCTCTTCTCATCCTTGCCAGCCAGGGGAGGGGAAAGCCAAGCCAAGCACTTGATGCATTGTGGGGCCAGGCAGTGGGATTCCCTATGGGCAGGGAAGGCTGTGGATGTGGGGCTGCAGCAGCCAGCTGAGAAACACCCAGGAGAAACCTTCTCTGCTTTCTGGGCCACTAAATGCTGATTGCATTCACGTCACCCCAGGGGTGTTTCTGTGCCCATCAAGGCTCCCAGTGGCAGGTTTGTCTGCTAGAGAGAAGGTTTTTTTCTGTTTGAGGGAAGAGCTCTGAGCAGGGCAAGATGTTATTTATCACTGCTTCAGCTAAGCAGTCATAAAAGTGGCAATAATAGTTACTTGATAAGGGCAGGAAAAAAGCAGGTCTGAAGCCCTGGGGAAGGTTTTGACAAATTGAGCGCTCACCAGATTGAAGGTGTCGCTGGCTTGGAGACAGATGGGCTCATCAGCTGTAGGCAGATAATGCTACAGGTAAATGAGAGAAATTACTGTAGGCATAATTGAGGTAGTTACAACAATCTCTTTATCTACTTTGGCATCTTTTGCCTTCAGAGTTAACTCATTTTTCTTTGAAACAGATGTGGGAGTGAGCGATGAGTGAACTCTTTGGGCACAAAGAAAAGGATGCCTTATGATTTTGGTGCCATGCATTAAACAGCTGTGTTTGTGACAAATCTTTGCCCCAAATTGTTTTGTTACAAGTTACATGGGCTTCTGATTTGCAATCAATTAATGATAGACTTTCATTTTAGTCCTTGCTTGTACAAGTTTTTGTCTTTTCTTTTTCCTTGAGTGTATCACAATATGTGTCAGCTGATATTCATTGTAACCTTTTGTTAGAAATCTCTGTACAGATTTAGGTAAGTGGTAATTGAATGTTAAACCTCCATACACTCCTTTTCGAAAGGAGACAAATAGTCTGCAGCTTGCCTTGGGCAACATTTTGAGCAATACAAATTTTTTATATTTCTCCTCTCGTATTTCTGAATGAGCAAATAATTGTAAAAATAAATGTTATGTTTCAGGTAGGGTGTTTTTTTGGCTTGAATATATTTCTGAATGTGAACATCCATGCTGACATGCCTTACATGCCCTGAGGTCAACATTGAAGTCTTCAAAGGCTGAATTAATCTGACAAAAGAAAATACAGCAGAGGATGTAAAAATGAAAACAAAGAAGGTCACAGTCACTCCCTTCCCTTGTTTTCTGTAGATTCCAGTTAAACCCTTAACTTTATTTGATACAACTGGATCTGTTGGTTGCTTTATTAGAAAGAAAAAGTGTGTGTGGAAAGAAATCTGGGAATTCCTGCATCATAGACTTTGAAAATGCTTTGGGGCTTAAACTTTAATGGCAGAAATATTTAAGAGTGTTTCTAAAGGCAAGTTGGATGGGATTCTCTACTCCTGACACTTACTTCTTTTGATTTGTCTTTTTGCAGCTTGTTCATATTTTAAATTTGAGAAAAAAATGAGAAAAATATTTCCCATGAGCATATGAAGAGGTTGCTTAAACAAAAACAGGCAGTAGAGATCTTCAAGATTTCCCTTTTTGAGGACTATTGAAGCAAAGTCTGTATTATTGATGGCAAAAGTATTGTCTTCAACCATCCAAGCATATTAATGCTCAGTTACTATTTTCCCAGACCAGACAGTCTAAAAGGAAGCAGTACCTTGGATAAACCAGCCCAAAACTGCTAGGACAGGACCTGCCATTCCTCCTGGCCACAGCTCACCTTGTGCAATTGAGCTACAGCTTAGAGAACTCCCCTGTTTTGAAGAAAAGCAGTTGCCAAATTTTTTGGAGCAGATTTTCAGAACAGGCTCTGACACTGAGAGCTCAGAATGACAACTCTAAAACCATTATGGACTACTCTATCCACTGTGGATGATTATTTAGCTTTTTCCAGTGCTCTTTCTACTTACCTCCAGATTTCTTGAAAACTGAAAGCCTACTACCACTGCCTGTGTTGTCAGTGCATTTCCTGTCATCTACAGTGTACCCTGAGAGCCCTGTGCTCTTTCCTCTTCACTAGGAAGCTAAAAAATGTATGCCTCAGCATCGCAATTTCTACTATAAGAGTACTGAGAAATAATGGTTGTTCTAGTTGTTCCTTTGTTCTAAAGAGAGCAAAGTTTGCTGCTCATGTCATAGACTAGAAAAGAAAACTGAAATACAGAGCAAGGAAAATTCAGCCTGAGCACTGAGTAGCACATCAGATCATCTATTTCCCTATAACTGGACCATTCCTTCATCTTTCCTAAACTGAGAAGACTACCCCCCTTTCTTTTTTTTTCCCCAAGCTTATAGAGACCTGTGCTGGTTTGAAAACAGAAGTGAACAGAGCTTCATAAAATGTTGGATTTTTATAGGTAATGTCGGGTCATTTCCTTATCTCTATCTTTCCACTGAATTTTTAATAAAATTACCACCTTATGAAAAGCGACATTTACTACACCTTTATTTGATTCTGAAGTACAGAGTCTCAGACTACATCAGTGTTTCCATGTTACATTCAGGGTAGAAAGTGTCACATCCTTGCAAAAGAACAAGGAACCATTCCCTGGCAATGGTCTGGTGACCAGTATCAGAAGCTGGAGTTCTGTTATATTTACATTACTCCCTAGTAGTTTATTATTGACCCATATCAAAGTCACAGCACTGGCTGGATGATGGGTGCAGGAGCTGTGTTCTTGTTTAGATTTCAGTGTCTGACCACAAAGTGCTGGGGCGACTGGGCAGGTGGCTCAATCTATTCTAAAAATGGAATAAAGGACCACTGCACAACAGAGGTGTTATGAGGGTAAAATTCATTACTAATGACTGTGAGGTATTCAGATGCAGTGGTAATGAGGCTATATGGATGTCTGGAGTATGTGCTTCACTGCACAGCTGAAGCAAAACACGTCTGTTTCCTTGACAACCCCTTTGCATCTGTACCACTGTAGCTACTCTCTTCCGGATGTGGAAATATCAAGCATCATTACTGAATCTTGCTCCCATTTTCCTCCTTTCACATTGTGCTATTAAAAAAATTCTGTTTGTTACACTGACAGTGTACTACTCTGAATGGTGCAGGACTATTCCTCTCTCTTCCTCGTTGTCTCCCTCTGCAGAAGTGCAGTCCCCCTTTTTCTCAGCTTAGCCCTCTTCCCTGCTTACAGCAGAAGCCTTGAGGTCACCCCACCTTTGGTGGGAAGTGGCAACACCTCTCTAGGCAGTGCACAAATGTGGTAATATAGAAACACATCATGTCCATGCCCATTCACTGCCCTTGAGGAAATTAAAACAACATGAACTTTCTGAACAACAATTAGTGCTGCCATCTGTTACTGTCAGCAGATGTATGTGATAACCTTGTGTTTGCTTCCTTGGAAAGAGCTGTGTGTATTTCACTTATGTTATCCATAAAATCTTTTCCTTTTAGCAATGTAGAGATATGTGATACTATTGAACAGCTTTATCCTGACACATGCCATGGTTGTATGAGTGCCTTCACATAAAAAAAAAGTCAAAGAGCTCTGCAGCTCTGACCTGTATGCAGTCACTTTTTCTAGACCAGTGAGAGTTTATATCCCATGGAAGCCCAAGGATTGCTCATGTGACAAAGTGTTCACCACAGCATGGAAACTTTGTGCAGCCTCATCCTCCTAATGCAACCAGTGTCCATGTCCTTTGAACTCTCATGTATTAAGATGATTAGTGGCTGCCAAAGATCCAATCCTACATATGGGGAAAAGCAAATATGTAGTGTTTAAATATTTGACACCGATTCAAAATAAAAACTTCAGTTTTCAAGAGGTTGGTTCTTCTTGTTGTCAGTCTAGCCCAATTACCATGGAAAGATATAAGAGAAATACAGGCAAAAAAAGAGGTGTAATAAATGCACCTAAGTCCGAATTCTGATGCTCTGCTTATTCCCAGCCCCTGTGTCTCTTCCGCTCAGTTTCCCTAGGGTCTGTTGTACTGAGAACTACTTAACTTCTTACACCTCTGCTCAAGAGCCTGTTTGCAACTCCGTGCATTTGCACTGGGTGATGCCCCAGGAAATAGTGCCAGACAGAAGGGTTAAGGTGTTGTAAAACTGAACAAGAAAATCAGTTTCTGATTAAGAAACATTTTATGATTAAAAGGAAAAGGAAGCAGGGAATGTGGGCCACAAAGTCTGTCCTGTAAATCTGCCCAGTCATTCAGTGCTTATCTGAGCATGATATTACCACAATTATATCTTTAGTGTGAGTGAGACCTCCATCTGGTATCTAAAAGCTGGAATGTGAATAGATGTAAAGGAACGGAGAGCCTTGCTTATTTTCAGCAAGCACTGAAGGCAGGTCAAGGAGACTTCTCTGGGAGATCTAGGTAGCTTATCCTAACAGTTCATCCTTACAGGATATGTTCTACCTCTTTCATGTTTATACATCCCCTTTTGCCTGAAACAGGGTGGTCTCTACTAAAATCTGTTTCTTGGAGCAATATCTGTTGCAAATTAAGACATAAGGAATTGCTCTACAGTATCCTGGGAGACCATTTTCCGTTTTAAAATCAATGCTAATTAAATGTACTTACTTTAATGTTAACATAAATCAGTTCCAAATTTACAGGCTGCCAATACCTTACAAAACATCATTTGCTTTGATTCCAATGAGATCTTCCCTCAGTGTGTCTTGTGCAAGTTAATTAATTGCTTTTGTTTTTACATAAACATAAACACACACACACATATAGTAGCTATACACTAAGAAGGGGTAAAAACCAGTGGGGAGTTAGGTTTTTTGGCAAGTTGTGGGTTGAAATTCCCCTTAGGTATAGGACCCCTCTGAAACCAAATCTTCTAAAACATTCTAAGAAGTCTGTTGGGGAAAATGAGAAATTTTTTGTGTGTTTGTGAGAAAGCACAGATGTCTAATTCCAGCACAGTAGTCACTTTCTGCAGCTTTAATGTAGGAATTAAAATTCCTGAAAAAAATGGAACTTCTCTCCTTCTTGCTTCTTACTGACTGCTTCATGCAATCAGGTGTACTGATTTTTGTTAGGATGTTCAATTTCTCTGAAAATTATTAAGGGACTTGAGCATTTTCCCAGCATGTAATTTTAAACAGCTGAGCATGGACACAACAGCAGAGCTGCACTATAGGAAGTGCTCAGAGAACAGCAGAGTGTTCTTTGCATTTGACATGGCTATCAAGAAAGCTTTGGCTACATGACAAAGAGATTTTATGGTACACATGTTTACTTTAATGAGGGGCAGGGTAGAAGAACATATATATTTATATATCTACAGACAAAAATCTACTCCAGAAATATGGCAGCCATATGCGGAAACACAGCGATTCCCTGTCCTGGGAAAAAGACTTCAGTGTGACAGAGACCTCAGTGAAAATAAAATTCCGGATTCAGTAGGCACTTCTGCAAGGAATTAACAAAGCAAATGTAGTCTTGCCTCTAACAAGAAACAGAGCCCTACATTCAGTACAAACCAGTTATCCCATTATATTTGGGTCACGGCAAAACTGTGAGAAGCAAGGAAGAACACTCTTTCATATTATAGTTTGCTGTAGCTGGGCAGCACATTTCACATTGATGGGCCTTCTAGATTGCTTCCAATAATAAAAAGCCCAGGCCCCTCCATTGTACAGTGCCTAATGGACTGCATTTCCATAGGGAGTCAAGTCAAGCCTATGTGCTGCTTTCAGTGGGAAAGCTGGTTTAAGAAGCTCCTTTCTTTCTTTCTTCTCAACAGTCATGAACAAGAGTTGCAATGCTACGTCAAAGTTTACCGCCTCCAAGCAGTGCAGTTATGGCTGGTTTTGTAATTCTGTAAAACAGGTCATGGAAATGTTTAAAATAGTCACCAGAGGCTTCATGGCAAATACTGCTGGTACTGCATAACTACACAGTAAATGTCACAGCTGCGTGCAAGTGCATGAAAGAAAGATGGAAATCCATGAAAGAATGTGAATGAAGAATGAAGATTGAAGAATGATGAGTTTACCCTTGCCTTCCATCTATATTGTAAACAAGCTACTGGCCACTGCTGCAAAGAGGAAATGGAGCAGCATCCAGATCTTAGATTTAGGTTTAGATATATACAGCATGTCTGATCAAAGCACATTATTGCCAGCTAAAATTTGCTAGCAACCTGCAGTTGTTTCAGAATTTCATCTTGACTTTTAGACCTCTTGGTGGGAAAACCCCCTATGTGATTATCCTCAGGATGCTCTTCCCTGGCTATTCTTGAATGAAATGGCTACTTTTTATTAAAATTACTTGTTTCAATTTATTTAAAATTAAGAAGAACCAGAAACCTTAAAATGCCCTTACATCTAAAAAGGTGTTTCATTTCATCGCAACTCATCCTCACCCTACTGCTGATAGAATTTGGCAACTGTTTGGAGAAGAAGGAGCACAAAAACAGTGTAAAATCTTGTATGGAGACCAATGGTACTTCTTTCAGAAAACTGTTTTCTTTCAAATCCAGCACTGATCTTTGATACATTGACTTATACTTCTGTTCTACGATTTCAGCATCTTCTAAATAATAATCTGGAACAGCAAACTTCTTGTTGGCAGCCCTCAAATGCTTCTGTAAGATTAAGGAACGTAGTCATAGTGTCCAGACCTCTGATTTTGCAGGCAACTCTGCCAATCTCCTAGAAATGTACACTGAAGTCAACTTTGGGACACTCTCACTTGATTTCCTCCCCATACAAGTAGATCTGGAGCAAAGAAGTAAAAAAATCTCTACCCTCCTTCAGAACAAGAATCGCTGAGTACAAACTCAGTGGGCATATGCTGTAAGACAAAATTGGATGTCTGTGTATGGATTGCCGTGGACCAGAACGGGCTGCTTGATACGAAGGACACAGGAACTCTGTGCTGCTCATGAGCAGTCCACAACACTACACCTCAGAGGACTGTTGGTCTGCTGCAATTTATACAAACCACACAGTCGATGACAACTTTGTGTTGGAAGGCTGCAAAAACAACTTAGATCTCATGTGTCTGTTGTGCTTCACAGTACTTGGCCCTTGTGTTGCCTGCTGTGCTCATGGTTAATGATTATAATTACTTTTAAGAGATGTAATCATGCAGTGGTAACACGAGTCCTTTGCTGCTAGTGGGGCTGCAAATCACTTCATGTCTCAAAGAGATTTCAGTGGGTATGATAGAGGCAAGATATGGGCTGTTCAGCTCTGCACTCTGTGAGTGTGCCCAATTACAATGTTGGGTCATCACAGGCACATTGTGAATGGGAAGTTAGTCCCGTACCACAGTGTATTGCCTTCAGACTATCTTTCCCAGGAGTTCGTATTCTTTTTAAGTGACTGTCAAGGGTTATAATCCATCAATTTGAAAAATACTACTCCTCTGAGTCTATCCTTAAAGAGACCTCATCCATTCTAGTGGCCGGAATGAGTTTAACGTCGCCAGATGCTCTATTCCTGGATCACTATGTGTGTATAATTGCCTGGAATCCCAGGCTTTCCCATCTGCTTTCACTAAAGAACAGTGCTTTTCTGCCTTTAAGAGATTAAAACAGACACTGTACTTTTTGGGGCAATGGCCATCAGACATCAGAAAGAGAGGACACTAAAATTTTGTTTGAAATGAACTAAGTGTAACATGATCCTTTTTGGGGGAGAATTGCAGTGTCTGTATGTGTTTAACACATAAATGATGCTTTATGCTTCACCAAAGCCAAAATCCAAAACTATTCTTAGTATTTGCACTGTTTGAAACTGCCTCTGGAAGGGTATCCTAGAAACTCAGTGGGGAGGGTTTTGAATCTTCATTTTCTTACTTTAAAGATAAGGATAAAGATTGAGCTTTCCTGGGGACAAGTCTAAAAATACACAGCCATGAAGAGTTTCAGTTAAGGTATTTTTTCAATGAATTCATCTAAATTTGGCATAGAGAGGTAAGGAGGTTAAGTGCCCAGCCAGGTAGAGTCCCTGCCAATACAGGGCAAGAACTTTCACACATACACACACAGAGCCCTTGAGAGGTAATAGGGAGAAAGCAAAACGCATATTGCCAAATATTATGTGCATCACTTGATGCACCACCAGGTGTTCAGAGTCTGTCGAATTACAGCAATACACAGAAAACAGCATATTATATTAACTTTTTTTTTTTTAATCACAGGAGTTATATTTTTTGGGGTTTTATGGATTTGTACTTATCCTCTGTGATGCAATTCTTCTTGAATTCAGATAGTGACAACAGTCTTCACTCGCCTAAAAAACAACTGTATTAGTGCACAGATGATACATAAATGAACTGTTGAAATCTCTGAGTCTGAAGACTTGTATTGTGGACTAGTCTTGTGTTTCCATCTGTCTTTGCTTCCGACTGGTCCTTTTCAGCCAAACCTCCAGGAGATACACATGGCTCAGAGACACAGCTGTGTGTTTGCCTACCATTCTCCTCACACTTGCATTTTCTGCTTCCCAAAGCTTCCTCATGGGATCTTTGTAAGGTAGTGGTGATATTCAGCATTGTGATACTTTCATAGGCTTTTAAAGTATCATGATGAAAGATTTGCTTTCATGAAAAAATATTTTAATTGTCTTCAATAAGCTTTGAAAGAGGAGTTTTGCAGTGAATATAATGAATGCACAGAGAGCTGCTAGAATAGCTGTACAACTTTCAGGAACTCAGAAACTCAATACTTCTTGTACTTAGTTAAGAACCAACAAGAAAAAAAAATTACATGTAATTTGCTCTGCTCAGAATAGAATCAGATTTAAGTGTATTTTCTCAAAATTCTTTTTGAAATTATGACTTAAATATTCAATGACATTTTAAACATTAATGATTGGTATTTAATGCAAAACTTTGGCCTCCTCTTGGAGCACATCAGCCCTGGAACAGCTCTGGAATTTGCCAGGAACATTGCTGATAGCACAGTGTAGCAGTTGCCTCTCGGGTAACACTGTTCACATGTAACATGTTTATATTGGTTAGACTCAAGTGTGTAGTACTGCTTTATAATCAATATTGCTACTATTTCTATTTGTTGTGCTCCAAAGGTGACATGGGTATGCAAATGTGAGAAGGCTGTATATGTATATATTCCATACATGTATATATTCAATACAGTGCAAGCTGTATGTGCAGGTGTGTGTAGAGTGGTGTGTAAAAAAATTTTATATTTTTTTTATACATTAAAATAACATGAATGAAAACACAAAGCCTTAGTTTTATAAACATTTGCTAATTATTTTTAGGAAATGAGCATAGTCATAGCAGTCACTCTGAACTAGAAGAAAGCATATCTCCCCCTAGGATAAAAATACTTTTCTGGAGTGAGATTCACTAACCACCTTTTACTCAAAACCTCTGTATTTTTTTCAGGGGGAAAAGAAAAAAATAAAAGAAGCAGAGTCCAACAATAAGCTCCTAAAAAAATTATAGTGCAAGGTATTTTGCCTTGAGGTATGAGGTTAAATCTGTTGATGCAGTGGAGGGAATGAAATGTCATTGCCCAGTCTCTGACTATGAATGTGTCTCCATGAGCATGTGTTGAATCCCATCTGGCTTTTGTATGTAAGGGAAATCTGTGGGAGCAGCCTATGGAATGACACAGTAAGAAATGCAGTTTGTTGTCCAGAAATGACTACACTGAGCTGAAGACTCATTTGATTAGCCACACTATGGTGGGCTAATGTAGGTCTTTCAAGGCAACTCCAGAACACCACCTAGTAGGCTCCTACAGACTGGCCACAGTGAGGTCATGTGCCTCAAAGTCTCTTACATTCCAAGGTGGGGTTGCAGGTTTTCAGGGTTTACTAGTAATTAAATCTAGTTGTTTTTGTCCCATGCTTCAGTCCAAAATAAGCCTCTAGCTTGCAATGCTGCACTGGCCACAAAAACATTTCTGTTTACCTATCTACACATTAGGAGTCATAGTGGTTGTGTTCAGATACACAGATTTCAAATGCTTATTGTTGTTACAATCATTAAATCTGCCAATATCAGTGTCATTTTTTTCACAAAAGATTTCTTACCATGTCATAAATATCTGGATATGAGAGGATTTTGCTTTATAAACCAGAAGAACAATATAGTTTGCAGTGATTACCCAAGATACCTCCTTGAAGGAAAGCACAGGTCAAGCAGCTGTTGCTGGCAGGGTTGTACCCACTTCATGGATACACAGAGCCCCTGAAATAAGCTTAATGCAGCTTCTAGTGAGAAAGTAGAGTGTTATATTGCCCTTTCTCATAATTTCTTCTCCTACATTCTTTTCACTGGTGAGATTATCTTGATGTCCTTCTGACTCCATCTTGCTGTTAAAGCAGCACAGGAACACAAGCAGCAATGCCCTTCTTACGGGCACCAATAACAACTTGGAAGAGGAAAAATCTCAGCTCACAATATCATTTTCATAATAGTGTAATTAAGAAGGATTTGCAGTGAATAATCACCTTGACTTTTTTTGTATAATTTTGGATTGATTTTTTTTAATGAAGAAATTACTTGCAAAATTTTCCAAAACAAAACCCATCAGTTTTCCCCCATATAATTCTTTTTATTGGTAGAAATGTATCATTACCTTTGGCAGAGTCTGTGGGTGTTCACACTTGCCTTTGCACAGCAACTTGAGCTTTCTACAGCAGTAGCAGGTAAGATGAGGGTCAGTAACCAGAAATTGGGGTCAGTTTTCCAGATACTACATTACATAGCTCAATCACTAGCTCTTTCTAGAATGCTTCATCTAAAGACATTAAAGTTTAGTTGCCTTTTAAAACAAGGTCACTCAGTTTCTCCAGATTCAATCTCCATCCTGTGACGTTTTACACAAAGACCCAAATAAGATTTGCTCACAGTTGTTTCTTAGCACATGAGTGTGCTTAGTTTGTTGTCAGGCAACCTGAATATCAATAGAAAGTAGAAACAATACCAAGTTAATGCTCCAGTCCAGTGTCTTCTTAATTTGAAGAAGAGAGTATTGAACCTGAAAAAAGCTACAATATTGCAGTGCTATTTCTACTGTGGGAATTTTGCATACAAGTTGCAATAAATGTGTGCAATTCAGAAAGCATATTTTCCTGCTGTTGGGTGGGAGAGATCAATGCATGAAGTAATTGGATTACAAATGGAGCAATAGCAAAGAAACACTTGCTCACAGTGTCTGAAGCTACAGGGAAAACAGAACTTTCCCTGCTGTGCTGTAATGTTTGACTTTTCCCTTGAGGAAATCCCAAGCCCCGAGCCCTGGTCCTCATGGAGAATCACAGAAGGCTCCATAGGGAGCTGCTGGACAGGGAGCTGCTGCAGCCAGCCAGGGGTGAAGGGCACAGGCAAAGGCAGGGCTGAAATACCTGTGTGACGTGACTCAGAGGAAACCCATGTAGCTAGCTCCTGTTTGTTTGCATGCTAGTCTTCAAACTAGTCTGTATTTTTCATGAAACTTATATAAGGACAAAGGCTTGAAATATACTCGTTTGGTGACATCACAGCAGTGAGATACAGCTGCTTGCCATTGCCGTCCAGATGATTTGTGCTTTTCATTACAGCAATATGATAATAAAATCAGAGTCCGGAGAAGGAAAATGACAGACAAAGGCAGACGCTTGCCAGTGGTGTGATATAACAAAGTCCCTTTCTCTGTCTGGAAATATAAGCCTTTTACATCAGTAGAAAGCTATTTAGTCCATTCTCATTGAATTTATTGGTAGGGTGGCTTTATATAGGTCTGATGGAATGATTTGGTAAAGCTGGCCACTGCATTTTTCTAAGTGTCTTTTTTTCAAGAACTGAAATGACCCATCAGGCAGTAAACCTGGCATTATTGGTCAACTTCAGCAATTAATGGGAGAAAATAGCCAGAAGATGCTGAGGTCTGCAAAGCAATTCTTTTGTCTATTTTTAATCACACTTTTCTGGAAAGACACTGAAAATCTGATAATGTGCTGCCACAGGATTTAAGCTCCATCACTTTTAAGGATCTCTACAGGGGAAAAAGGAACACAAGAAACAAGTGTTGCATAGTTTGGGTAGAGGGGAGAGGCACGACCACTGTTTAAAACAGAATAATAAGAAATTGAAATTAAAAAAAGGTCAATGTTTTTTCAGTGGAAAAAAGCTGATGTCCAGCTTACAGCAATTTGTCACATTGATTTGCAGGAAAGTGAGTAAAACTGCAAGGAGGGTTCAGATAGTGCTTGAGAGGGATTTTTAATGAAAGGGAGTATTTCAGAAACAGAAGAGAAGCGCCTTGGGTATACATTTGTAATGAAATAATGTAATAACTCAGGAACTCAGGAACCAGGGGCAGAGTGACGCATTGCACATGATGGAAACACACCTTACAGCATGGCATAAGCACAAGTGATGGAGGGTAGAGCTGTTGACTTTGTGCTAAATCTTCTGTGGCTTTTTAACTGCACAGTAGTGGTTCCTCCCTCCACAAGGGAATCTTTGGGGAATGGGGACCCAAACCTTTGGCACAGAGGTTAAAACAAGGCCATGCCTTGCAACAGCACAGCAGGGGCAAGAGGGATGCTCAAACCCTGCGATGCTTCAGCCCCAGCAGGATTGCTTTCCAGGGAGCAGCGAGATGGTCCAGTCTGGCCTCGCTCCAGCCCTTGGCTGTTCCCATGTATTGCTTTTCCTGCTCACTGATCCATGTCTGTGCCCAGACCTCGAGGGACTGAACCTGCAATACATCTCTGAGTTGGGCCTGGCTTTTCAGAAAATTGTAAAACTGGTATTTTGAGCTTCACATCTGTCACTGCACTGTGGTTTAGTTGACATGGCATTTTTCAGACTGATTTCAGTGGCTGCTGATGGCTTTGAAATTATCAACATTTGTTTCAACAGGAAAGCCTATTCAGCAAGGCCAAGTGTCGGGTCCTGCACTTTGGCCACCACAACCCCCTGCAGCACTACAGGCTGGGGACAGAGTGGCTGGAGAGCAGCCAGGCAGAAAGGGACTTGGAGGTTCTGATTGACAGCAGGCTGAACACGAGCCAGCATGTGCCCAGGTGGCCAAGAAAGCCAATGGCATCCTGGGTTGTATCAGGAACAGTGTGGCCAACAGGACCAGGAAAGTGATTCTTCCCATGTACTCAGCACTGGTGAGGCCACACCTCAAGTACCATGTCCAGTTCTGGGCCCCTCAATTTAGGAAGGACATTGAGGTGCTGGAGTGAGTTCAGAGAAGGGCAATGAGGCTGGTGAAGGGACTGAAGCACAGGTCCTACAAGGAGTTACTGAGGGAGCTGGGCTTATTCAGTCTGGAGAAGAGGAGGCTCAGTGGAGACCTTATCACTCTCTACAACCACCTGAAAGGAGGATGTAGAAGGTTGGGGGTTGCTCTCTTTTCCCAGGCTATTTTCTCCTAGTTACATGACAAGAGGGCACAGCCATAAGTTGTGCCAGGTGAGGTTTAGGTTAGACATTAGAAAGAAGTTCTTTACAGAGGGGGTGATTGGGCATTGAAATGGGCTGCCCAGTGAGGTGGTGGAGTCACTGTCCCTGGAGGTGTTTAAGAAGAGACTGGATGCAGCACTCAGTGCCATGGTCTGGTTGACAAGGTGGTGTTGGGTCATAGGTTGGACTCAGTGATCTCAGAAGTTTTTCCAACCTAGTTGATTCTGTGTTCTTGGGAGAAGAAATAGCTTAACTGAGTGGTCTCCTGAAATGAGCAACAGTGCTGGTGATGGTGTCAACTGAGAGGAAACACACACCTGAGTGTGGACCACAACACCTAGATACTGCAGCAGTACTGTTGGGGATTGCTGGAATATGGACAGCTTTGGCTTCAAGATGATGCTGCTGCAGGCCTGGGAAAGCAGTGGAAAACATCACCTGTGTCCTTGGACCTGGCCTGGGAAAGCTGGAGAGAGAGAAAAACAACTGCAGAAAACAGGAGTATGTTTTGGGACTTGCCAGCATGAGGAGAGATGGTGACCACCTATCAGAAGATGGTTTGGAATTGACAGAGAAGTGTGCTTAGCAAATGACATGTAGCCTCTGTGTGTGTTTGCAGTAGAAGAATATTATAAAACGATTCGTATACAGTTAATAAATTGGCTACTCTTGATCATCATATTGGTGTTTTGAGTTGCCTGGGCCTCGCATGAGAGTATAAACCCCATCAACGCAGTACCCAGAATATACTCCTGGATACTCAGAAGCAATGAGTGAGCTGAGTTACTGACAGACAACTTCTTGCTGCATATTCAAATGTTCCACCTAATTTAATGCTCAGTATGTTGTCAGTTTAGGGCTTGGCAAAGGAAAATTGGGAAAAGTATCACTAGTGTTTTGCTGTAAGTTGGGATATGCTACTGATGTCATTTAAACAGCCACTTGTACTGTGTGGAAAGCAGAGGTTATCTGCTTCCTATTTGTAGAGGAATATTAAAGACTGTGAAGCACCAGATAGAAAATGAGGACTTGTGAGTGCTCCTAACACAGTAAGCATTATACAGCAAATTGCTATACATATTGTGCCAGCACATTCTCTGTGGGTTTCAATTACCTGCACAGAGTATTAGATAATTGTGGTTAATAAGTGCCCATCTGAATACTCTAATGGCCACATGATTACTCAAGTGTTGAGTTTAGCAAGTGGATTTTGCCTCTGGCACTTTATCCAAATAAGATGGAGAAAAAAAATACAGTAGGGAATGTTGTAAATTGGGATGAATCTAAAAATAAATATTTCTCTTGCACCATTTCACAATAATTTAGTTTACAAAGCAGATTAAACAAACTGAAATCCATTAAAAAAATAACAAGCATATGTCTGAGAAAGTAATTTCCTATACTAGAGTCAGACTAACAAAATAGTTTCCATTTACAGCTACATATGCAGCCTAATCCTTATAATTTCCATAGCATTCTGAAAACTAACTCATAACCACTTCAGAAATATCCTTGCCTTCACCGAACTGACATAAAATTACACTGAGTTTAAAACCACCATTTAAAACCTGAACCACATGGGTTGGGGTTTTTTTTCAGAATTTTAGAACTGGGAGGTTGTTAAAACTACAGGTCTTGGTTTTTTTCCCTCTTTCATTTCTTTGTAGTAAGGCCATTTGCTTACTAAACATTATGACTAAAGACAGCTGTGTTTATTTTTTTCTAAGCTACATCTTTCACAGTAGTAGCTAGACAAAGAACATATAAAACTCTTTCATTAGACCAAAAATCCTTGTTCTCTCTTAATTCAGCCTTAGAAAATGTAGTGATTTCTTTGTAGTCTTAGCAGCTCATAAAGAGGAAGAAATCTATAGGATACTTTTAAGTATTTTCCAAGTTATTTCTATAAAGACATAGAAAAGTAGCAGATCGGTCACTAGCCATGAAATGCAGCCAACTTAATGGAGTTTGTGTAAATGCAAACAATCATTAATGCCTATTGAATAATAGGGCATATGTGAATAATCCACTTTTTTCTATACATAAAGGCACATGGGCTAATGTGTACTTCAAGGTTTTCATCATTCTAGTTAATCTTATCTCGATCCCTGTCCTTCTGTGTGAATTCTCAGGCACATTTCACCTAGAGCTCTTCTAAAAGAAAACCTCAGCTTAGGATAGTGAATGTAAGACAGTGTCTCCTTGACTCTGGTAGAGTTACTTTCATTTACTTTGAACAAACACTTGATTTCCTTATACATTTTGTGTATATAAGGCTCTGAGCAGACCTGTTACCTATTTGTGATACATTTTCCAAACACTTCTATTATCCTTGCATTACAGAACTTTGCAAGAAATAAACCACTCTGCAGAATTAATAGAGAATATAATCTCTGCCTGTAGGATGCTTCAAAAACCACAGTCAGGACCTCACACTCTCCTCCGAATCCTCCAATTCCTGTTTATTTATATAGCCGTGAAGTGCTTCTCTATACTCTATTTATTAAGTTTTCCAAATACTTTTAAAAACATTATACAGTCATCATTTAATAAGTATTTTAAAACCATTCGTTCATTCTGCTCATATTCAGAAACGCAGGCTTCTTGTTTAATTCTTGGTGAAGAATTATTTTGACACACTACAGTCCCCCCAGAATAAGGGGCAATGGCTTGCTGTGCTGTCTGGTGGCTGAACAAACTTACACAGTTTAAATTCTTTCTCTCTGCCTTCCTTCTGGAGTAAATCAGCATCAATCTTTTTGGAGAGTGACTGGCAGTCCTCTCTTCCCCCTCTCCCTAGAGAACGGACCTCCAATCTGTTCCTCACTGTACTAGTGTGCAAGTTTCTGCCCACCACTCTGCCTTGGAGCAGCAGGTTGGAAGCAGTTAATTTTACAGTCTCAGGTGATTTCCATCCTCTGTGCATGGCCAGGGTGGCTTTACAGTTTAGTTCTAAAAAGAGCAAATTGTCAACCTGTGTCAAGCCTGTCCTCTTGAGAAGTAGAGGATCTGGCGATGGCACTGTCTTACCCATTGCCAAAATGCAGCCCCCTCTGTCACTGCAGCTTGTCAGCATGCAAAAACCCACCATCAAACCCAGCCAGCTCCGGTGGCAGCAAGCAGCAGAGATGGCCACTGGGGCCCTAGGATTTCTGGAGTTAGCAGCACTTTTATCTCTGATTTCAGCACAGGCAGGGTTTCAGCCACCAACAGAATTAGCCAAGTTGTAGGAACTGGAGTTAGCTCTGAAGCACCTCCAATACTTGCAACTTTTTATTGTAACGTTATCCTCTGACATCCACTCACTTGATCTAGAGATCAACAGCCAAGCTCTGTGGTGTGCCAGGATACTCAGATGTGCTGCAGCTCAGCCCCACTTCACTGCATGTGGAAATTGAAGAAGAAGGCTTGGCTGGAGGTAGTGAGACTGCAAGCAGACATAATCTTTTCAGCACAGCATGCTCACATCAGCTTGCCTTGACTTCTAAAAAGCCTCTTCACAGGCTTAATTTTATTGGAGCTGGATTGAGAAACAAAAGCATCAGGAATCTCTCTGCTCTTTGTTATTGCCCACCAAAAGTAACCCTCCTCCTACGCTTCAGTCACTCCTTCTTAGCTGCCAATTAATGCCTGAAATGTGAAAGCTTGACTTCATGCCCTGCCATAATCTCTCTGACTCACTCATCCCCAAACCAGTGCATGTACCTATGCTTTGAGCTTTTCTTTTTTAAGCTACATTATGTAAAATATCCTCTACAGAAAAGTAAATGCTTCTGGGCAGAATGTTAACTACAAAGTACAACTAAAGTATCTTTTATTAACAGCTTAGTAGGTTTAATTCCACATTGCTATTCATCTCTGTTGTGTGCATCATTGATAAAAACATTATCTTTATAGACATATGGCAGTAAAACTTAGATGAAGACAAACTATGATACAAGTATAAACATGAGAGGAAAAAGAAATACAAGAAAATGAGGTACTGAGGAGAGACACAAATTCATGGATTAGAAACATAAGAAAACGATGAGAGGAACAGTTTCAGTTAATGAATTTATAAATGTTGGTTATAAAAATGCTTACATGAAAATATGTGACTAGGAAAAAAATTAGGAATCACTGTAATCGTATATAAAATGGTGTTTAATTTTATCAGCAGCTTTCTCCAGATAGCTGGCAATGAAGGGTAAAGCATATCCCAGCTGCTACCAATGTATCATTAGTCTGTTCACAAATTTAACAACTTAATTGCACTGTCCTGCATCAGCTTCTCTCTTTTAAAAATGGTGACATTGAAGGTGAGAATGAAACAAAACATTTCATATTATTAAATGAGTCACCAGGGCAAAAACTATAAGGTCTCCCAAATACACCTGAAATACAGATAAATTATAGGAAAGACTAACAAATAAATTCATCTTCTTAATGATGGCACATTTAGTGGACCTCCTGTATGGGTACCAATGTGTTAGGCAAATCCTTCAGGTCTTTTAGGCCAGTGGAGCTCTGCATTATTGATGTCCGATGCTTACAGCAGCTTTCTGTCCCTTCCTGTGTCAAATTCAGCTTTCTATTAAGCAGTCAAACCTGCCACTTGCTGGAGGTTTTCATGTGAGAAGAACCAGATCACAATTGTGTGATGTAAAAAAACCCTACCTACTCCAGAAACATCACCTGTTTCATGAAGAAAAACTCCTCAAGTTCAGAATACCACAAGGGTATCAGTGAAATCCTGCAATCTGATAGATGGGACTTTTATTGCTGGCTGCTGCAAGGCTGAGATTTCCTCTAGCAGCTGGACTGCAGAATCCCTCCCCATGGCCAGGGAGGCAGGTATGTAGGGCAAAAGAAGAACTCAGCTAGAAAGGAAGCAAGGTATGGGGGGAGAAGAGGTCCATGCAGGCTTCAGTTGTAATTTGGATCAAACCTGTTTTAACATAATTTGGTTGACCAGAAATTAAATTGTGGAGGGACACATATATAGATTTTGTTTCCTCAATACAAATTCTTTTCAGGTCAACTTGAACAAATTTTTAGAAAAGCTTTCTCTTACCTGTTTGTTGAACTGAAAAAATCCATGATCCCGATTCCAAGTCTCTTCATTCTTATTTCTTAATTTTTTCCTCCTCATTTTTTAAGGTAAATTTGCTTTCTTATTTGGACTGCCACAGTGTAGTAGCTGTTACTCAGTTTCTGGTGCATCTTTTAATTCCCTCATGTATACAAATTGAATATTTATCTCCAAAAATATTTTTGAAGTCCTGCTTGTAATGTTTTGGCAGCACCTTACCTGTCCGGAAGGTCAATAAACACCCAGCACTGGCCACTGCCCACCATGGAGCGTGAGGACCTGGCAGGATGATGCGAGGATGGGCAATCAGCTGCTTCCTCCCACTCCAGCTGACGCTGAAGGCATCCCCTGCTTGGGAAACCCCTTGACTGCAAGATGAAGAGTGAATTCATGAGCACTGCTCTGGGGAAGGGTCCCTGAGAAATAGCTGTGCCCAAAGTGCTGCTTTGCAGCAGCAGTGACAATCCAGGTTTCCATCTGGCACTTGCCTGACAGTCTCTGCCTAGCCCCCAGGCTCAGCCAATTTGTAAGGTGTCATAAATGGCATTGAAACAGATGGACATTAGTTCAGGCAGCAAAGACATCCTTTAAATTATGTTAGTCATAAACACTGTCCAAGTCCATTTGCAGTCAGTGGGAATTTTGCCACAGACTTGGGCAGGGCTTGATCAAACTCAGCTTGTGTGGGTGTAGAGGAGCAAGGTTTTCAGCCACCTTCCTTCAACACCTATCTGTCAGTAACTAAGGCTAACGGGATATTTTATCACTTGATCACCACTGTGCTGGGTTAATTTTCAAGCTGAGTCAGGGTGAGAGAGAATCCAAAATCACACAGCTGGAAAGATGAACTAAAGAGGAGTCAACACCAGCCAGATCTGGCTTCTATATTTCATCTAAGACTGGACCAGGACTGTCCTGTGATGTGCAGCATCAGTGCCTGTCCCCATTCTCCAGACCCAAGGGAATTAGTAACCAGCTGTCCAGCTACCCATACTCACTCCTCCTTTCTCCCTCCCTGAAAGCACAGCCAGTGTAAGAAGACTGTCAGCTCCATGACCTGTTTTATCTACTCAGAATCTTGTAATATCTATATAAACAAATTATTATTGAGCTGGTGCATAATGTGGTGAGAATATATAGGTAAAACAAATGGATAAATTTGAAATGAATGCAGAAGACTGAGTTTATCTCCTCAGTCCTGCTTTTAAGGAGTAAAGATGAGCATCTGGACTGCTTCTCCACCAAAATCACCCCCTTCTCTCTCTCTTTCTCTTTACCTTCAAAACTCAGTTACAAGTGTAATCTGGATTTCTGGTTCTGACCTATCTCATGGTACTTAGATTTAAGAATTTTCCCTAGGAATTTTCTGCTGTGTTTTGCAACAGTTAATGATTTAGGAGACAACCAGCTGTATAGTTAAGGCAGGGTAGCAGAAGTCTGGGGACTTGGCAGGTCAGAAGGTCACTGCCTTTGCCAAAGGAGGGAAACTGCTACCCTTCCTTACATCTGATATGACACTGATTGCCTGAGATCTCTGCAGCTTTCTTGCTACAGTGGATTTCCTCATCCACAGCACTGACACCATCTTGAAAAGTGTCACTGAAAGGGACTCACAGGGAGTCACAGATCAAACCAGGGCTGCTGCCTTGAGGCACAGAAAAAACCAGCAGGAGCGATCCTGGTCCATCCTGCTGCACAAAGTGGGATCAGCTGTTTCTTACTTAAAATTCATCCACTCGGCTCTGAAGCTTTCCAGTATCCCCTGGTCTTCCAAGGTAATCTGTTTTGAGGCTTAATTACCTTTATCACTGGAAATCTATTTCTAATATTGAATTGAATCCTTTCTGCTGGAATTGCCTTTCTGCCTTTCTGTCTGAGCCCTCATGACCAAAGTAAAAATGTCTCTTCCTTTCCATAGCAAACTTCTAGATATTAGTGGACTGTCACCGTAATTTTTGACATGTTTTTACACAGACAGTTCAACCCTTAGTATTTCCTTGAAGACTGTACGTTTTCAGATTGCTAATAATTATTGCTGTCTTCTTAATGTCTTCTTGGAAGTGTGATGCCTAAAACTGAGGCTGTACCAGTCATCACCAGTGACTATATCTGAGGGATGACTCAGTCTGTGGTACAAGCCATTTTCCCAGTCATATATTCCAGACTGACTACATACTTGTTCTCTCTGATAAAACATTGTTCAGCAATAATTGAGACCCCTTTTTGAAAGGCTGTTACATAAAGCACCTCAAGCCTATGACTGTGATTAGTGGCAAAATTTTGGTAACAGAGGTCTTACAGGGGTGGCTTCTGTGAGAAGATGTCAGAAGTTTCCTCTGTGTCTGACAGAGCCAATGCCAGCCGGCTACAAGATGGACTCACCACTGTCCAAGGGCAAGCCCGTAAGTGATGGTGGTAGAGCCTCTGGGATAACATATTTACAAAGCAGAAAAACAGCAGGGGAGAGAGGAATGAGAATATGTGAGAACAACAACTCTGCCAATACCCAGGTCAGTGAGGAAGGAGGTGGGGAGGAACTCCAGGTGCCAGAGCAGAGATTCCCCTGCAGCCCACAGTGAATACCATGGTGAAGAAGGCTGTACCTTTGCAGTCATGGAGGTCCACAGTGAAGCAAAGATCCACCTGCAGCTCCTGAGGGACCCCATGCCAGAGCAGGAGGATGCACCCAAAGGATGCTCTGACCCTGTGGGAAGCCTACACTGCACCAGTCTCCTGGCAGGACCTCTGGATCTACAGAGAGGAGCCCACACTGGAGCAGGTTTGCTGGCAGGACCTGTGACTCCGTGGTTCACCCACACTGGAGGAGTCCGTTCCTGCAGCACTGCACCACACGGAAGGGACCCACGCCAGAGCAGTTAATGAAGAACTGTAGAGTGTGGGAAGGACTCACATTAGAGAGGTTCATGGAGGACTGTCTCCTGTGGGTGCAACCCCACACTGGAGCAGGGGAAAAGTGTGAGAAGTTCAGCCCCTGAGGAGGAAGGAATGGCAAGAGACAATGTGTGATGAGCTGACTGAAGTTGCCCATTCTCCTGTGCTACTACTGCAGGTGAGTAGCCAGAGAAAATCTGAAGTGAATTTAAGCCCACGAAGAAGGAACGGATTAGGGGGGAAGGTGTTTTTAGTTTTTATTTTCTCATTATCATACTCAGATTTGATTGGTAATAAATTAAGCTAATTTTCCCAAGATGAGTCTGTTTTGCCCATGACAGTAACTGGTGAGTGATCTCTCCCTGTCCTTATCTCAACCCATGAGCCTTTTGTTATATTTTCACATCACTGCTGAGGAGGGGAGTGATAGAGTGCCTTTGGTGGGCACCTGGTGTCCAGCCAGGGTCAAACCACCACACTCCTGCTTGAAGTGACACCCTCCACTTGCATTTACTGAGCTTTAATCTACTTTTTCAGACTATTTTTTCAGGTTGTCAAGATTGATATGGATTCAGCCGTCACCCTTCCCCTGTTCTTCCAAGACATCTGCACGTCCTTGCATCACACCATCTAGGCACTTGATAGGCATAGTCTGTATTTCACTGTCTGAGTCATTAGTGAGAAGCTGAACAAAATCAGGTCTGGGACACACATGCAGAGCCATTCTCTGTGCTACCTACAGAAAACTCTCTGGGCACATTTATTAACCAGTTTTGTACCAACCCCATCACAGCTTCACCCAAACTACAGGTCTACAGAAGGGATTTGAGAGCATTTCTTGCCCTTATACATACAAACAATCACTTTATTGGAGTGTGCTGATGTGGATTCTGGTCTCATTAGACAAAATCAGAGTTTGGATCTGAGACCTCATGATGTTGTTTTTGAACATTCCAATGACCAAAACATTGAATGAGAGAGGAAACCTTCTCTGTGAGGCTTTTTTGATCTTCAGCCTATTTAGTCTGCTGTTTGTTACTTTTCCTGTGGCAATCATTCAGGAGAGTCAACTTTGAGTTAGTTCATGTTCAATGACTATGTATTAATACAACAAAGGGTAATGGACAACACAGCCAACAGCAGTATAGATGTGGCACTTATGGTCATGGTTTAGTGGTGGACTTGGCAGTGTTAGTTTAATGGTTGAACTAAATGATCCTAACGATTGTTTTCAGCCAAACTGATTGTATGATTCTATGAATTCTGAGAGGGCTCTGCTACAGCCTGCAGATTGATGTCTTTATGCATGACACCAGAGTATTTTTTGTGTACCCAAGAGAGAGCAGGAATAGTTTTTAAATTGTAACATCTTCTGTGATGTAGAAGACAAACTTAGTGCAGCCTGCATCTGTGCTGTCTGCTTGGATCAGACTCTGGTGACCTATCCTGTCAAATGTGTCCAGTTTCCCTTAGAAATTGTTTAGTTGGTTCAGTCTAAAAACAAGCCTGGGAGCAAGTGAGGCTGCCTACAACGTAAACAAAGAGGAGGCTTTCTGTGCAGAAAATTTGAAGGCTAGTGATCAATAGCTACGATTTGTTTAAGAGTTACTGCAAGAATATTGCTTTCAAGCACTGTAACACATCAGTGATTTCAGCTGCATTGCAATTGAGGCATCTGAAATCAGCTCCAATCACTGGAAGGTTTTTTGAGTTTGATTATTTTTATCTTTTTTTTTCATAATGACTGTAGCTGAACTAGCTGAAGAAAAGGAGAAAAGTGATTGCAAATTGTCATCTGTAGAAGACAAAGTCTATTACAGTGGTAAATAAAAGGCAGGCTGTTTCAGAACCAATGGCAAAGTGGTGAAGTGATCCATGCTTACCTCTTGGGTTGCCAGTGTCATGTCAACAGTACATGATTTGCTTGTAGATTTTCCTGCAACACCAGCTCATAAAAACATGACATTGTGAATTAAGAGAAATGGCAAAGGGAGAAATGAATCAGTGCAAATTGAACTGTAATAGGCACAAACGAGGCCCTCGCTAAACTGGGCACATCAACTGACAACTTTGAGCACTACCATTAACCGTACATATTTTGTATTTCACTTAAAAGTGATTGTTTCCTTCAACTACTGACATCTATTGAAATTGTAGTAAATGTGAGATGCAAACAGACAGATCTCTGTTTGGTTAAGCAAGGAAAACACTTCTGTAGTAAGCAGTATTGCAACTCATTTGTGCTGAAGGTAAAAGGACAGAGTGAGATACGAGGGCACTTGTACTGTATCATAACCCTGCCATTTATCATTTGCCTGCCGGATATGACTTCCTGAGGCAGCTTATTGGGTCTGTGAACTTAAAACAGGAAACAGTTATATTTTTATCTGAAGTTATTACAGAAAATAACACAACAATAATCTTGCAGTCTAAAAGTTTCTATTCAGAACTGTCATGAATCTCACTGAGTAGTAGGGGCTTACCTAAGGAACTCTGTATTTTATTAATATCCTGCGTGCCAACTCTCATTAGTGTCACTATTAATACAGCTTAATTCTCAGTCTCCCAAATTTAATATAGACAGACTTATCTGGAATAGCAGCCCAAACTGTTGGTGCAAGAGCCAATAGCCACAGGAAAGTGATGTGGATTCATAACTCACCTACGTGTGTTCTGCTCCCAGATGGGACCTGGTGTCTTCTGCAGAAGGAAGGTGCACTTTCCCACCTGCCCCAGGAAGGACAGCTTTGTTGGTCCAATCTCCAAGAGTCTTCTCTGCAGGCACTGTGCAGAGCTGTTGTCCTGGTTTCTTTGAGCTTTCTGCAGCTAGAAGGGTTTATCCAACATGCTGGTGAAGTCATGCATCTGGGAGTTCATGAAAGGAAACAGAGCAGTTCTGAACACCCTGTGCCCCAAAGTCAAGTTAATTGAAAGATGAATCCAAACAGAGAATTGTCTGAAAGCTTCATATTTTATTTCCACGTTTTCTCCTGATCAGAAGGAAGTATTGGTGAAAGAGAAAAATCACTATGTGAGATGAAGTCCTGCACACCAAGTCTCTTCAGTGCTTTCACATCTGAAGCTGACACTGTTACAGCTTTTACTGCTACCAGGCTTGGGCTTCTGTTGGCTGCTGACGCAATACACACAGCAGTGGTTCACCTGAACCAGGAAATTAGCTGGAGTAGCTCTTTGGCAGGGACTATTGTGGAGTCACTTCCCATGCTGCGCATTGCCTCTGAGCACAGGAGCACTTGGGGAGCTCTGCTGGGCAGTCCTGGCGTGTGTGCAGCCCTCAGCCACACTGTCTCATCACTCTTTATAGACTGTCTTTAAAAGCTGCAGTCTGCAGCTATTTTATTATAAACCATTTCCTTTTAGTTTCTCAGAGCAACAAAAACATGTTTACATTGAGTCCCAAACATCTGTTCTCTCTTCCAGAACTGCTTTCATTACCAGGACAGAGGAGGATGGGTAGAAAAATAGAAGTCCATCATGCAAAGAGTGTAGAAGTGGGAGAAAATGGAAACTTACTGATACAGGATTATATAAAATGATAAAAGTTTCTAGGGTGATGAGGCAAATGAAGTATACCTACTCTTGTACTGCCTGTACTGCATGTTAATTTAATGCTTGTTGTGCAGAACATATCTTTCTGCTGCTATATAGTTAAAATAAATTTTACATGATTGTAGTGCCCAGTGCAGGTCAGATGCCAGCTAGATCCTGCTACTTGTAATGCAAAATGAAATGTTTTAGAAGGAAAGGTTGCCTAGTTCTGTGGTTTTCAAGCGTTTTGAGTCATGAGCATCTAAACTCTTTCAATGGAAGGTGAGGACTTTGGAAATTTCACATACTGCAGAGCAACACGCTGAAGTTACCATTCCTGATTATTGGTCACAGACCACTGGGATATTATCCATAGGGGATTACAGATCACAGGCTGGAAGTGACCAGTGTAAAGGACTGAGATTAAGTAATCTGGATTCAGATCATGGAAGTTAGGTATCTGACTGCCTTTGGAATTCTCAGCATCAGGCATCAACTGGAGTGAGAACATGCACAGGAGAGGCTGTTGCAGAGTAGTGGGAGAACTGGAGGTTTCCATCCATGCTTGACTTGTGACTTTTCTGTGTGTGGAGAAAAGAGTCTTTGCTCTGTTCATGCAACGTGAATTTACAGAACAGATTTTTTTTTCTTCATCTTTCTTTGTAATGCAAGAATTTTAGCAGTAAGGGTTTCATTCTAATAAAAGAGAGGTATGTATTCCTTTTCTTCTGAGTCTAATCTTGTGCCCAATTTCTTGCTCCAAAGTACAGTATAAAATCTATACACCAGCATCCTACAGTCCTGTAATGAACAGTGCCACAACCTGCAGACGTTCTGTCTTTCCAGTGAAGAGCAAAGTCAGGTCTGTAATTCTTCCAGATGCAGCACTTGGCTTACCCGTAATGGCTGAATTACTCGCTTTAGTTAGGTTGTCAGGTATAAAGTTGATGGTTCATATGCTGTAAGTCTAAAACATTAACACATTAAATACAAGTGTTCTGTGGCTTCCTATGGGACTCATTTTCTACCTAGAATGATTTTCTACTTTGCAGTTAGCCTGGCTAAGTCAGATAAAAGAGGCACATTTTCTTGAGCTCTGTCTTGCTTTGTTCTTTTCTTAACCATGCTGGAAATTAGTTCAATACAACTAACTTGATACTTAAACTTGCCTTCCTTGGAACTGTGGGCTTCAGGGTAGGTGAGGGATTCTCTCTGAGTCCCTCCTGGAGGACATTTGCAGAAGAGCAAACAGCATTCAGGAGGAGCCCAAATCATCAAGACCCAATCACCACGTCAGCCATGTCTTTGCATGGTCCATTTTGTGTTGTCATACCAGCTGGGCTGAGAACTTCAGCCTCTCATCTGCCCCTCAGCCACTCTCATGCTCTCACCAACATGAACTCTGGGCTAAGGATTTGCAGAAGCTGCAGGAGAGCCCACCTACACTGTTATTTCTGTATTAACCCTGCATCAGCTATTAACTACTGAGTACCGAGCAGATCAATCATTTTTACATAAAGTCTTGCTTCAAAATTGTGCCAGTGCTTGCACCTCCCTTTCTGCCTGTCTTAAGCACAGACAGGACTCTGTGCTAAACAGAGTTGGGCAAATCTGTTCCAGCCCACTGTCTCTCAGGGAGGCTTCATGTAGCACTTGGGGGGAAACAGGTTTACAGCAAAGCCCAAGCTTCATGCACTCCTGTGAGGATAGTGCTCAAAACAGCTCCCTCTGTCAGTGCCAAATGTGGCTTCATTGAGGTAAGGACAGTAACAGCCCCACATACTCTCACTCCGTGTATTCCCATACAGATCTCCTAGCTGGGCTCTGTGCAGGTACTTGGCATAGGTGTTAATCTCAAATTCTGCTATAAAGAAATTATACAGAAAAAAACCCAAAAAACATTTCAGGCATAAGCTTTCTGACTGCTGCTGCTTTGACAGCATAGTTTTCTTTATAATTGCTTTCTTTCTCTGCTGCTGGCATCACACTGGGCAACACTTCAGAGGGTGCAATTAGAACAGATCAGACAGGTGGCAGATTTTGAAGGAAGGAGGCCCTGGGCCAGGGGAGACATCACAATTAAAATCTCAGTTTTTGTACTGGTTGTCTTTTTCACTTCATGGCCCTTTCAAATTATTGCCATTGCATAGTCTGGGCTGTCCTGGCAAGTGCCCTGACTGATTTCACTGCTGTGCTGAAGGGTGATTTGAGTCTATGGTTAAACTGAGGATAAGTACTTGTGGAATAAAAAACAAAACAAAACATAAAAAAACTGACCCTGAGGAGAAAAAAGCAACTAAATCTATCTTGTAAAGATAAGGTAAAGGAATACCAGATGGCAGATTTACCCTTGTATGCCGGTGCTGAGTATTCCCTCAAAAAGGGTCTGGTGATGGAATCGGTATTTTTATGTTACAGTAGTTAACAGAATGCATCTCATAATGAAAAAAACGAGCAGGAGACTTAGAAAAGTTCCAATTAAACATTCTCTTTATTGGGGCCTTGCATCAAAATGGGACAAGTGATAAACGCTCACAGTGCCCATCAGTGCTGCTAATGAAAAGACCCAGAGTCACATTTTACACTTTTATTTGGATTTAGATCAACACCACAGATAAGATGCTTTGGTCAAACACAAGAATAGATTGCTATGCCGCTCTTTCCTGGCTGCAATAAATACAGTAATGTTAAAAAAAAGATGCTGGTTCTCCTGGAACACCAAATATGAATCTTGGATTGGCACATACATCTAATAAATACGTTGTTTGCACTTAGCACTTTAAAACGGAATTGCACATGCAAGATGTAACCAGGCTACTGATCACCTTCATCATTGTCCCTGTCCTGTTTTTACTTCACAAGTTCTTTGCTTGCCTTTTTCCCAGCAAGAAAAAAGAATATAATTTGCTGCTCTATTCAGTATTTCAGTGATTAGTCTGCTGATTTTGACACATTTAGCAAAGGTCACATTGAAGGCCTTCCTGACAGAATTGGTAACTCCTCTAAGCTTGACTTGAAACACTATGCATTGCAGGCAGCAATGGAAGTCCACTGAAGTGAGGTGAGAGGCCTGCCCAAAAGCTGACAAGGAGAGGTTAACACCAAGCAAAGGTACAGTAGAGGGATGGGCATGAATGCAGTTCTTACAATATCAAGAGTCAGTACTACTACCACACAAATAATGACATATCAATAATATATTGTACAAGCTTATACAGAAACACATGTTGATTTGCAACATTGTACAGTTTAAATCTAAAGTGCACAGCCTCAATCTGAGGTGACAAAACAGTACTATCAATATAATAAAGGCAACACAGTTACAGACACAATTTATTTCCTCTTTATGTCCTCATGATATTACATTGAATCAATACTCCATTTATGTATTTGAGTTTAAATTAAAACCACGTTGCACTTCTTTATTCGTCTTCAAGTATTTTAGAGACAGCAAAACAATACTGCTTTACAAACACAAACTGGCCATTCAGGCAAAGTTAAAACCAAAACTTTAGTAGGGTTATAAGTAGACAGGCCTAAGCCGCAGAACTCTTACCAACACTTACAGATGTTGCAGGGAAAAGGATAAATTTCAGTTTCCATGCCAGAGACACCTCTAATGGTAAGGAATGATGTAGCAAATGAATTCTGCGAGAGCTGTGCTTCTAAAAAGGTTGTGGGGATCCGTGTGGCTGTTTTTTGGCACATGTAGCCTTATCTCAATTTTTTTTTGCAATTTTGTTGTAGACAAGGATGGAGTTCAGCACTGAAGAATCCTTTGACAAAACAGTTTGTCACTTAGACCCCAGCCCTGTCACTCAGATTAGAGTCGTATTTAATTTAGGCTTTGTTTTACAGACTTGAATATCTGTAAGAAGTCTTTACCTTCTTAATGTAGCTGTGAGGTTGTATGCTATTTTTTTAGGAAGAAATTCAGACAATTAAAACTTTCCAAGTAGTTTTGGGTTGCTCACAGCAGAAATAGTTTTGAGATAAGCATTTATTCAGACATGTGATTTTTTCTTTCTTTTTTTTGGATAGGTTTTCTAAACATAGAACACAGAAACCATCCAAATACAACCTTATTTCAGTCTTGGTTAGCAGTGTATACTGATTGTGCGTCTGCTTAGGCCAAGTGGGAAACATAATTAGGAATAACGGCATCCTATAGCTGTACTGTAATTGATCTTATTAAGTGGTTGTAAGAGCTGCAGTACTCTTGAGGTTTTTCAGTAATCAATCCTGGAGATGTACAATACATATGACATAGAGAAAGAATGTATTATGTGGGCTAATATTTTAAAATAAGCAGTAATAAATATTTGAGGCACCTCCATCAAAAGAATCCTAGTTAATTTTCAGCTTCTGTCCTTGCGGTTTTATAACCCATATAAAATAAAAATATATAGTTTACAAAATAGGATTTTTTTATATATATATATTTCCTTTTGTAAAACTATACCTATTTAAATACATTTGAAATGTTGCTATAGGTAAATTAGAAATTCTGTTCTAATACTATGAAAAAGGCAAAATCCTTTCACTTTCAAACATACAGCATGTATATTCTGCATCTCACCATCCCCCCACCCACTTCTCCCAATTTGATTTTGTCATAATTTTGGGCAACTTTGGCATCATTCAGTCCAATAGCTTTTAATTTAAAGTAATCACTGTGTTAAAACTGGGGATAAAATTTTAAGTATCTTCTGTTCTTCCTTATTTGTTTCAATGCAGCTAATTATTAAGGAGGCATTCTAAAACTCAGGAAAGGACTTTAAAAGGAGCCATGTTTCTTGATTTTAAACTGTACTCTACTCCAACGCCACAATATAGAAATAGATTTACTTTGGAACAAACTACAAATACATTCTCACAGTTTGTGACAACTTAATTGTCTACTTAGAGGTCCAGGAACAGACTTTCACACCCAGTTATTATAGATCTTGTCCCAGGCGTTCTATTTCATCAATGAGGAAATCAATGTCTTGGTGAGTTGCTGCAGGGTTTGAGATGACCATCCGGAAGAAGTTCGCTTTGTCTCCCAGGGGCTGATAACTCACCATGGTCGTGCCATACTCCATCATTCTGGCTTTTATCACTGGTGCCACCTGCAGAGTAACAAAAAGCAGGGGGTGATGATGATGATTATTGTAATTATTATCATTATTTTCCATTATTATCATCATCCTCACTATTATTAAAAGAGTACGCTTTCTTTTTTTTACAAAAGATGAAGAGCTACAAGAGGCAGTTGAAATGAAATCACATCCAATATTGATAAAAACATTAACTTCCACTAAGGAACAAATGTCTCACTGAAAGGACACTGGGTTTATCTTGTTTCTTTGTCCTGCTATTAGAATCACTGGTAAATTTCCCTCTGCTACTTTCTCAATATTGCTGTCAGGGACACAGTAGCTGTTTTTTGTAGTGTTCAAAACATGGCTGCAATCGTTTACCATCTTCTTTTCATATGCCAGAGTGCTGTAGTATTATTGAGCTGCTCCTGCACTTGCTGGGTTTAGTGACTGCAGTTCACAGTAACTTCAGTAAATACACACGGAGCAAATATGTGCTCCAGAGATCACGAAAACCCAGGGAACACCAAACTGGGGGACTAGACCGAGGTGGTGCCAGATTAACCTGCAGTAAAACAACCATGGAGGTATCATTCACCAGAACATCACGAGGTGACTGTGCCCAGGGATTGCCTGCCTGCAAGGGTTTCACTGCTCACTGCATGATATCCCAGAGGACACTGCTTACCTTCATCAGGCGGCTCGTTCTTTCTTCACTGTCTTCCATACCCCGCAAGCTGGGAGGTATATACCAGAAGCAGACATTTGTGTGCTGAGGCTAAACACAGAATAACAATGGTTTGCACTGTAAGAAATGCTCATAATATCTCAATTGCAATTAAGTTCATGCCTTCCCTCCCTCTCATACATCATATTGTGACACCAGTCAATGGTTTTCATTATTGTGGTCCACTGAGAGTCATCATCATTATTACTGCAGAAAAGGTAATTTTAAGCAATTTATTCTCCAGTGTCAGATCATGTCTGACGCAGAAACACATCATCCAGCTGGGAAAATGTATTTATGCCTTTCTGAGAAGCATCTAAATTTTGCAGATCCTGTATGCTCCAGGGGCTGAAGGGATCGTGTGGCTAAGGCAAGAGTCTATTACAGATAATTTAGAGGTGAAGACCATGTCATTTATTTTTATTAGATGACAGAATAATACAGAATCTGATTCTGTAAACAGGAGCCACAGGTGGTGCATAGGACAACCTAAGACTTTCTTATATTTAATGAATTTATTACTTCTCAATGTGATTCAGCTAGCTGCTGTATTAATATGCATGCACCACGGTGTCTTAACTCGGTTAATGTCTACAGGAGCACTAAGCAGAAAGACATAAAGTAAGAACTAGTTGACATTTTGTGTATTTCTGCAATCTCTCAGTGGTTGCCTGCTTTGCTATGTTCCTCTTTGCTGGATGCTAAATGTGTGAGTTACAGCAACTCCTACTGCTGCCACTTCTTTTACTCATCATCAGACCCAGTGGACCAAATTCAGTGATGATGTGTGAGGTGGGGGGAAAAAATTCTATAGTGGCATGCAGGTATGAGCCTGTAATCTCTGAAGAAACATAGTTACGTTTAACGTTGTTCTCTTTTACAGGCAAAACACCAGTAAAATTTATAACAGAGGTCTCCAAGCCCATTCCCAGCTATCACAGCTGGAGAGAGCTGCCCACAAAGCAATGGCCAAACACCAGACAGTCCAGTGCCATTCAGAGGTACAGCCACCCAGTCCAGGCTGCACCGCCTTGCCCTGGGCACAGTGCTTGAGCTGAACACTTGACACTCAGGGGTCCCATCTCAGCTGAACTCCCACCACAGAAATAACATGCCTAGAAGTATTTGCACTCTAGGTGGGTGCAATCTCTGCCCTGTGAGTCAGCTGGGCTCCCAAGCAACACTAGCCCCTGCTCTGCTGTGCTGCACCGCATCACAGCAGGGATTGCAGTGCAGATGGTCCTTCCAGGTCATCCCATGTTATTCCAGGTCCCCTGTGAGTGCCCACCTGAGGATGCTGATAAAATCACTGCACAACTGTACTTTTGGAGCTGTGTGGGGCACTGTAATCCCCACTCCTAACAGATCCTGCTGTTAGGAAACTGCAGCTTGTTTTTATTACATAAGAGCTGGTTCTAATTGTGTGTGTGCTCTGTTGGGCTGAGATATCAGTGTTTGGTTTCAGCAGGGTCGAGCGGAGCAAACTGAACGCTCATGCACAACTGCATCATGTCCCTTGTCCCTGGATCCCATATGGAAGAGAGGTATTGACACAACAACAGGTTTTGTTACAAGGGCCTCTGCTTTCTGTCTCATGCTGTTTGATTTGACCTGTTGATAGCATCCCAGTAGGTAATCAATGCAAACACTGCTGACCAACTGAGAAAAAGAAGTTGCAATACATACCTTTCCATCAAACACCATTTCATACCCTTCTCTGTTCTTTATTTTATTGTATAGGTATTCTGCAAGTTCCAAGCACTTATCAATTTGTGCTTCAAATCCTGTGGTTCCCTTTACAGAGAGATGAAGAAAAGTTATGTAAATACTTATTCTGTGAATCAAAACAGCAAAAGGACCACAAAGCACTTGCCAACGCACCAGCACAAGTCACCTCTCAGAAGTCTCTGTGAGACTGATTAGGGATCTGTTTCTATGTGAAGAAGGGCACTTTGCTAAGCACAGCTCATTTGTCTCTAGCTCTTGCCACTGACTCTCCTATAGCCACCTCTGCAAAATAAGCATCAGGTACTGGCTCAGTTCTCAGGAATATTTTGTTGAGAACCGGAATAATACCTCTGACAACAAAGGGTGCCCTCGCTAGATTTTGCAGAGAGGCTGAGGATGGTTTGGGACAGTTTGGACTGACACAGAGGAGGGTCTTTAGAAGATGTTGAGTTCCACACGTGGGGAGTCTCCTGCTATTTTCAGAATAGGGAAATTTAATCTTCCAGGGATGATGTGCTTGGGGCTTTTCTATGTTTTTTTTTTTTTTCTTTTCTTTTTTAGTTAAGCACAGAATGGGCAGGTATGCTTTAAGAGCCCGGTCTGATCCTCTGGAAATGCACACCTTGTTTAGATACTGCCCTGCCTCTGTAGTGTTTTTCTCTCTTCTAACAGACAAAATACAAACTCAGAAGCTGTGTTTTTAAGAGCTGCAGAAAAACCTGCTTTTTCTTCTCTGGCAGAAGTCATAATCCTCTCTGTGACATCATAATTGTTCCTGCCATCACCAACAGTGATGCCTCAAACAAAGGCTTCAGATTGAAGAGAGAGGAAGGGGAATAAACAGCTGGAATAGATAAACTCTTTAAGAAACACACATCCTATTTTGTAACCTTAATATTACAAGCAGGGTGTGAGAAGAGAAAGAGCAGTACAAGGCATATTAAAAAATGGGCTTTAGAAGAAATGTCTCTGATTAACGGATGCATGTCCCTGTTAAATCTGTTTTGGCAGTGCAGAGCTGACTTAAAAGTCCATGTCATTATCCCTCTGTGTACAGAGATTTCAAAACCGGATAGAGCTAGCACAGAGTAAAAAGAGACATGTGGCTAAAATCTCCTGCCACTCTGCAGTCCCCAGCTACCAGGACAGCTATTGCAACCACAGAAACTTGCATCCTCCTTTACAGACTCCCACACCTCCTCAGAGTTTTAATGAAGCACATGAGGATCTTTAAGGCTTTCTGGAAATGAAAACAGTGATGTCACCTCCTCTGAACAAACCTGAGGCAAACTGACATAATAGATTGGATAAATACACCCAAGAACTTATTCAGCAATATTCTACAAATACAAATGAATTAATCATTAGAGCTGGTGTTTACAGATTTCCCAGTGCAGAGTTTTTGATTAATTTTCCTCTACTCCTTCAAAAGATGACTTCATATCTACTGCATGCAATGAAACTAGGTATTCCAGTCTTGATTTGCCATGTTTAATTTCTGAATGTCATTAAAACGTCCTTTTACTTCCAGAAATCTTCGTAACAACATTCCTAGGTATATGATTTATGCTGTTAGACTCCTACAGTTACACAAAGCAAATGTTATGCAATGCCAGAGAGTTCAAGTTTCCAAATAATTTGTGTGCTTTGAAGCTCAATTGTTAAAAGTATAAAACCCACAGAAAATAATAATGTTCTTTCTTTCATGTAATATATGTGAATTTCAGGTCAGATATTTTCTAAAATGATGATTACAGGAAAAAAAAGCCAACTGCATCTGGTGTGCGTTATTTTAATGCAAACAAATCTATAGCAGGCAGTCCTACCTTTGCCCTCCACATCAGCCATAGCTTGAAGACATCAACATGCCGTCCACATTGCAAAGCCTTGTCCCCTGTGTCGTAAGACAGGTCGTAGTGCTTGTCTTGTTGAAAGAGGTAGGAAGCATGCATTTGATTGCAACTCTGCATCAATCCCTTACAGAAACAAAGACACAAGCAAAGTGATGTCAGCACTACTGCTTTGAGGGTTGCTTTGGGCGAGAAATTACAAACACCAAAATTCAGTGGAATATGTGTCCAAATGCAAAAGGAAGATAAAAAAAGGACAAAAGTAGACTTAGCTGCTCAAAAGACTAAGTTTTTCACATCCCTTTCAGTGCTCAAGACACCTCTGTACCTGATCCAGCAATGTGTAATCCACTCCTAGATCCAAGGCATTTTTATAAAAGAGCTGGACTTTGTGTTTCTTAGCATCATTTTTGGATCTTGATTTTTATTCTTTGTTCTGGTTCCTTTTCCTCCTTTCCTTGGAAGGCATCCTTTGTGGTTGAGTCAGACCAAGACAATTTGGTGACTAACCTAAATGATATCACAGCACTTTTCAATTACTTTGGTCTTGAAAATTCTGATTTTTATTGTTTTCTTTCTTTGTAGGAAAGTTCTTCTCTGCAAAGTCCTCAGCTGCAGACTCGATGCTTAAGCGGTATAGAAAGCTTTGAACAGACAGAAGAGCATATGGCCTTTAAAAAGCCAGCTAGAGCTATTTCTGGGTTGCAACATACCATTCTGAGAGGCAGCTTTGTGGGAGGGACAGAAGCCAACAAGGTGAGGAAACATGGCTCATGAAAGCATGAGGTTTCCTTTTTAGCTTTTTAGGTAAAATGCAGAGAGCCATGTATGACTCCAGTTAAGGCCTCCACCAAGTTTATGGTATACCTTAGGGCTGCTGCCTAAAACAGCAATTTCCAGTCCAAGAAGAACCAAAACATGGCTGTTTATCATCAACTCTAATCTTTATGTGTAACTCAAAACTGAGACAGCGAAATGAGAGGGGAAAAAAAACCCCCAACTTTCTCCTAATCTGAGCCATCTGTTCTCACTAGAGGTCAAGGATGGTACTGGCTTCAGCCAGGCAGGATTTGTCTCAGGAACTGACCCAGAGGACAAATAAAAGCCCGTTTCTCTCTTCCTAAGTGCAATCACTTTGTATACAATCTGTTGTACAGCTGTCAGCAAACCAGCAACCAGCTTTTTCATAGCTGGTCTATTAAATGGTGGTTGTATAGCAGCTGTCCCAGTTGGTGATGGTTATATGAAAATTAAAGGCTTGAAGAGTAATTCAAATTCTAGTAACAAATGAAATGTCTACTTTTTAATCCAAGTGAACTTAGTGTTCCATTTTTACTTCTATGTGCCCCTAAGTGGATATATAGATCAGAGCTGGGCAGGAATATTAAAAAAGTCTAGAAAGTGTAAAGATGCCTCAATTCTGGACCAAATGTGCTGCACATATACCATGCCACTCATGCCAGGAGGACCAGAATTTGCCTACAGTTACATCTTACACTACACAGCAACTTGTGGGGTTACACAGCTATGCACCCACAACTTAAGTATGGACATTTTAAATGGCAAGTAAAAAAACTCTGTAAAAATATCCCCATTAATTGGCTCTGTCATTTCTACTAGCCAGCTGCTTTAATTCCTTTTGCAGTCACAGCCTGAGCATGTAACCAGAGGTCTATTTCTCAGTTTCTTTTATAATCCTCATCACATTAGCAAATATTAGCTATGACACACTTAAGAAGACAGTATCCAGGATTTTCAGAAGGAAAATGCCAGAAAGGAGCAGAGAAGCACATATACTGGGACATACCTCTTCTCTTACTAGTAGGGCTGAACACTGTAGTGGGACACCCATCATCTTGTGAGGGTTCCAGGTCACTGAGTTAGCCCTAGGACAGCAAACCACATGAAACTCAAGATATTGTACACTACATGATGGAACCACAGAGGCATTTAGAAATAAATAGAATAGTAATGAACATGTAGCAATGTGCACCTTTTTCTTTTTCTGAGCAAAGCTGAAAATAATCATGGTTGATATTAGGAAAGCAATGTCTTCACAGGGGACTAATCTGTGCTAGTTAGTTTTTGGATGAAAATCCTGGCAATTTACCACAGGGTAATTGCTCTATCCACTAAACTTAATCAGTATTCAACTTTCTGGAGAGTATACTTTATAAATATAGGGCATACTTCCTAAAAACACCCATTTGACTGATGAACTTTCTGAAACCGCACAGCTGATTAAAGATGCAGATAGGAAGCTGGCAAACTAGCAGATTCCCTCCGATTCCAGTTTCAGTAAGATTTGAGTAAGGAGCTCACACAGGCGTTTTTAAAGAATTACTTGAAATCCTTCTGGGTATCACTAAGTAACTGTGAGTAACTTGGAAAACCTGGCCCAAAGAAAGTTTTCTCATTGCTCTGATGATGATGGCAAATTTTCATAGCTCCTCAGTTTCAGCTTGGCTATGGCAATTCACACAACCACAGTAATAAGCACAGAACTGATCCATCTTGCTACAAAGAGTCTGATCCCATCTCCCTTCAGGACACATTTGATGGAAAAATTGCTATTAGCCTAAATTTTGTGAACAAACAGGGTGCTGATACAGTACAGACTAGAAAATAGGCATTTTGGGAGTGTGGTGAGGGCTGAATGGAAGATTGTCCAGTTGTTTTTTACTTTGTTTTATGCTTGACTGGGTATTTTATAATTACTATTATTACATGTGATGATTAGCTGATAAATGTATACATTTGCATCCTATTTGGCAGGCTATCAAGGATGCATAGTGCACATGATTTCATCTAATGCAGTGATTTGCATTTTGATGGTATAAATTGGCATAAATCAGTCAGCTGAGGCATGTGAAAACTTATAGGACCTGGACACATTTGCAGGTAACATTAATGTGAATGGAGGCGAGTATGTTAGAATCTGATAGTGTTCTCCTTTGTACGACTTGAAGCCAGTGTTACAGGTTTATGCATGTCCTGCCAAATTGCTTCCACTCCTTCAAAGCAAGCAAGTTCAAAATTCACATGGACATCAGCCAGTACTTCTGTGCTTTCTTCTTTGTTATTTAAATGGGACTGTGCAAGTGCCTGATGCAAAATCTGTGGGGAACAGTCTTCCACAGGCAACATCTGGCCACTTGGCTTGGCTTTGTGAGTATTTGGCAGCTTTTAATCAGCTCAGTCAGTCATCTGATTACAACATCGAAGCTAATGATTCTGAACATGCATTCAGGTCTATGAACTTCCTTTGATATGATACTTTTTAATTTTTATTTGTGCCTATGCAAAATCAAGCAGAAATCCTTTAAGAGACCTCTAGGCAGTAATAGTGGTATGGGTTTTCTTGAGGAAAAGGTTTATTTACTGACAACAGCCAGATGTAAATTATCTGTCTAAAACATTTAATTTACCCTAAGGTCACTTATTTACCCAATTACACACCAACTGCACACAGAAAAAAAATTCATTACGCAAAATAAAAATCCACCATTTTTCATTTGTTATCAGTTATTTTGGTCTTCGGTCACCAACATGTGCTTGAAGAAATTGCTGACTGAGACAAACAGTGAAGTAAAAAAAGCTCTATGAATCCATAGATGTTTCCTAAAAGCACCTCATGTTTTCCCACATAACTGAGCACCAAGTACCTGTGTGCTTTTTGGCTGTGGGTCAAAGATAGGAAAAAAAAAAGGAATATTTTTCCTTCAGAGATTTCAAATTGATGACAGGAGAGATTCACACAACTGGTGGCCAGACCGATCTGCTCCGGAGACTTTGAGCAGCCTGAAATCTACTCTGTGGAGACTGGAGGGCACAGTGAGGATAGTCCTGCAACTCCTCCTTCCTGTGACAAGAGTAGTTCTGCTGAACTGCCTTTTACCAGAAGGATGTGAATACTCTTGAGCACACTGTGCTCCAGTTAATGCTCCATCCTTGTACCTTTCTTCCGTATCAAACATGAGTACTAGCTTCAGTTCTCTTCTATTCACACCTGTAATGACTCAATTATCTACCATGAAACAGGAATGTCCATAAAGTTCAGTCTGCTTTAAATGTTCTCACACCTGAGATCTGGTCAAACTGAAATGAGCCACTATGTCTATCATGCAGAGGAACAGCATTCGAAAAAACAATTTCCTTAATTTATTGCTAAACATATGGAGATGGTGCTTATCAAAGCACTAAATAAAATCCAGTGGAGGTCTGGATCTAAAGCATATTATTTGAAAAATTCTCCAAAATACATTTAACCTGAAAATCTCATTACAGCACAATTTGGACAGCAATTTGGGAGGCAAACCCTCTGTTTCATACTCTGCCCTCACAGGCAACTAAGTAGGTTTTTCTAACTTACTGGATATTTGGATATATGTCCTTCTAATGCATATGTAAATTTGGAGTGTTGCAGGCAGCCTTAACTAAACCAAATTCATAGAACCATTGGCTGCTTTCCAAATTTTGCATGTGAGATGTATGAGAAAGGAACTGAATCATCAAGGTATACTCTTATCTCCAGGGACAGGGTGAAGTTGTTTGTAATTTTAATTGGCAAGGAACAGCAATTTGATTTATTGATAAAGAAGGCAGCAAGGAGTAATGATTTGCTCTCAAATACCATGAGCTTCAGGAAATACACAAATGTGAGTGACTCCATCTAGCCCAGTGTACTCTAGTACTCTAAAAAGTATTTAGTCCACTCTGGAAAGTCGATGCAATAGGTGACTGGGAAAAGTATAATATATTAGGAAGAATACAAAAGACATAGATGAGCTTTCTCTAAATACTCTCTGAGCTCCCAACTCAGTTGTGGTTCATGGAAAACCCAAATGATTTTTATTTGTTTTTCCTTGAATGCAGGTAAATCTTAACATCCTCTGGAAAGGATTTCCACAGTGTAACTAACAGTTTCTGAGTAAGCAGCTCAGTCCTTCTAGCCTGCACTAGCATAACTTATGTTCATCTGTATGTATCTGCAACGTTTATGAGATCATGACTACGACTGTGTGTATAAATCCAGGCTCAGATATACTGAGAAGACATCATTACCACAGCCTGGAGAGGGCTGTTGTCTCCAGAAATGACAGAGTAGGACATCTGTTCAAAATGCAGGTGCATCCACCTTTTATACTTGAGGCTTCCATGCACAAGACCTCCAAGATTTATTTCTTAGGAAAATACAATTGCTAATTCATGCCGTACACTGAATCAGAGAATGCTGCAGAAACCCCTCTGGACCTGTGAATGCATGATGGAAGGAACAGAAAAACAATCTTGAAATGTCTGCTTTTTGTACTCCAAAGTGCCATACTACTGTAGCACCGAACAAAGGCACTTAGCAATGCTACTTTAACTGGAAGGACAGTTTGCATGATTTCTTCCTACTGTATCTTAGAGATAACATTGATCTTCAATTTCATTTACAGGCATTGCTATGGTAATGTTAAAATGCATTTAATAAATGACTTTTATTAATACTAATAAATCATACCTTTCAATGCCATTTAACTTCCATTTGTGTTTTCTTGACATCAGGAGCCCGCCACCCCACGCTCCCTGCAAGGCAGGACACATTATCTTAATGAGAACTCTGCTTTTCTCCATGATGACATCTGTGCCTTCACATCAGTTTGGGATCCTTTCTTTTTTCTTGCTGATGTGGCACATTCCAAAATGACCAGGCAGATGGGGCCTGAGGCATTAGCAGTGTGAATATTTTTTTTCCAGTAGCTTGGAAGCAGCAGTTAATAGCCCATAATCCAGGCACCCACCCGTATCATCTGCTAACCCCTTACTCACTCCCTCCTCTGACACGGCACATCGAGCTGCCCCATGCTGTAATTAACTACTTGCAGAGCTGCTCCTGGGTAAGCTGCCTTTTCTCTTTTAGTGACTAAGTGGTGATAACAAACCAGGCTGGGATCTCAGCTGCTCTGAGCAGTTTTCATCATATTTTGGACTCACTACTGCTTGCCCTCTACTCATTTGCTTTCCTCACAGAGATCTGGGACAAGCAGGCGCTTCATGCAACTGAGAAGTATTTAAGGTAAACACAAATTCTTCCTTTCAAATTGGAGTGATTTTGGCTGACACAGTAATCCAAAAGCAAGATACTCAGCCCTATGGAAAGTCAATTGCCAAGCCTTTTTGGAGAAAAGATTTGCAAAAATGACACAGAACCCATTCTAGGGCTGAAAGATGATCCTTCAGAAAGATTTCTTGGCAAGAGCCCAGCTAAAGCTAAGTAGCCAATCTGATAAATTTCCCTAGCATTTGCATTAATCTGATCAGCAATTTGCAGTACTTTATTCCAGACAAATGTAGACTTTTCCTTATGTATTTATTTTGCAGCGGCTGCAGAAACTGAGCCAGTGCTCAGTATGTTCTTATGTATTTCTTTACTATTGGCATTTAGAGATAAAGCTGAAAGCCAAAAGCACTGGAACTAGGTCATCTTAAGCGTCCCAGTCGCTGGAAGTAAAACTACAGTCACAGCTCCTAAAAACATCCCTGTGACCTGAGCCTCTCAGGAGAGTGGGAAGTACTTGGGTGTTAGACTTAATTACAGGACCCAAACACAATGGGTTGTGCACAGGATGACACTGTCCAAAATGAATAAATTCATGCTAATACAACCTTGTAATCCAGCCGTCCACGGAAGACGGTACTTACATCCACATGCATCCAGATTTTGTATTTCTTGCAGATGTCTGCAATAGCGATGAGAGGATCAAACGCCCCATACACTGTTGTCCCAGCTGTGGCACTCACCAGAAAAGGCACAAATCCCTGCAAGAAAGCACAAAGGTATTTTGCGCGGTCAGAGTGCTGCAGCCCAAGCTCCAGCGCCCCTTGTGCTGCCCCCACAGTGAACCCACAAGCGACTCTCGGAGGACATCCCTGCTACCTTACAACTGGTTTTCTTCAAGTTTAGATGCCAGCGATATTACAGTTTCTACCTTAAGGTGGCAGCAAACTTCCAAACGAGCATCCTCAATTTATTAGGATGCATGAGACAGGTAAGGGCTCACCAGAACAATTCTGCTCCCCACCACCTGCCTGAAACAAAAAAGTCTGTGCTGCAGGATGTCGCATAAAACAAACCTCGCCCAGGCACCACAGTGAGAGATGCATTTTTGGTAGACTGTGCCCTGGGCTGCATTGGAATTATCCCAGCAAGTGTCTGGACGTGTGGTGTCCCAATTTTGTCAGTGGGAACGCTGTGCCTGGGGGTGTCTTCCAGGGCAGTGAACAGGGAAGGTGTGGGGCTCGCCTCCATCCCCATCCCTCATGCAGAGCAGGGAGACAGCACTTCTAAGGGAAAAACAGCAGCCTCCACGGAGGCCAGGGCCCAGCTCTTGGATTCCCTCTGCTAAATGCTGCGCTGGAGCACTCACCTTCCATAACTTTTGCATTGTGAGGTCTGGGGTCTGCCAACATTTATACCAGTGTTTCATTTTAATTTCATCTGTAGTTCTGTTGATTTCATAAGGAGTACTCAGAGGTCAAGAGTGCTTACTTTGTTTTGCAGAACTTGGGTTTAAACCATCCAAAAGGTCTAACCTTACAACAGTCTGTAGGTTTGAGTGGACCTCTATTGCCATTTTGCCTTTTTATCTACTGTATTGCTTTTCTTGGAAAAAGTGAGATTTTAATGAAGACCTGTGTTATTAATGAGCTTTGACTGCTGTGTGTCTAACGAGTATTTACAGAAATGTTGAAAGCATAGGGCTGTCCTCATTGCATGCTTTAATCTGATGTTTTATTCTAACTTTTGTTAACAAACATATACAAAAGCAGTGCATATATAGGGATGTGTGGATTTTATCTACAATTGATTTGGTGAGTCCATGAAGAGTATTTTCAATGCATTACAATATAACAAATTCCTCAAAATGGTTACTCTGTTTTTGACAAAATTCAACTGAAAACTACATCATAGGCTGCTAATATAAAAAATGAAGGATGTTATGCAGAACACCATACAAAAAGAAAGCCAAATAGCTCATGGACATTATAAAGTAGCTCTACACCTATTTTCTCAGCAACTCTTGCCTCATTAATTGGCAGGCTACACTTCTGAGAAATGAATAAGAAGTTAATGGGCAAGCCTGTGTTGTTTTACAAAGGAAATCAAAACAACCACCTGTACCATTCTTGAGTTTTTTTCTTCTTTGGAAGCAGAAAAGTTGGTAAACTTACTTTTTGTTTGGCTTCAAGAATTCTTCTTTCAAGGTCTGATGGGATCATTTTCCCTCTGGAGCAAGAGAGAGTTGTATCAGTAATCTGATCTTGCGATCAGCTTTTGCTGTTACTTCTTCACTTAATAGGAAACCCAAAGAAGGAGAAAAGTGACTCTTTTACCCAAGGGTTATACAGCAAAGAAGAGCACAGAAAGACTCTGGCCATTACCCTGAGTTTCTATCCTAATTATTTAGTCAATATATTTGCATCAATATGGTAACTGAGAGAAGTTACCTCATGGCCACCCGAATTAAAGACTGATGCTGCTTCACGGAGCCTCCTGGTCCTGTCTGATGTTACAGTCCTGGGAATAAGCTCCAAGTTCCCAGGAAGAGGCTGAGTCCAGCATCCCAAGCAGTTTGCTGGGTGCCAAATCCCACGGTCCCCTCTCAGCAGGCACAGCAAACGCCAGCTGAGCTGCATGGCCTTGAGCAGCGCGACTCAGCTGTGCTGTCAGCAGTTGTGTCCGTGTTTCCAACCCTGGGATGAGCTTCCTTCAGGGCGACTATTGCATGGTTTAGTGCATTACATATTTGCATTTGCTTGAGGCAGGGTATGAGAGTCGAGACTCATTAAATGAACTGTCAGGCTCTTTGCACTGACTGTATTTGCAACACCTCTAGTATAACCATCTACCTCAGATTCAGACTCAGCGGTATAAGGCTAATTTAGGAAATCCCATAAATGACTTAGGTACAAGACATAACACTGTTGATACTAAATACTGAGATTAAGGTTTTCTTTGCTTAGATACAAGCAAGACTGTCAAAGAAGAGACAGTAGGAATAACAGCAATACAAACATGATAGCTTCCCACATTACAGAAATAAAGTCTTCACTGGCTTTGAATGTTGTACATTTAGAGTAATATTAATTTTTAAAGACTTTTTCAGATTTTTTCTTTCACTAAGCTATCATTTCCTGTTGCTACAAAAAAAGGAACAACTTTTACTAAAGCTCAAAATGGTAGTTACGGGGAAAGTAATAAAACTATTAGTTTTAGTTTGATTTTGCATGAAAGTCCCTGAACTGTTTTCATTACATTTGGATGCATGTCAATTTTAATTATTAATTTATTGTGGTAAGATGCTGTTGTTTTTTTAAGTTTTCAGCCTTACATGGCTTAGAATAAAACAGTATTTATTTCAGTAGAAATTGGTTTGTAGTGCTGAGATTTTGCAAGATCTCTCCTGTATATTCAAAACACTAAACACTGAAAGAATACCTGAAACTAAAAAGCTCTATAAATCTAAAAATTAGCCCTGGTTTTTCTTGCAGAAGTTCAAAGGAAGATCTAAAGAGAATTAAACTCATTGTGAGTTCCCCCCAGACACATGCACATGTTCAGAGAAAAGCAGTAGTAGTCTTAGCCTCAAAAACTGTTTCTGGGATCTTTAGGAAAATAAAGAAAATAAAACTATACCAAAGGAAGTTAATGAGCTCTTCCTCAAAGTATAGTTCAGATGTTGTTCATCTTTAATAGTTTCTAATTTAGTAAGATTGTGCATAGACATACACACAGAATTGGGCAGATGTTTCCATCACCCAAGTGGACAAGGGATTATCCAGCCCCTGGTCACACTGAGTACATGCAGGAATTCATGGACAGAAGAGTGCAATGTGCAAGCAATGTCAAGCTTTACTGACTAAACCAGGCAAACTTGGCAAGTGTGGGTCAGGATGGGAAAGAGCCACTAGGAAGTATGCTTGTTCATGCTGGAAGCATCAAAAAGATCTCACAGTGCTCCTTCATCCTTCCACAGGTACACATCTTCACAGAGGGTCATCTCAACCACATCAGCCCACATCTTGTGCAAACAAATCTGCACTGTCCCTGTGGTATCTGCTGGGATTTGGTGAGACACACAGTAATCCTGCTGTTTACTTCAGTGTGGGCAGGGTAAGCATTGTGGTCTTCCCAGGAAATCATCGTGCTGAATTTGCACAAGAAGCAAAAGGAAGACATGACTTCATTGATCCACGTCTGTCTTATTGAATAGAAACAATCACAAGTTGATTTTGCTGTGTGTTGGTTGTTTTGATGTTGTCCTTAAATCCTCTTCAAGGTGTGCTCAGTCTTTTGTTAATAAAGAGGTAAGTCCATAAGTCAATATGCAGGCACTGTGATTAGCACTGTAAATTGCTTAGTTGGTACTTGTTTTTTTATGTGGGAGTAGAGTATTTTGACAGCAGCAAAACCTCCTATTTATGCTAGAGACATAAATAATTCAGTACCTTATAACAATGAGGGACTCAAATAGCATTTTCTATTGAAAAGACTCTCAATAGCATCAATAAGGATTGTTCTATTAATTTTTGTTCCACAGAAAGTTTTTTTCTTAAGATTGAAAATCATCTTTAGAACATGTTGATTTTGTTAATGTACTTTTGCTTCCTCCAAGTGGCTTTTCATAGAGAATTGAAACATTTTATTTGGCTGTCTTAAGAAAGAAGTTACCTAGCACTGTTATTTTGGAGCCTATGTGGCAGCTGTAGATTAGTTGCTGTGCTGATCCTTTCTGGGGGTCATCATCCTTCTTAGCCTATGCTGCTCACAATGGTGCCAAAGATCATTCTCTTCACATCTCATTGCAAGGGTGTCCCCATCAAGGGCACTGAGGGAAATGCAGTCCAGATGAGAAAGATGGTGGTGGCATGAAACTTTAATCAAATTTACATTAGCAAATGCTCCTAAATATTATGCTCTTATAAAAGGCCCACTTCAGCTCCTTTTAATGGATCAAAATGTGAGAGTCCCTAAATGCTCCGTTTTGACCAGAACAAGCTTCCTCCTGGTTTCCTAGCACAACACACAAAGAATGATGTTAGCTTGATCTTGTTTTACTTCAAGATGAAATAAGAAGAAGGATCAGAAACACCTGAGGAAGGGAACTTTTAAGATTTCTGATGAATTTCAAAACCTAACTCATAAAGAAGCTACTGACAGAGCCAGTTCCTCAAGTGGGATAAATTAGTGTATGGCTGCTGAAGATGACAATGTTATGACAAATTATACCAACTGCTGACCACATCTACACATTCTCTCTCAGCAGAGCACCTGATGATCTTCTTTTATGTACTGACAAAAAGAGATATATTTGACATCTTTACTTACCTTTCATCACATCTAATCAAAATCACACTATCTGTACCAATACCCAAGGCCGCAGCTCCTTTCTTCACAGAAAAGTGACTCTGAAAAATAAATTATTTATTATTTTTCTTAAAATTTCTTTTCTAATTTAATATAAACCACTGCCCCCTCATAAGCCCTTCAGCAAGAAGTCCCACACAGGCAATAATTCCATTCATAGCCTTTTTGGAAACTGATCACTTTAATTTGAGGATTCGTATCAGGTCACTACCGTCAACTAGGGAAAGAGCAATCACCCTAATCTGGATTTACTCCTAGACTATAAAATGCGCAGTTGTGGTTGATGATGGACCCAAATTCTGTCCTTGATGCATACCTGCTCCTTCTACTGATTGTACAGCTTCAGCTATGAGCTTGATTTACTGAAATAAACTGTTCTTCCATAGAGAATTCATTTAGTTTGTGATGTTCAGAGTGATGTGATACTATGTAACTTCAGGCCAAATAACATACTGAGAAACTAAGTAAGCTCAATTGTGACCTCATGCCAGTGAAAGCTAGTAATAATTCCTACTAATAAACAGAGCTAATACAGTTTAAAATCAGAACAGGGCTACTAGTAAGACTATTAGTTAATCTGTATGTACCAAATACAATGTAGAAGCTACACACCAGAGTGCAAATTAGCCTAATTTTCTCTCACTTGTAGGACTTAACTCCTGAGCCAGTGTTGGTTTATAATCCTAATTTAAATCTCAGTGACTATGACAATGAAATAGTTTTATATCAAATTATAGCCCCAAGAATCTGATTTTGTATTAACTCAAACCCAGGTGTTAACAATACTGTCCGAAGTAATTTTAACTACAGATAACTAAACTTTTTAAAAACGGAAATTCTTTATGTACACTACAGTATCATTACCTTAGCACGTAACACTTTAAAAAAGATCAAGGACATAAAAATCTAATAGGGCTTTTTAAGTGTCCACTACATTAAAGAAGAAAGGAAAACCTAGTCTGCAGAAGACCACAAAGCAGAGAAGTAATCACTCATGCTTTGTCAAGGGAGTATTGGGCTTCGACGGTAATGCAATCAGCAAAGAGCTGGAGAGAGAGATTGACACAATGCTTACCCAGATGTGCTTCACTTAAAGTCCTGAAGTCAGTGGGATTTCACTGCATACTAAAGGGCTCCATACATAACGAGCACTTTGGGAATGAAAATAAATTCTAAGCCAACTTAATGAAAGATGAAGAAGAGCAGAACTACAACACGTACATTCAACTTAACAAGTAAAAACCTCTGTGTTTTAAAAATTGCTCAGGGAGTAATTACCATTGGGTCTTGACTGCTACAGTTAAGGTTGCGTAAGAGTTTCCACTCAAATTCCTTTTTTCATATGCCTGTATCTCACCATTTTGTCTGAAATTTTTTAAAGTTTTCATGATGCCCCCTGACTTTTCAATATCCAGACATTTTGAAGAAGTTCAGATTGCTCTTGAGCCAAGATTCACTGATGAGGCATGGACAATTTGAAAATACTTAATCAGCTAAGTATTTTTCATATTACATTCATTTTTTAAAATGCAGTGGGTTGGTAGGGCTTTCCCCCACTGGGACATGGCTGCAGTATACCAACAATGTGTACTGAGCAGCCATTAAACACACTGCCTAAAAATCAGCTTTTAAGGCCCTGGGAGAGGGAGTTTGCCCTTCTGTCTTTCTGGCTGGGAGTCACAAGATGCTTGGAAGTATTTATATGTGGCATATCACAGCTCAGCCATCACACTGGTATTTCTAATGGCATGTTATTTCTTTCATAAAGTTGAAATTTTGAACAAACACATTTCCATGAGCTTCATCACCTTCACTAAATTCAGTGGACTCTTCCCCCGTACAAATGCACTGTAGATGAAGGCTTCAATTGTGACCAATTCACAAACCTCTAAACATTGAATATACAGAGGTCTCCTCCCAGCCTTGTGGGTCTCCCTGAGCCCTATGGGGCAGCAGAGCAACTTTTTGAGAGCAGGGAGGAGTAGAGGCCATGAGAAGGCTACTGGCAGGAGGAAGCTTATGAAAAATTCCCAGTTTTAGGAAGGCATCTTTGAACTTTGCAAAAATTGAAATGGAGCTACAATGTTGCCAGCATAATGACAGTTCATTGATATGCTATATGAAGCTAGAATTTAATCTATATACTTAAAAAAATTTTAATCTATTTTTATTCATGTATTACACAAACTGATGTGCACATGCTGGACTGTGTAATATATAAATGTAGGCAGAGATTTAGGAGTGAAGAGTCACAGATATAGTTCATGGATTTTGAGTCAATGACATTACATCAATTAATTTTGCTCCTTATTACACACTAGTTAAAAAATATTTACTATTGAAATTTGTTTTTCTATTAGTAAACAGAACTATTCAAAGTGCCTTAAAAACAACCACATACAGATTTCAATGGTTTTCTATGAGGAAGAAAATTAAGCCCATGCACTCAAAGGCATCCACTGGAATACGGCCAAGCTCAGCTGCCTCGCTGAGAAGTCTCATGGCACTGCTAAAACAGCACTGGGGGCGAAAAAATGAATGTAGTGCTGATAGCTCAGTTGCCTGAAGGCTTTTTACAGACTGAAGGGAATTCAGTGGTCAGGAACCAAACTGGTTTAGGGACAAATTGGGAAGAAATACAGAAGTCTGTGCACAGAAATGCAAATGCAATTACAATTTCTAAACAAGGTCTGGATATGAAATTGCTTGATCTGTGTACAGAGTCACAGATACATGACTTCTGTTATGTTTTCATGTCTTAGGGTAACACCAAAGGAATTACTCCAATTGCTTGAGAGGATCTTGAAAGAGCCAGAATGAAAGTGAAATAGAAAAAATATATTTGGAAGAGCAAAGAAAACTTTCCTAATGATTAATATTAACTGTTTCTTTAATACTCTTGTGATAGTGCTGAAAATTTGGTTGCCTGTGTAATATAATGATAAACACAGAAAAAAACAAAGGTCAAAGAGAAGGTTTCCAGAAATAAACCTGATTAGACAGAATTACTGAGAGATGATTCAACCAGGTTAACAAGAAAGGACATTAAATGTGACCCCTTTGAGACTTTTCAGCCACACAGGGACGTGAGCTTGAACATCATCTTTCACAGTACAGCGATGGAAGAGTTATACAGGTCTGAAGTCTTATGGTGGGAGAACCAGGATAACAAGGGGTGAACAGGGGCATACTGCCTGATAGCAGTCCTGAAGGGAAAACCAGGCCTGGAGAAGCTGGCGGGTCCATAGCTTCACCATTGTCCTGTGCTTGCCAGAGAGAGGGGGATACGCAGGAGAGAACTGTCACTTCAGATTCCTGGCTTCCTCCTTCCCTTCATGCACTGCAAAAGGATACATGGAAGACTACAAATACATCCCCAATAGGGATGAACCTAATTTCTCTCTGAAAAGAGATGTGGATGAAATTCAGTGGTGAAGAAGGTATAGAAAATTAGCCAATATTAGTGAGAAAAGTGTATTATTCCTCAGGAAAAAAAAATAAATTGGTGATTCTGAGCCAGGGTAATTTTCCCTTTGTCTAAAATTTCAAAAGCTCTTAGGTATAGGTTTGTTTGCCTGACAGCCATTTTTTCTAAGTTAGCTTTGTAAAGTAAAAACAGAGTGTGAATGTATTACAGATGCAAGAATGAAAAAGGAGGAATTAGAATCATTAAAAATGTTATGATGTTGAAAAGTATGGCATTGTTATCTTAAATGAACAGTGCTTCAATATAGAGATGCTTCTGTTTCTATAGCTTGCTAAATTATTTGCCCATCATCTTGCATGGTTGAAGCTGTCAAGAACCATACTAATGCCATGAGCGCCAAAGGGGAGGGCTGGTTTTTCAGATTGCTGTTACTCCTTGCTTACATAAATCCAGAGTGGCGTGAGCTTTGTGGAGGTGGCTTATCAGTAACCAGTTTCCAAATGCTGAGCAAGCTGAGCCATCCCACAGCTGAATCCCCTTCTAGGTCTGCAAGTTTGGTGGCCAGCAGCCTGGTGCAAAGAGAACGTGGACCCACAGACTCACCCCATCATCTATTTGCCAGCAAAGAAGGTGAACACGCCTTCCTCTCCACCTCTCCTGGGCTTTAAACAATGTGGAATCCCTAAATGCATAGGCTGGGCTACTCCTCTCTTAACATTAATCATCTAATAATGGGTGGCTGGTCCAAGATCCCTCAACAGTGGGGAACAAAAGGTACCTCCACTAGGCACTGTATCTCTGAGACTTTAGCACCTATTTTAGACTTACAGAAGTTGTCTCCTGCAGATCTTGCTCCTTTTTTATTGGCTATAAAAACTGTATAGACTAACTCAGATTAAATGTTTACACTTTGGGTATTTAAGACTAAGTGACATGAATCCTATCTTTATCATCTAATTGTAAGCTACAGCTTCTCCTTCCATTACCTACAAAAAGAGTATACTGTGTTCTATCCCAATTTAAAATACACTGTAATGAGATATATATTCGCTGTTGTTTCCTTTAGCTACTGCTATTCAATTTTTAAAGTTAATTTTTAGTATCAGAATATTAATGTTTCTCAACATACTAGTACATCTTTGCCATTTTTGAAATATATATGCTGCTTTTCTAATCCAGCAGACTCACTTGCATTTTTTTCCAGTGTGGATAGTTTTGCAGCATTATGTGTGGTAAGAAATGTTGCACTGAGTTCAGGATGATCCTGTGGCAGTGTAAAAACCGTGAGATATTGACCAGAAGAAGGATTAGACCAAACGATGAATTCCTCCTTTGGGATAGACTGCCCCAGAGCACTACTTTTCTGGAAAATGGTTATACTGTGATTTGAATGGTGCTACTTGAATTAAGTTGTTCCTCAAATAAGACCAAATTTTCACTCTTTCCCCCTAGCTTCAAATACCACAAGTTTTTCATTATTACGCAATATGTAATGTAAAGAAAAAATCTTCTTTAAGTTTCCTTAGGTGGAAACAAAACTAATTCCTATTTACTCTGTATACCCCAAAGTACAAGTTACAGCTTCATAATCCATGCTACCAAATAGAAAACATGATCTCCAGGCTCCTCAGATCTTTCTCCAGAAGCCATACCACACACAACACCCCTTGGACTGCTTCTGGCAGGTGGAAGTTCGTCAAATTGTCTCCAAAGTTGCCTGGTCAGAGGGCAACACTACGTGCCACAGAACTGGTAGGACTAGAGATTAAATTTTTGTTTGTTCTACACAGAAGCCAAACAAAAATCATTCATAGCCTGTGTAAAATGGAAGTCTGTTAAGATGCATGCTTTGGAAGAGAAGTCGCTTTTTAATTTCCTTCTGCACCAGCACCAAGAAGCTCCGTAACAGGTTTCAGAAACCTGTTTGGATAAAAACTTTGCCAAAGTCACTCTTCTCTCACAGATACTGGTGTAGTTTGATGCATTCCCTGAAACTAATGGGGCTTATCCACAAGGGAAAATCAGCATGCAAAAAGTTCCAGAGGTAATCTCTCGCTAAGCATCTCCTGTGATCCCGTTGCTGTGTGGATGCTGAGCGTGCACTATTGCTGGAGGGTGCTGCCCTACCTTCACAGACAAGTCACCTCTCCCAGTGCTCACCCAGAGGATGAGATCCCTCTGGGTGGGTCTACAGTGTTGATACCTGAACAGCCAACAGACCCTCTCTTCAGTCAGTAGATGAAAGAGCATAGAGATGCAAGCACATAGAGATGCAAGACTCCTAGTGAAGCCTCCAGCAGTAGCGAGATCACAAGAGCAGTGCAGATGGGGAGATGTCAGAGGCAAGGAGAGCCTCTTCTGTGTCCTCTTGGGTCTCTAACAGGGTGAAGAGATTCCTTACTGTCAGATCAGATTGAATCACTTCCCAGTTCTTACTCTGCATTTCCTTTCCAAACCTATGATAGGAATTGTGTTGCTATTTCCTGAGCACTTGGCAAGATGTTCCTTCTTAGGGGGGCTCCTAGAGGAGTGGGAAAGTAAGAAAGCTGATCTAGACTACATGAACACAGTCTTGCTGGGACAGAGAACAGAGGAAATGGAAAAATTTCTATGTCTTTCCAATTATGCCCAGCCTTTTTTATATTCTCCAAACTGTGGATTGAGCCCATACAGCCCCTAATTAATCATCAAGTCCACAGAAATGCTGCAAGCCTCTCTAGGCTGTTTCCCTCCTATCAGTTAAAAAGGCCAAAGGCGAACCCACCTAGTTCTCTACAGCCAAACTTTTCCCCTCCACACCCTTTTTCTCCTCAGGGCAGGATGACTCTGTCCTTTTGCCTGTTAGGTGTAATCCCTGTTTCATACTATTACCAGGTGCTGTTAGATACTGTTTAAGACACTGCTGGTTGGACAGGTCAAAATCACAACAGGGAATGGATTAAAATTCAACAGGCCTTGCCTTACAGACAAACAGAACTAAAACATTCTGAGAAGGCAGCTCTCCCTTTCAGCCGCTTTCTCCATGCTGAAAAAGTGATGTGTCCCTCTGAACAATTACAGTAGCCTAAAGCTGATATGCTGGGACACAGGAGGAGGCTTTCATTTTAGATTTTTCATTGTGTTTGAAATGACAGACTGAAATAGGTTTTTACAACTGGCATCCATCACTTTTCCCCCTCTGAGTCAAGGTCTCTTGCATCACGTGCAGTCCAGAGCAGCTGCCCTGAAGGACATCACTGCTCCTGCCCCAGTGCAGAAGAAGAAAGACTGATGATGTCCTGATGAATACAGAGGACTGAATTAAATCCTGAGCACAAGTGCATCTCAGTGAAATTAAAACTGTGCAAGACCGACCCAAGTAATTGCACTGTATTTCACCATCACTGGTGAAACAAACAGAAACAGAGCGAGAGGTAAGTCATGGCTTGGGGAAGATCTGCTTCCTGGGAACATGCACAGTTGGAATAGTCACATAACCTATTTTAGGCTCCGAATGTAGGCTGCATATGCGAGGAAGCTCTTTATGGTCAGTGCACAGAAGCAGGTGAATCCCTCCCAAACATAATTTAGAACATCTAAATTAAGGAATATTTAGGTTCCTAATTTGGATGCTCTGAGTTTCTCTCCAGAGGTGCTTCTCTTCACTGGTTGTGCAGAGAGCGAGGCTCCTAATTTAGGAACATGATGCACTCTTAAATTAGGGAGGCAATTACTTAAGAGCTGCAAATTACTCCTCCCTCCCCTTTCTCACAGTGGCAGCTGAACTTATCATAGCATCAGAGTGAGGCCAGATTCTGATCACAGTAGTATTGGTGGCAACTGTGACACAGCTTCATTCATTTATACAATGGAAGCTCTAGACTGGTAGTACTGAAAATAAAATCCTGTGTGGGATGCTGAAATTCTTGGCTGAGAATTGCTGATATTGAAATCTTTGCATCTGACTGAAAAAAATCAAGATCAAAATCTCCAAGTTTCTAAACACATGCAGTATCCTTAAGCTTTGTTTACTATCATGCCAGGTGTGCAGAGCATGGGGAAATGATAGCATGGATCTGCTGCTCCAGCTGGATCCCTACAAATCTATGGGTCATGATGAAAATCCTCAAATTGCTATTTGATGTCATTGCAAAGTCTCTCTTGATGATTTTTTGAGCCATCTTGGGAATCTGGGGAAGTCCCAGCTGACTGGAAGCTGGCAAATGTTGTCCTGACTTTCAAGGACAAGGAGGACCCCAGAAACTACAGGCCTGTCAGTATTACTTCAGTGCCCAGTAAAATCAAGAAAAGATTATTCTGGGAGGTACTGAAAAACACCTGGAGAACAATGCAGTCATCAGTCACAGCCAGGACAGCTTCACAAGGGCAAAGTTATAGTAGCCAAACTTGATTTCCTTCTACAACACAGTAAGCCACCTAGTCGGTCAAGGGGAGCCAGCAGACATCATCTTTTTCAATTTCTGCAAAGTTTTTGATACCATCTCTCACAATATCCTTCTGGACAAAATGTCCAGCTCACAGCTGGGTATCTGTGTTATTTGATGGGTGAGCAAATGGCTCACAGGTCAGGCACAAAGAGTTATAGTGAATGGGGCAACATCAGGAGGGTGTCCAGTCTCTAGTGGGGTTCTGCAGGGCTCCATCCTCAGCCCAGTTCTCTTCAACATCTTCACTAATGACCTGGATGCAGGACTGGAAGGAATACTAAGTAAGTTTGCCAACAACACTGAAGTGGGAGGAGCTGTCGCCTCCCTTGGGGGCAGAGAGGCCCTGAAGAGAGACCTCGAGGAATCAGAGAGATGGGCCATCACCAACTGTATGAAGTTCAACAGGAAAGTTCCGGACTCTGCATCAGAGACAGGGCAACGCTGGTTATGTAAACAGACTAAGGAAAGAGAGGCTGGAGAGCAGTGCCACAGAAAGGGCCCTGGGGCTTCTGGTGGATGGCAAGTAGAACATGAGTCAGCAGAGCCCTGGCAGCCAGGAGGGCCAACCATATCCTGGGGGCGGGGCATCAGGCACAGCATCACCAGTTGGGTGAGGGAGGAGATTGTCCCACTCTGCTCTGCACTGGGCGGCCTCACCTTCAATATTGTAGCAGTTTTGGGCACCACAATATCAAAAAGATATTAAACTGCTAGTGTGCAAAGGAAGGCCACGAGCATGGTGAAGACTCTGGAGGGGAAGCCTTATGAGGAGTGACTGAGGTCACTTAATCTGTTCAGCCTGGAGGAGACTGAGGGGAGACCTCACTGCGGTCTTCAACATCCTCATGAGGGGAAGTGGAGGGGCAGGTACCTATCTCTTCACGCTCATGACCAGTGACAGGACTCAAGGAAATGGCATGAAACTCAGTCAGGGGAAGTTTAGGTTGGGTATCAGGAAAAGGTTTTTCACCCAGAGGTGGATGAGCACTGGAACAGGTTCCCCAGGGAAGTGGTCACAGCACCAAGCCTGACAGAGTTCAAAAAGTGTTTGGACAACACTCTCAGGCACATGGTGTGATTCCTGGGGTGTCCTGTGCAGGGCCAGGAGTTGGACTCGATGATCTTGATGGGTCCCTTCCAACTCAGCATATTCTATAAATCTACAGTCTGCTTATTCTGCGGCCATTGTCTTACAAGAGCATCCCACTGTAGCAGAGAGAAACCATAATCAGGCCAAGGAGTCTACAAGTAAGTAGAAAATTAGCATGATGTGATAAATGAGACAGATGACATTTTTATACGTTAGTATCTGTTCAGGTCCTTCCTGTCTTAAAAAGGATTGTACTTCCAGGCCTCCGCAATTCCTGTAACAGCTTCTGCCGTTTTGAGGGTTGAACCATGATCCCATATCCTCCAGAAAAATTAAGGCTTACAGGGTCTTGTTGTCACACAGCATGTTTCTTAACTTCTCTAGAAGATGTATCACTACATACTTTATAAAAAACTTGATTGAGGAAGGGACAGAACTGCAATTTCAAGATACTTCTAAAATGTAATGGATTTCAGATGCTGTCCTATGGATTCTCTAGTATATTTGATTTTTGAATGTTTAATTTTCTAAAGGAAATGTTTCTTCCCTGGCATGAAAACATAATTATTAAAGCTCACTTCATTATTTTGAGACTGATAGCACAATTTGGGTCATTGTTTAACATTCTATCCCTATGAATACAATGAAATTCCCTAATGATTAATAGGATTTGTTACTTTAAATAATCATGCTGAAACTTATTTGCAAGACTTATTAGGCCTGTAACTTCCCTATGAATAATGTACCTCTAGCTGGACAGCCAGCTTCAGAAAGTTGCTACTCATTTGTAGACTATCCTCTTTAATTGCTATGGGGACAATTATTCTGCAATGTAGAGCCCACAGTTGTACATTGCATCCCATCCCATCCTATTGCTAGTAAAGGGATCCTCAGAGAGATTTCCTCCTGGACTTTTCTAATCAGTTTTTAGGATATTTTGCTCTTCACACTTGCAAAAGATGAAACACATTCTATAGTAAGACAAAAAACCAGCTGAGCATCAGCCATGAATGAGTTCTGGTTGAGCCCACACAGCTGGAGAGAAATTTAGGAGGGGACCACAAAGCTTGAAAATAGCTCACAGTCCCTCATGGGGACAACCCTTCCTCTTCTCCTTCCTCCTGCACCTGCATTCTCCACTCTAAGCTGCAAAGACTTTTAAGTAGAGCCAAAATACCCACCCCCACTCCAAAAGAAACTTCTAGATGGTAGTTCAAAGAGCAAAGAACTCTGTTTCTCCCACAAGGACCACTCTGGTTTCTCCTGTGCCCCCCTCCCCTCACCTCTGGCACTGCCAGATCGTGGCAGTGCCTGTGATGAAGCCCCATGTGCTGAAGCTTTTGCTCACAGGCAGAAATCCACAGCAAAGCCCAGGTGCCCACCAAATACAGCAGCTGCTCTGCTGTACACACACACAGCATCACCACACTACTGTCTTCATGTATGTTATCACCCTCCCATTAAATAACAGCAGGAGTGTTTTCAGCTGGAAACATTTTGAGGGATTTTCTGTTCCCCAGAGTGACCCGAACAGAAAATATTTCTGGCAGAAAGTGCTGAAGCCCAACGACAAGCTCTCATCATTTGATGTCGTCCTTGTCACTTTCAACAGCATTTATAGGGACACAAGTGAAAGCAAAAAAAACAAATGGCAGTGATTTGTAGAGCCCGCTTTCCCTGGATTTCAGCATGGGTAAGTGCACAGATAGATCATCCCTCTATATATAAAAAAGCCAGACTCTTCCCACTTTTTTATTCCAAGTGAAGGAATAACAGAAATGAAGACAGCTGGCTACAAATTCCTGTTCAATTATTTTGTTCATCATAAATTCATACAAGCAGATGTAACAGATAGGAAGAAACAAAAAGACATACATGTTCTGAGGTGAAGGCAACCAGTCTGGGAATAGCTGCCATTCCTTTTTCTTTAACTTCTGGGAACATCTTGAAACGTGCAATCAACATAGCATACATGTTAGATATGGCACCACCTGGAGTCCACAGTAATACACTGTTACTTTTTCTATGCATTTTTAATACCGTTTCAGAACAAATGACAAGTCTTGCTACAGTTTTTCTAACTCTAATGCTAAGTTTTCTTCCTCATGGCAGAACCATGGATTCTTCTTCCTGATGCTACTCACAGCTGGGCTGTGTAATAACAGGATCTACTACACCCAAATAACAAATTATGCAAAAAGTACTACTGAAAAAAAAAGACAAAAAAACCCCCCAAAACGGGCTTTCTTTCATCCTCATTCCTGCTACCATCTCTTTAGTTCCCAGTCTTAGCTTTCCATACACCATCAACACACAATCCCCACTTTATTCCACCTCTCAAGCAGATGCTATCACAAGGCAACTTCCTAAAATATTTCCAAGTACAACCTAATCTGTACCCTCCCCTCCCAAATTAGGGTGGTGTTTCATGCCCCACCTTTGAGCAAACCCACCCAGTGAATCCCAACAGAGTCTCTCTTCTCGATAACTGGAGATGGGGGAAGAAAGAGAAAGGAAAAAGGTTCATTCTAACAAGTATTTTTCTTTTATTTGTCCTCTCATGGGAGCAAAGGGAAAAGGTTAAATGTCCCTAACAGTTGCCTTAAAATCACTAGCATACACTGACTTAAAAATACCTATTTCAAGATGAGTATTTTACCCACTTCAGGATGACAGCTCTGCAGGGGTCTGTTCCCATATTTCAATTGACAATGTATAAATTAAAACCGAGCACTTAGTTTTTTCCATTTTGAGATTTTTACAAACTGAGTCTCCATGTCTACAGTGGAGCAGTGTTTGGTTTTACATTAATGCTGCATGAGCACTATGGGAATATAATGCAGTACCTGAGTCAGAGGCTGAGTACTTTTACGTATGTATGCACGTAAGCACACACACGCACACACACACACACACACACACACA
>JAWWEU010000081.1:16169071-16280372 GCA_035583155.1 Acropternis orthonyx
GAGTCAGAGGCTGAGTACTTTTACGTATGTATGCACGTAAGCACACACACGCACACACACACACACACACACACACAGAGACATGTACACATGAAATCCATCAGGTTTATCCTGTATATATATGTATATACAGAGATCAATTATATATTGATGTTTATGTACATATATTTATATAAAGCAAAGGTTTTAAATGAACAGGTCAAGGTGCTCCTGAGGCAGAGTTCAACTAATGCAACATTCATCCATCTAAAAATGAAGTGAAGAGCACAGGACATGTACCTCCAGAAGATGGTTCAGCTCATCCTCTGGTAGCTATATGCAAAAGGTGGGATGACTTGCCCTGCAGACGCATCCAACCCTCTCCCTTGAATATGTGGGAGCTGCTATAATTAGTCCATGGTAGATATCCAACAACTCAACAGCCAAAGCAAGAAAAGCTAAAATCCACCCTTTAAGCAGATGAAGGAAGCACTGCTGGGTATCTTTGCTGGCAAATTTAACATTGTTTTGACTTTTTTAAGATTTGTTTTCATCTCACTAGAGATATATATATACTGTTCTACAGCTCACGGAAATTGTGCCCTTCATTTCTGATCAGCATCCTAGCTCTGTTATTGAACTGAGGCTGCCCCTGCTCTGGGCTCTCCCTGACCTCACTGGCCCTCCTGTGAATCCAAGAGAAAATGCCACCTGAAAGGTGGCATTGCTGGCATAGGGGCCAGTAAAGATTCATGGTTTTCTTCCCCTTTCAACCAATTTGAGAGATATATTTCTACACCTTTTTTCAGAAATGACAAAACAAGAAATGGAGAGACTAAGAGGAAATGCTCAGGTACCTGTCCCAAAAAAATGCAGATGTCATGTAACAGCTGCTGTTGATGATTTAGATGACTGAACTAAGGTGTCCAAGTCAAAGTAATTTGGCTTATCTTGCCCAAAGTCATTGGCTCAGTGTCAAAAGAATAAAGACTGAAATATTAAGTTTCTTCACTACCAGGCTTTTCTATTATTATTACCTAGTCATTTAACCTTAAGCCTAATAATAAGCCTTCATTCTGCCTTTAGTTTTGTAGCTGTGTTTACATCCACAGTTAATTGCAGGCAACAAACCATACCTACAGAATTTGGAGAAAATAATCAGGCCTTTATGCTTTGCATGTATTGATACTGCTTATTTCATTCCAGAGAATGCAGAAAGAAAGAACCTTTTCTTTGCAACAGTAATGTCTTCAGCTGAAGCCATGGCAGCTGACGCAAGAAGACAGCATAGAGATTATTTTGATTATTGCCTAAAAAAGCAGAACCTGCACACTGAGTATTGCTGCCCTAAGAGAATGAATCAGAAAGATGCACTTTGCACAAAACTAGAAATTGCAGAGAAAGAAGGGATGGGAGGGGGCAGCCCTGCAAATGGCCAGTGCGGGTACACGTCTGCCAGAGAGCCCGTCCCCACGCAGGTTTCAGCTAGAGGCAGCGAGCTCCGGCACCTCACACACCAGCAACACCCTGGCCCCTGGTCAGGCAGGGAGCTCTTGCAGTCCCAGCAGAGCCAGCGGTTTCTCCTGAGGCGTACACCCTTCCTGACTCACACTATCTCTAGCTGAGTTTGCCAGACTCAGGCAAATCTGGCACATGCACTGAGCCTTTCACTCCCACCTGCTGCCATGCCCAGCCTCTGCCCATCAGGGCTGGCTGGGCAGCCTTTCTATGGCTCTTCTCTCCCCTCTCAGGTCCCTGAGCAGCCTGGTGGGGTTATTGCTGCTCAAGGCTGCAAGGTGAGGAACTAAGACTAGCTGTCCCGAGTCAAGTCAGGGATGTTCAGTAACCAGCCACTGTTCAGTTTCCAAAAGCTTTGACTTAGGTCCTGCACTCATGATACACACTTAGATGCTTGATGTGATAGAGGCCAAGGTTTTCAGGGGGACCTCTAAGCATTACAGTAACAGCTGTCAGAGCTTTTGCTCTCAGCACTTTTTCAATATGAACTCATAAAAAAGCAAAGTCTCTTCTTCTCATCTACAGAAAGGGCTAGAAGAAAAATCCCACCCCACTTTACACAGGTGCACTCAGATGTGAGAAGTTGAAAGATGAACCTTGTCTGACCTTCATGCCCTTGGAGAGCTGAATGTCCTATGCTGTTATCAGTGAGGTCTTTCCTTTGCTCAATAGTGCACTCTTTCCCTCTCCATTAGGCCAATGAACTTTCTTTTCAGAAAGGCTCCTTCTGCAACAGCTGTCAGTCTGTTCTCTTTTGACAAGCCAAGACCTTACGCCTAATATAAATTCTTTTAATAGTTTTCAATTTTGTGAGATGGACAGGCCAAAGCTTTTCGCAATGAAATTCCAGAGAAAGAGAGGACGTGACAAAGAGTATAAACCAGATGACTAAGTGGAATGATTAAAAAACCAAAAAAGTCTTAACAACGTAGTGTTTGTCTGAGTCATTGATTTCTCTACACTGATTTTTTTTTCCTTATTGACTTGCCCTGAAAGAACCAGGTTTCTAAGCCTTTAAGCACTCAGATTAGCTAGCCACCCAAATAGCCCATGGAGCAAAACAGGCCAGCTTCCCCTGGAAAGCTAACAGCATACCCTTCTGTTAGCAGGGTCTTACTGACTCCACTAAAATTACTGGAAGGGATGCTATGTCTTTCCCCATTTCCTTCAATTTCCTCTGCAATGATGGAGAGCTTTGTTGTGTTTCTTCCCTCCATTATTAATACAATAGTCTTTCTATTTCATATAAACCATAAAAAGTGGTAACAAAGTGAAACTGCAAGGCAAATGTCTCTTCTGATTATGTTTCCCATGTGCCATTACAGCTGCTCATCATGCAGTGCAATTTGCTCAAACAGACCCTCATAATCACAACCCTGAAATTCATAAACATGCAGTACTTTATCTTAAAGAGGCCACTGATGGTTACTAGCAAGTGTCCTCTCAAACATGCATATTTAATTATATTTACTCTTTAGCTACAGGGGATGTCATATACCATAGTCGGAAAAATAAAGAAAGCTTGAAATGTCATGTACCAGGTGAAAATATCCCATCGCCACAGCCCCCTGGCCAGCCAACCATCTCTCTCATTTTCCTTAGTGTGACATATTCCAAAAGTACAAACACTGGAGCAATTTCATAGGTGAACCTGAAATGTAGTAATGTCCATATTTAATGCTTTAATCTACAACACTAAGACATCTTTTTGCAATATTACATTACATTGTAGCCACAATATACTCTATCTTGCACTGGGTAGAGTTCTGTTTGACAATACTTTCCACAGTCTTCCTTCTGATTTGACATCAAATGTCTAGAAGGAGAAATGCAGAGAGCACTTGAGACTCCATTTCCGCCCACTTCAGTGAAAAAAATCCTGCCCACCTCTTCCAGGCTCGAGGCTTTGCCTTGTATTCAAGAGATGCTGGGCAGAGCCAACCCTTTGCCTTGCATAAACCTGTGTGCGTGTCTAGACGCACACAGGTCAGCAGTCCTATTCATAATGACAAAACAGTGCACAAAGCTAAGCAAATACACAAAAATGTTTCCTAGTCCCAAGTGAAAAAAACCCACAATTTAAATTCTGCATCTCTTTCTTACAGAAAGCAATGGCTCTAACTGCTCCAAGTACAGACTGTACATAACCCCTCTACATGAATGCAACTGTTCACTTAGCACACCTTTCATTTTACATATTTATGCATGCAACATGCTAATCTATATATATCTTTTGTGTATTTTTGGGGGGTAGTAAAACCAACATCATATTAGTACAATGAAATTTTATAGAAGACAGCCTACAGGACAAAGTTTAAAGTCTTTGTGTAAATAACTGTTGTAACCATTTAAAAAGCAGATCAATTTTTTCCCCAGCAATCTTGACATAAAATTTTTCTTTCATTCAGCTACAGCAACTAATACTCTAGAGTATAACTGTAAAATTATATTAAATATTATGGAAAAAAATATGCTACTTACATATTAGTATTTGCTGCTGATGTCAGCCAGTCTGCTGCCAATCCAACCATGTCCAATCCAGTTGAAAGCTGATTAAAATATCTAGGGTGCCCTGCACAAGATGGAAAATGTTATCAAAAGGCTCATGACTGTGAACGAAACTATTCGGTGCTGAACATTGTATTTACCTTCAGATTTCTATAGAGAAGGAAGCATTTTCAAGGTATGAAACAAAGCAAACAGCAGTAAACACATTTCTTGGAAAAGGCAGGATGATTTCTCTTCTTTCTCATTCCAAACTCAGTAAAATCAGAGTGATTACACTGAACACAGAATAATGAATTCCAACATTCCCTATTATTCTTTCAATATGCCTCGAAAATTAGCATGTTGCTGCCTCACAAAAATAGCTGTTTGCTCCCGTTAGTGTGTCACATGTTGTCACTGGATATGGTTTTGCCTGACTAGGTTTGAAAGGCACGCACAAGACACCATCTGAAGAGCTTGCCAGTATATATAACATCAGTGATGAATGGCTAATGATTGTAATAGACAGGGCGAAATGAGAAAATGGAGTATTTCAGTGACTGCTTTGCACATGACTCAATGGCTGATGATTGTACGAAGATGGTAGTGAAGGTGGTGGTCCTTGTCATTTCTTCCCTGTCAGAGTGCAATTACAAATAGCCTGGCTACTTCCAATTGTGATTTCAAACAAATTCCAGGAAAAGCAGCACTGCTGCCCCAGCAAAATGAGGGTATATATTCATATATATTCATATACATATATTCATATATATATTCATATATATACTCATATATATATATATAAATATATATATATATATACACATATATATACTCATATATTCAATGAGCTGATAGTCCATGTACCTGTTTAATCTGATCAGCTCCTGATTTTTGTCTAAAATCCTGCTAGAGAGTTTTCTTAAAAATGTGCCCAGAGCCATTAAACCCAGAAACCATTAAAACTCCATTTTTCCTGGTTGCTTTCCACAAGCCCCTGATAAGTGGCATAATTACTGGTACAAATTATAGATGGTTCACAATTACTTAAATGCCATTCGACTCAAAGGAAGGCAGCCTCTGCTTGGAAAACACCTGTCCTGACCCTTAGATGACGAACTGTTACTGCCATCAGAGAAAACAAAATATAGAGCAAGATGATTGAGGAAATGCAGACCAAGCACTGAGAGAAAACTTATCTTCAGTCTCCTGTGGCCTCTTATCAGGCACGGACACATGGCTGGCAGAGCAGCACAGGGAATTGCTCCCCAGCTCCCACCGTGCGGCACACAAAGGCAGAGTAAGCAGGCTGAGCTGAGCGCGCAGACCAGAGCTAAGAATATGGGGCAGGGGACACACACACATGCGAATTTCACCTCCCTGTGCCCTTAACCTAAGACCAGCCCCCTGCCACAGCCATCCAGCCCGACCATGTTTCGCAATGAGCCCTCCCCACCAGAAATAGGAACTGCCACATGCCCCTGGTCTGTGCGGCCAAGGACAGGCAGACAAAGCCCCTGAGGCAGCGAGGAATGATACAGAGATCCATCAGAATGAATAGGATCTGGCCCCTTGCTCTTCATGCTCTTGAGTGGGTTGGTGGACCTGAGGCACACACACTCCCTGCCACGGCCACTACAGCCTCGGCGATCCTGCACCAGGGGCTCTCCCTGCAGAGAACTGCATCAACCCTGACGGTGGGATTTTGAGAGATTTCTGTACTTACAGCCCAGGTTCAATATCACAGCTGGCTCCAAGCTGGGTCCTGAATTTCATCAGGAAGTAACAGAAAATTAGGAGCTAAAAGCCTTTAGTGGATCTGGGCTACAGGAAGGCTCAAGGAGGCTACAAAAACTCCTGCTTTGGAAATAAATCCACACTAAAAAGCTGGGGAAGAGTAGAATTCGTATCTGCAGATGCAGTGTCTCAGCAGCTCTCTGTCAGCCCCGTACCCACCCTCCGGCGACAGCCCTATTGTCACTGCTTGTTTCTGCCAGCAAACCTCACCGCACCCCACCTGCCTTGGGAACCCCCATGGGCACAAGGACGGCCGCACATGCAGGTCGGGCAGCCGTACCCTAGTGAGCGAGGTGGGGGCAGCAGTGCTTTGTTGAGAGATGTCAGTGCAGACAGCAGGGGCTGCTGCTGCTGGGAGAGCCCCCAGCATACACGCTTGTGACACGGCCCCTTCCTCTCTATGCCCTTCCCTTCTGCAGCACAGCTGTAACACGGAAGGGCAGGGAGCCTACTGCCACAGCCTGATCCCAGCCCCAGCTGCAGTGGTTTGTCTGTCCATGTGACACCTACATATGTGACTGAGCTCTCCTCCCTTGGCTAGACAGGCAGATAAAATTGTGGCTTTGCTTAAAATACAGGCTCCAGTGGCCGGGTAAGAAGAGCTTGCGAGAGATGCTCAAAAATCACTACCCCGTTGCCATCTCCCGGAAATGCACATCTTTTGTCGAGGCTGTCACTGAACAAAGAGGTGACTGGGAAAGAGACCGACAGGGTGAGAGAAGATGGGGAGAGGTGAAAGTAGGAGATTATTGCTTACTGGTTGTTTTAGCACTGCACAATGTATTCACGGATATCCCCGATTAAATCGGGAGATGGTGGCCAAGAACCAGGGCCAACGCACAGGGAGACCCAGGGCCGGGCTTTCCCTACTGAGGGCGTGCCTTTGCCCCACGCACCCTCTCAAACATGCTCCCGCCTGCACTTGGCCCGAGGCGCGGGCATGCCCCACCAGGAACACACAGCCTCCGCAGGGAAGCGAGAAGGGCCGGACAGCAGGGCTAAAGGCGCGGCCGGCAGCTCTGAGCCCGGCCTTAATCGCAGCCTCGCCCTGTGCACAGCCGGCATCGGGGCCTGCCAGCGAGCAAAGCTGGGCCAGCACCGGCTACCTGTGCCCTTCCTGGACTTTTCAAGCCCTTTTTAAACGCTCTTATTTAAATTCTCCTGTTCAATTTCAATTGCACTGCACAGTGACTCAATTTCACATCCATCTTTCCTTGCATTCACAGTCACTTTTATATCCTCTCTGCAAGAACTGTGTCTCTGCTAGTAAAGGGGCAAAAGGTGTGGTTCCTCTGGGCACCCCAGCGAACAGTGGCATGCAGGCAGCACCTGGGAGCAACCCACACCTGCCCCTCAGATGAAAAATCAGCCATCTGGCTTCTCGAATCCCTGGACTTGGGATCCAGCTGTGAGGCTAATCTAAGAAATACAATTTATTTTTCAATCAGCCTCCCGGGCCCCCGCAAGCCAAACACGGCCCAGGAGGAGCCGTGTCCGAAGGGCTCCTGCAGCAAGAGTAGAGCGAGACTTCACTGCCAGAAACCTCACCACACTGTCGTTCCTCTGAGAGTAATTCCAGTGTTTTACTCTGAAGCACATGCTGAAGGGCCCCAGGTGTAAATCCTGTGCATTCTGTGAGCCCCCCCGCCCCAGCCTGGGGCTGTCACCTCAGGATGCTGAGGAGCAGCAGCAGCCAAGTGAGGCGGCTCTGCACCCGCGGCTGAGCCCAGCCACGCTGCTACATTTCATACACCCCCCCACCACCCTTTCTAAGACCACAAAAACGTTATCTTCATTAAAACAGATTTTAAAATGCCGAGAAGGGAAAGCCTCAGATATTTACGAGGAGAAAGAAAAATTGTAACACTGTTTTAAAAGGTATTTTTTGATGCACAAAATTAAATAGGTCTGTTACGTGAAAATAGGCTGTAACAAAAAACAATTTAACGAAAATCACCTAAGAAACCCTATTTTTTCATTTCCCAGAATCACAGATCCCACATTTCACATCGTTGTGTGCAAACATGTTTCCTATGCCCTACCCAGACACATCACATGGATCACTGGACTGATAGACTTTGTTCCTGTGGACATCATTTATCTAACTATTTATTCCAATATTTTACAGACGTCTTGAGAGCACTCGACCCATGCATCAAAAGCATGCGGCTGGTCATTTCCACCCCCTAACAGGGAGGATTACATAGATCCCCCATAAGCTTTACTTGAATGGGTCTGTTCTGTTCTCAAAAGGTGACAAAACCTGGGGGTTTTTTGTTTTCCCCTCTACCTCTAGTCACAAATCAGCTTTTTGTCTCTTTCAGTAATTGCTACAAATTTATTTTGAAGCAATTTCTCAGTAATCCAAATTCCCACTAAGAGCTCCCCGGACTCCACATTATTTCCCAATGACAGCCGTAATTGCGGCTCCGCTTTCTGCCCGCTCCGCCGCCGTTTCTTTAAGGTGGCCCCGGAGCAGAGCCGGGCGCTTCCCCAGGTCTGGGTGAGCCCCACACTGCCTCCCCGCCACGGAGCTCACAGGGGGGCACGGCTAGCTGGGGGCCCAGGCAGGCAGGAGTCAACCTATCCCTGCTCACCCTAGTGGAAAACAACAACAAATGGCTATTAAAACAATTTGGGCTTTGGTTTTATTGATTGAGCCTAAAATTGAGACAAACCCCTCAAATATTCCTGTGCATGGTTCTGTTAAAATTCTCCTATTTCTCTGTTCTGCAGGTAAGGGGGAAAACACAGCAAATGGCCGCTCAGAGCTCCCATTTACAGCAGGTTTATTGCGATTTTGGCCGTTAAATGGGCTGGTCCCTGCTGCCCCACCGGCAGGGACGGCACCCTCGCCCCGCTCCTGGCTACCCCGGTCTGGAGGGAACGACAGGCGAGTCCCGGGGCATCACACGTGAAATGAATGAGAAGGAACAGCGGAAAGTGGCAAAGGTGGTGCAGAGGCTGCTCAGTGGCACACTCGGCAACGCCGACGCACAGACGCATTAATTTTAAATCGGAATGGGTGTGCGAGGCTTCACTGACAGCTACAGCGATGGGGCTGGTGGAGTGTTTTATCATTTTGGAAAACGATTTTTCTCTCTCCTCTAGAAATTGCCTGGAACTGACAAAATACAGTTGCTGCTTCAATCTTTAACGTTTCAGGCTAAAATGAAATGGCGTCTTTAATCAATGGATGAGACCATACAGGGTAGAAAATGAGCATGGCTATTACCTGTTTTAATTGCATACTTCAGAGTTGTTCTGCAGTTCAATAGAATTTCTTCCAAAGTCTGTGGCTGATCTGCCAGTTCCCAGTTATATTCCTGAAGCAGCTCATTTGGGTAATGAAAATCAATAACTTTTGTTGATCTGTCAAAACTTTTCACCACATACTGAAGTAAAATGTCCACAACATCTTGTAGGAAAGACATGGTTGTTATTTCTCCGTTGCATGTCGGCAGAAGATCTGGGAATGAAGGAATTTAAAAGTTAACTTCATTTTACAACCACATACATGAATTTTGGACAAAGGCTTCTCCCATTTATATTTAGAAAATATTTTCACTGTGTTCCATATGAATAGTTTTTGCTTTCACTTAATAAGCAAATTGGTAAGGCTGTATTTTAAGGAATCTTCTGCGAGATAACACTTGGGATTTAATATCCTATTTCAAATAGCAAATTTTGCCCACAATATATTTCAGACCAATTTTTAGGACAGTGACAGAGAGCAGGAAAAAAGAAAAAAATGAAAACGAATCTCAGGAAAAATAAAGACTGAGCAACAAACGCTACAAGAAATGCTCGAAAAACTGCCGTTTGCCTTGCAATAAAATACCTTCGTGGTGCCTCTCCTATGCAAGTAACTTGTTGATAATTTAATGCCTTTTTCTGAGGCAATGTTACACAGTCTCTCGGCATACAGAAAGCTTTTGTTTAAGCACGATGGCTCAGTCAGACCCAAACTGTAGTGGAAGCCCCTAATTTGGGGTGCCCCGGGCACGGTCAGGCAGCATCAGCAACAGCGGCTCTCCGGCGGCGGGGCCAGGCGGGCAGAGCGTGTCCCGGCCTGCCGAGCGAACGGGAAAGCTCCGGGCCAGCGCACGTCTGCGGGGAGCTGGGATCTACTCAGCAGCGGAGACGCTCCAAGGTCAGAAAAGATCAAGTGTAAAACCACCTCGAACTAAAACAAATGAGTAAGAGAGCGCTCTTTCTCCCTCCTCCCCTTAAATCTTAATTACATCGCAGGGTCTTCAAAGAGAAGGTCGCTGCTGTCAGTGCTCCTTAGAAAGATGCAGGTTCTAGCACAAGGGATTTGATTGCTTTGAGGGTTTTTTTGTTGTTGGGGTGGTTTTTTTGGAAGATCTGCGAAATGCCCGGCGCCGGTGGGGGCCGGGGTTGGGGGCGCGGAGCTCCGCCGCGCACCGCCAGGTACCGCCAGGCTCCCCCGCCTCCGCGCAACGCGGGAGCAGGCGATTGCCCGATCGAACCCGTGGGGGTTTTTTGGTAGTTTTAGAGAAGCAGCGTGGTCCGGGAGCGCCGTTACCTGTTGAGTGGAGAAAGGCGTAATTCACCTCCGCTTTTTGGCAGCCGCAGGGTTTTTTGTCGCAGGTACAGGCCGGCCGCGGCTCCGCTACCCCGGGGGCTGCTGCCCTGGCGCCAGTTTCCACGGGCTTCTCGGCATCTCCGTAGAGCAGGGCTTGACAGCGACACGGACACACGGTCTCAGCACCGCGGCATCAACCCCCATCCCCTCGCCCCCCGCCCCGGGACAGGTCCCGCGGCGCTCCGCGGGCGCGCAGCCTCGCCCCCGCCGCGGGCTGCCGGGGCCTCCCTGCCCTTACCGCAGAGTTTGTTTCCGATCCCTCCCGTGAACTTCTGGGCAACCTGACACCAGGCTCTGGCTGCAAGAGAAAATGGAGCGGAGGGTCCGTGGGGACTGCCGCGGGCCGAGGGCGTCCCGTCCGACGCCCGGCACCGCTCCCCAGGAACCCCCTGCCCCGCCGCGCTCAGCCACGCTGCCCCGGGCTGGAGCCGCCGTCGGTCTCCGCAGCCCGCACCGCTTCGTCGAGCCGCCACAAAGGGGGCTCCGGCGACCGGGCAGCGCTGTCACGGCGGCTCCGCCGGGCCGGTCCCTCCCGGCCACTCGGCGTCCCCCTACCTGTGCCGGGGCTCTCGGCGGCCCCGGAGCCCTCCTCGGTCCCGAAGGGCCAGAAGCCGGAGCCAGGGCTTGCCATGGCGCAGGCGAACCGGCGGGGCGGGCGAGGAGCGGCGAGCTGCAGCCCAGGCGGCCTGAGCGAGTGTGCGTGAGTGTAAGTGTGCGAGTGTGTAAGTGCGCGCGGCTGCGCCAGGCGGCGGCAGGCGGAGGGGCGGGAGCGCCCCGGGCACGCGTGGGTGGGAGCGTCTCCCGTGGGCGCCCCCGGGGCGCGCTCCGCCGAGCTGCCGCGGTGCCCGGGACGGGACGAGACGGGCGAGGGCCAGGGGAGGTGCCCGCAGGGGCGGAGGCTGCTGTCAGGGATTGCTGTCAGGGGTGTGCGCCCTTCGGACCGGAGGATCGAGGGGCTGCGGTGGGGCAGTGATAGCGCTCGGGGCAGAGCCAAGCTGCGGGGTCAGCCTGCGCTGGCTCTGCACCTGCCTCAGGGGGCGAAGGCGAGCGAGGTGGACTGTGCTGTCTTCACCCCACCGATGGGCCCGCGACCCCGGCGGCTGCAACCCGATGGGGTGGGAGGAGAGGGCGGAGCCCCCCGGCGCCGCCGGACGCTGAGCGGAGAGGAAAGATAGTTTCCCGGGGCTTGACGCGGGAGCCTGCAGTGGTTCAGCCCTGTGCCCCGAGGGGGAGGGTTGGGACTACGGGGAAGCCTCAATCCTGTGAGGTGCAAAACGACGGGAAATCCAAACATACACATCCCCCGCCCCCGGGCATCCCCGCACGTGCCAGCGGGGCATTCCCGGGCGGCGCTGCCGAGGCCGGGGCACTCCCGGGGGCGGAGAAGGGACAGCCCTCCCGAGCTCCCCCGCCCCATCGGCCCTGCACTGCCCGCGGGGACCGGCTGGGCGCCGTCGGGCCGGGAGGCCGCGGAGAAAGCCGTGGTGGAAGAGCCCGTGCGGCCCTGGGCGGCTCCCCCTGCCCCTCGTGCTCCCGGGAGGACAGGGCTCCCGGGTCCTACGGCGGTGCAGGAGTCTTGCCCGACGCTGCGGCTGCCGGGGGCGGCCTTTGGCTCCCGGGGCGCTCCCGGGGCGCTCCCGGGGCATCCTCGCAACGCATGGAATGGGGACCCTGGTGGAGCCGCCCTCTTCCCTCCAGCCCCGTGGGGGCAGCAGGTCTCGGAGGTGAGACTGGAAGAGCAGAAAAACAACCGCAGCTTTTTCGTCCACGACGTCGTTTCTGAAGCCAACCAAACCTCCCTCTTCCACCCAGCCGGGGCTCCACGGGAACCCTTCCCTGCCGCGGCTGCCTCTCCTCCGGCCCAGGAGGGATTTCGAGCCCCAGCCGCGGAGGGAGGCAGGCGGGACCACGGTGGGGCAGGATCTGGCTGTGCCGAGAGCACGGGTCACGCAGGGTCCCCGCTCTCGTCGTAGCCGGGCCTTGGGGCTCCCGTACTGTGTCCTGAGAGAGCACCTCTCCGCTTTCTGCAGGCACCGACATGGTTAGGAGGACTGTCCCCCTGTGCGACTTCACAGAAATGTCTTGGTCTTTCAAAAGACTGCCATGGTGGGAAGCTAAAAACCAGTCGAGGCACCCTTTCGTGTGAAATTACAGGTCTATTCCATTGCCGCATCACATTGGCTTTCACATAAACAATAACTCAGCTTTCCACGGCCAGAGGCTGCTGTGAGCCCTTCCCTGCCTTGCTTGCTCGTGCCCCACTCCACAGTGTTTTTTTTGTCAGTTCTGGGTGTAATTCAGACACAGCCAACCATATCACTGCTTTGTGCATTTTTATTTACTTTAGTGTTATAATAATACACGAGAAAGCAACTTTAAAACAGATTTAAAAATTTAAACAATTTATAGCAAATTTTACATTGCAGCAAATTTTAATCCAGTGCACAGTCTTATAACTAATTGCAGATGAGGAAGCGATGGTTACCTGTCTCTGGGAAAGGAGCCAAACGCATGTGGGGAACGGGCAAAACCCAGCCCCTGTGGCTGGCTGCTGCTGCCAATCATCACGTTTCGCAGAGCTAAGGAAGGGAACAGGATCAGGCCTTTATGCTGGCATCATGAAATTTGCCTTCTCTCGCTTTGCAGCTGGGAACATGCAATTATAAACCCTGAAAGGAAGCGCTGCAATTATCTGTGTGCTTTCTGTGAAAGAAAGTCTTTTGAATAAAGAATCGGGGGGAATTTGAACACTGTGGCTATTGCTTTTATTTCCACTAAATTTCTAGTGGAACTGATTAAGAATGATCATTACATTTCGGCAGCAATCAACCAGAGAGTGTATTTCTATTCCTTTCTTGGCACCCCAGAGATTAAGATTCCTAAAAATCTAATGCAAATGAGAACTGAGCAAACACGATTTAAAAGTTCATCACTTAGCCACAAAGCTCAGAGGCAGAGGAGAGGGCTGAATATACTTCCCACAAATGGACATCTCCACCATAAAGATTACGCATATTATACTGACCTTTAAAACTGGCTACTAGATTTACAGTAAAGTCAATAATGAAATAAACTGCCATAGCATGCTATCCAATTAATCACTTGTGTTCATTTTTTTTTAGAGGGACACTTGCCACAAACAAGAAATCCCAAAATTTAGGCATCGTAAACTAAAATGAGCAGAAATTCCCCTATGGTGCTCTTGTAATTTTTTTTTCATGTAAAACAATTCATTAGAAACCATAACTAAGGTTTTCTGAAGGTGCATATGGGAATCTGAAAGCTTATCTAGAGAACTATAAAGTAAATGATTATTTTAATTGGATGAGACTGATGAAATGGAAAAAAAAAAGAAAAATGCACTGACAAAAGTAAACTAGATTTAAGCTGCTTAATGTCTAATAATTTTAGGATGTAGCAATGGTACCCAAAAGAAAGCTGATTTTGATATTAGGGTTTTTTTAGGAATATATGTGACTGATAGTGTCCCTTTGCAATGGTGTTGGGCTGTAAACCACAGTAATTCAAATTCACATGAACACACACACATTGTAAACTTGAAACATTGAAGATTAAAAAAAAAAAAAAAGGAAGCACATGGTATAAAATGATAAAAAAAAAAGCGCTAATAAAAGCCAAATGGCAGCAGGAACAGCAGCAGCAGCAGCTAGAACTGCTGGATAAGGCGCCGGCGCTGTGAGGTCTTCCGCAGCAGTCGTCTGTAGTCATAGGGATTATCTTCGGCTTTACTCTCTTCCAGGGGTCTTTCTGCAATCCGCGACCTAGGAATTAAGCACAGAAGTGTTTTAGAAATTAAAGTCAAAACATTTACCTTGGCAAACACTTCTAATCAACTGCTTAACCTCCAGTCTCATGGGGAAAAATAAAAGGAGAAAGAAAAAAAATCAACTGACTTTGCTAGGCCTCTTCCTGTGCTACATAAAGCAGGCACCTCAGAACAAACACGCTCCATGCTAAAAGCAGATGAACACTGAAGAACAATATGTTCTTCTATGAAGGGGACATAATAAAAGGACATAAAAACATTAAGAACATGGGGATGCTTTGCAGTAGCATTTGCCTGGTGGTTACTGAACAGATTTTCGGTTGGCATAAATTTGTTTGTTCTGTTCTCAGCCTGCCTGTGGAGCCCAGAGTAAGTGTCCATCTCATTTTATTTTTATTTTTTTTTTTTCGGATGGCAAGATGCATTTTAGAAGTCCCCTTTGACAGGCTGGAATGGTGACCTAGCATCAGCTGTTACCATGGAGCAAGACTAAAACTAAAATTCAGTTATTTAAAAAGTGAAATAGTTACAAAAATTTGTAGTGTTGTACGCTAAAGATGCACCCCACCACTGGTCCTATACCAGTGCTGAAGACAAACTGCCGAGTAAAGCATGCTCAGTGCTTCACTTCTGTAGACAGCAATGACTGTATAGTTTCTAGATCCAGATGACCCCATTCAAGAGCTACTGAAGTGCAGAAATGTTTATTAATTGCATTTATCTGCCCTCTGAAATAACAGTGTAAATTTAAAAGTTACACAGATTTTGTTACACTCTGGCTAATTAGGATGCAATCAGAATAGGACACAGCAAAAGGTAAATTCCTTTTAGTAAGCTTAGTAGCAAAACTCTTATTCACCTAAACTAGACCTCTGATAGATAGATTCGGTGTACTTAACCACCTTAGAAATGGAACATGTTCCAAGGGATGTAAACTATATGATAATTCCCTGATATTATTATTTTTGATTCCATGCCTTCACAACACCTTCCTAAAATTAATTTAGATCCTACCTATAAAAAGGCCAGAAATAAAATACATAAAGGGCACAGAACAAACATTCTACATTCTAAATGATCTACAAACATTTTCTCTATTACTATAGATACATTTTCAAATCAGCAATCATCCCAGGCTTAGTGTTTCACTTAAGTCTTTGACCTATATAATTCTCCAAGTTTTTCTTACATTTATGAATATACAACAATGTACAAATACATTAAGGTATATAAATATGTGTTTGGATGTGCAATGTATGTTAGGTGCATTGGTAAGAGTGAGAATATGAATTTCCTTCCACCCAGCAGTGGTCACCCTCTATGAAGTCTATGCAGGAAGAGAGGAGGTCAAGTGAAGACATTTTACAAGTTAATTTGGCAAGACTCCATGACTAAAAGTATAGATTTATGTCTAATTTGAAAGGGCATCTTTTTTCTTTCTTTAAAATATTTTAAATGTCTCAACAAGGATATACAAAATTTATTTTTTCCTATTGCTATTTTGTATGAATTACCGCTCAGTAGCTCTTAAAATCGAAGTCCTGCGCTCAATTGGGTATCTCTTCCTTCTTGTGGTAGAACTGCTGTCCTTTGAGGTGGAGTCAGTAGATGAAATTTCTTGGTAGTAGATATCTAAATCTAGCACTTTGCTCAGACTGTCAATAAATAAAAACACTAAGTTAACAGTTTCACTTTTCAATATTATATTCAACATTCAAAAACAAGGCAACCAAATATAATTACCAGTTCTATTTATGTGTTGAGGATCTAAGGAAAAATATATATAGGCACAAAAACCGCAGTTTCTGAAGCGTGACTGCTGTACAATGAAGATATTGAGAATTTTGAAATGTTAAATACTTTTATATATTCATAAAGGAGACATATAGGACTGAAATTATTTGGATTTGCCATTATACTTAATGGAGAGGCATTTTTATTGTGTACTTCATCTGACCTATTTTACATATCTCTTTGAGCAAGAGATGAATCATCTTCCTAAAGATTACTATTTTTGATCTGAGTAAAAGAAAAGAGTCTAAAGCCACTAGTTCAGGTATCAGTGTCAATAATGCAGATGTCTCTTATTTGGTTACATGAATGCTATTCAGGGTATTACACATACAGAAAAAAAATCAATCCTGACAACCAGTTTTGAATGATTAGGGGAAAAATAATATCCTAAAAACAATCTGAAAAAAGAAATTCAGAATTTAATTCTCATATTGGTAGAAACCAGAAATAATTGATTTCAATTGCTAAGTTCCACTGATACAGTCAGCATATAAGAGAAGAAGAGAAGATGCAGTCAGGGATCTGGTTAACTAGACTTAAGATGAGTGAAGCCTAAGAGAGAAAATGCTAGATTTTGGGTGGGGTTTGTTTTTTTGTTTTTGTTTTTGTTTTTTGTTTGGTTGGTTGGTTTTTTTTAATCTGGAGTCAATAGGTGTGAATTTTTTTCAGTATCCAAATGACATCAGAAAAAAAGCTGAAAGAGACTAGACATGGGGGACATGGACACAAGGTCGATCCCTTAAGCTGTGGCAGGATCAAGTGCAATTTAAACTGTGGTTGAATGAGCTAGATGCCGTGAGCACATTTTATATGCATGTAATGTCATGTAACATCCTTTAAGATACATATTTCAGCTGCAGAGTTTGTATTCTGTGACCTCAGCCAAGGACAGTGCAAAGGGCCTGCTCATCTTGCATCTCTGAGCAGGCTGCCATCCCACACATGCTGTGGTGCCACAGCAGTGTCACTGAGGGGGTATCAAAAAAGCTTAACTATAGAAACAAATAAAATAAAGCTATGACGTATGGCAGGAACTGGGAACCAGCTCTACAGCACACATAAGAATTCAAGATACAGAAGGGCAGAATATACCTATCACTTCCTGTTTTCTGCAGAGATCCATGAAAATAAGTTAGTTACACTGTGAAGAAAACACCTATGGTTGAAATTTCATGGGCTACTCTTTTTTACCTGTGATTAATAATGCTTGTTTTAATTATGCTATTATTTCCAAACAGTCATACATTTTTAGGAGAGAATTTTAACAGTCTTTGTATTTTTGCTTGCAAAAAAGAACTGGCTTTGACTGGAATTTTAAGCACCTTGAATTATTTTCTGTGTCAGAACTGTCTTTGATGTGGACCTAAACTTATTAGAATGCTTATGTTGCCATGGTAAAGGGCCATGTTTTAGTAAAACTAAAGGACTGAATTCTATAATGGACTTTAGTCATTGAAAATTGTGTATTTTAACTTTGTGTACAATGTCCTTCCTGTGAATCACCAAATTACAATTCTTTTTTCAGTGCCTTATTCTCCTGCTTGAAGACAGCTAAAAACTATTCTAGAGTATTAAAAGGACAATAGTGAGATAATGAAAAAAATTACCTTTCTTTTCTTGGTTTCCGTTTTTCATCTTGTATTGATTTCTAAGAAAATACAAAGTAATTAAAAATACTAAAAGGAAAGCTTATGCTAAGATACAGTTCATCAGTGTTAGGTAGGAGAGTGTTGCATATTTTTCATTGAAAGAAAATATAGATAATCTAATATGCTGACCAAGTGTCCCAGAAAAATCTCTTTTCAGAATCTTTGAGACTGAGAAGGGGATTAACTTTGTTGTCCCCAAATTTCAGTTGCCATACTGTGAAAAAAAAGGTAACTGAATCATGATCAGAACAGAAAAAGGAGATCTAAAAGTTTCAAATAGCTATAGTTGTTTTAATGAAGTTGACAACACTGTCCCACTGAGGCAAATTAACTGTGATGCCATAAGAATTTCCATGAATAGAGGCAACCCAGTGGGAGCAGGCATCATCCTATTCTCGTTAATGCCAATGTAGTCTTGTCACAGGTTTTAGTAGAATAAAATAGACAAAGCCCCCATTTAAAAAACAGTGTACTAGGTGGCAAAAGAACCTTTAGGATACAAGGTATCTAGAAATGCCTAGGCGAGAAGATGCACAGGGAATGTGAATAATGTCTTATCTCTAACAGATTTTTGTCCCTACGCCCAAAACAATGCTATGTTGCAGCACCTAACCCATCACACTTCAAAGGCACTATTTTTAAGTGCAGATGGTCTTAATTGCGTTTCTTGCAAAGAAGTGAAAACTCATTAGAATAAGTGACTATAAAGTCACTGAGAATCAGAAATCCTCATGGACTTCAGTAAGCAGACAAATGAACATGACATGTAAGTTCAAAATAATAGGCTGATTAAAAAAAAATATACCACAAAATAAACATTTAGTTCCTGATAGGAACAATGGGTTAATGTCTGTCTTCATTTACACCTGTGTACCCCTTTAGTTCATTTGATATGCAAGGAGATGAGTGAGAATGGAAGGTGTCTAATTTATATCTGTAACATGGTGTGAGAGAAATAATCTGGTTTTGCAGAAGATGGAGAAAATTTTTCTAAAAATGCACACACTGTGTGCCTTCACTTTCAGGTGATCTGGGCTTGATAATTGTGAAAGGTAGAAAATCTATGATAGCTGGGAAAACTGACTACCCTCTAAAGCTGACCACTGAGTGAGCTCAGTGACTTACCCAAGGTCTAAGAATTTAGGAACTTAGTAGGTCTCCTTTCTAATCTTCACTGTACAGGTATTTATGTTGAACCTTTCCCTGACCAGTAAACTTAATGTCAGGAAGACAGGCTTCTCTTTTTCACACCCTCTTGAAAATACAGCTAATTGAAGGTAATATTGATTAATACATTGAAAAACTGCTGCTAAAAATGTAATTAAAAATTTTCTGGCATTACTGCAGTTTTTGTTTGCACTGATGTCATGGCTGTTTTTTTATGTAAGCTGGCCACATAACAAAATAGCTTTCAGAAAATACTATTTCCTGATTCTGTAGTCTTGGCTTTCTAAATATGCTTTACTTCAGAATTATCCTTCTCCTCGGACATTTCCTAATACGGAATTCTGTGTCATGCCTTTCATTTCAGTACTTTATCTTACCAGGCTTGCTTTGACAAAACAAATGTTATTCTTACGTGCAAAATTATTTTTAAGAATGTAATGACTTTTCAGAATATCACTGTTGGAAAGCTGTGTTATTTCAAACCCCCCAGTATACAACATAGCTGTATTTGTCTTTTTTTGTACACCAGACACAACTGTCCCTAAAGGCCCTGCTGACACCTTCTGTTGGAAGGAGAAGCAATTGTTACGGTTAGTTTATTAGCTGGGTTCTCACTCGCTGCTAAAATAGGTCACTAAGATACAGGCACCTGGAGCAAATCAGTTGAATTGGTTTTTTGTTGGAAATGCTTTCTGAGCTGCTTTTACAATTTCTCTCTTTCTGCTTACTTTCTTGCCTTTTTTGCTATATTTAAGGGCACTGAAGTCAAGAGTGGAATGCAGCACTTGGTATCTGAACTTGGACCAAAGGCTATATATAGAGACACTCAAATCCATTAGTCTCCTGAGCTGTTGGTATTTGCCAATTCCTTCATAATCACAATCTGACACATTTGTAAAGGAAGTTACAGTGTGCATACTAATACAGCTTATTTTAGTATTTGCTCTCTCTGCAAGATCAAGCACTAATTTAGATGCTCAAAATAGCTCTCCAAACAAACCTGTGACTCTCCTGTTTCTCTCCTGTGACTTACAAAGAGACAGGGCTCTTGATTTGGGCGTTGAAAATGCAAATGCTGCTTATGCATATAATGAAAGTACATATGTTTAGGTACAAAAGTAAATATTCATCTGACATAGATCCTCAGTCAGAGTAACTCTGAACTTCAATTTCAAGCCTTGTTTGAAATGCGAAGTTTGTGGCCTGCCTCCTTTCAGCAGGACAGAGCTTTTATGCTGCATTAGAAAAGAATATAGGGAATTGGGCAATTAGAAAGATAGTTTAGGTGGGAAATATTGGCAGTTTTAGCTCACAAAAGCTTCCTAAACTCACATGTATTAGAGTGTAGTAGGTGGAGTCTTCTGGATTATTTAGTGTCTTGGGTTTCCGTGGCCTTCTTGGGGGTCTCTGCATTGGGCGAGGGTCTTCTACTTTGGCCACAACTGTAAAAAGCAGAAGATAGCAATGCTTATTTCTTCACAGAATGGGAGGATTTAAAAAAACAAGAGATAATTTCACCAAAGAGAGAAAAAAATGCACATAGCCACTTTTACTCCTTGCAGTAACTCAAGAAAGAAAATGATTTGGGCGTTTCCATCAGCAGAGAATGGATTTGTCCGTTTGAGTCCTGACTGTCCACAGGGACACATGCCACATAATGAATGCCAGGCTGGAGCAGCCCAGCAGTCTGCCTGACTCAGACCTCTCCTTCTGAAAAGGGCTGACGCTCCACATTCAGAAAAGGGCTCTGAAGGGTAGTGGCTACTGGGGGGCCACTGTGTCATAAAGGGAACATGTGGCAGAGATGATGTTTTTTTCAGACTCAAGTAATCTTTAAGGAGGGAACTAGCATTAGGCCTCTGTTTCAGAGGTTGGTCCTCTATATTATCATGGAGTAGATTTTCCTCAAGGCATCCTGCTTAGGCTTTTCATTTCAAGCCAAAGCACATACCACTGAGCAACACAGCATGACCATGTTCATTGCATCCAGTGCATCTAGCATATTCAAATTCTGGTGTCTATTTCTACAAAAACTTTTTGCAAACATGCAAAAAATGCTTTAACTCTAATGGAAACAAAATCAAGATCTTAACACAAAATGGAACTAGTGTCCTCTGGCAGCCTCCCAATTCAGAGTTAGACAGTGACTTGTGGATTATATTGGCTGGCATATAGGGAACTAGAAAAATGTCTTGGGTATTTGCTTGTTAAAAATCTAAATTCTGACAGTGCTAAGATACAGGGCTGCTAAGGGTTCATAGGCCATTATTCAGAGAGCCAATATAGAGTGCAGGATTCCAAGTGCCTGTTCTTGGAGACCACATACTCTGGGGGCCAAGGGACAGGAAATGCACAGCACAGGGAGTATGGTCACCTTCCACTCACTTCAGCTGTAGGCAAAGTTGACAGGGGTGACAGCAATTCCTTCAGGATGAAGGAGAAGGGAGTTGCATGGCAGCAGAACAATGATAGAGATGAGTCATAGGAACACATACAGGTGATGAATGAAGTCACAGGACAAGGTTTAGGCACAGTGAACCATTTGTCTAAGGTATTTTGCATTATCTAGTGAGGTTTTATCTTTTCCTTGTCCCATCAGAGCAATACTCAGTACAGTCCATGAGAAAAAAACCATGTCTTTACTCCTACATGAATGTATATATATATATGAATATATAATATAATGAATATATAAATAAACAGTGTGAGGGTAGAATGGGGATCTGGATCCCAATGAATTACTCAGGTGTGTTCTGCTGGTATTACCCTCTTTCACATGAAGACACTTTAACTCATAACCCAGATGTGCTAACTACATGTGATTGAGTCTTCGAAAGAAGAATGTATTTTGCTCCCTAATGACCACCAGAAACCTTTTTACAGGATAAAAACTCTCTCATATACAGCAGACATCTTTTTAATTAAGGAGGTAGCACATCATTTAAAATGAGAAACGATCAGTAATACATCAGTGTTGACTCCTGCAAAATTAGCTGTTTAAGTTTTTTGTTTTGTGTGATAAATAAAGGCCTGTAAAGGTCATGGGTATACAGAGGAGCCAGAAGGAATATTGTTAATTTAAACTGTAGTTGGATAATGATTACATTTATTGTTTTAGTTTCTTATCTGAAATGCAGACTGCTTCTCGTGTAATGAATGAACAAGTATTTTTTAACATTCTGCACTTAAGAGAACAATGGTGCTTTTCTAAGCCAGGTTACAGATAACTCATGTTAAACAATGAATTTTAGATGCAATAAATTCATTTCAGTAACCTGTATTAAATACAAATGACATTCCTTGATTTCAATAGGTATAGGAGGCCTGATTGTGCTCTTAATGTGGGGGCTGCTCTTACCTTGCTGCATTTCAAGTGGGCCACCTTGAGTTATCTGACTTTCCACTTGTGAAAGGGTAGAGTCATATTTTTCCTATTTTATTTTTAAACACAACAGGAGTCTAAACTGAAAACACTACCTTAAAAAAATCCTTTTAAATTCAGTGCAGTTGAATAGAAATACTTAATGTCTGTAGGACATTTTCAAAAACTGTGTCAAAGATCATAACTGCATGAAAATCTGAAAAAAGAAATGAAGCCAAACTGGGGCTTTAGGAAAATCCCAATGAAAAGGCTCTCATAATACCTAAAGATTTTTTACTGTCCCCTAAGAATTCATATCTGTGTATGCTGTTACATCATTTAATTCGTCCCTGTCAAACAGAAAAAGCATTATTGTATTCTAGATTACAATTATTCCAACCAAAATTACTTGTATATTTCTTGTGTTTGTGCTCTGCAAAGAAGACTATGTTTGCATTCAAAAAGTACCGCTTTGACAATGATAAAAAAAGGTTTTCATCTCAGTTCTTGTGCTGTACATACGTATGAGATATGCAAAAGAATGGTGGGGACAGAAATACCATGTTGGGGCAGGTGGTCCTCTAAGCTTGGACCTCCATCATTCCTTTTTAAAATTAAATATAGAGCTGAAAATGCAATTCTAAGTTTTGCTTCCAAATTACACAGGAAGATTTAGCTTTCTTTGTTTCACCAGCAAGCAAAGCTATGATTTCATTCTGCACTTAGATTTGTGTGATCATTGCTACTGAAATTCAGTAGATGTGTAGTTCCTTGTATTGGATTATACAAAGTACATTTTGCTTTTTATTAGTTGCTGATAATTTCAGAAATCATTTACTTAGTAGAATGGAAAGTGGAAGGCAAATTAAATACCCAAGGCTTATAAATGGTGAATTTGAGGTGATTGTTTTCCAGATGGCCCATACCTTTCTGCAGCAGGCAACGAAGCAGAAAGGAGGGTTGAAGTAATTAATTTATTAACATGGAAATTATGTTGCTTCTAGAGACCTTTACAAAGAAAAGGTTTATATTGAAGTCCAGTCTCTCCATAGTAAAGTATCTTGTAGCCTATTTTTCCTTAAGACTTCAAGCATCTCTAATAAGATCTGGCCATATGCTTTATATGCAAAAGAAGAACTGTTGCTTTCCCTCTAACAATCATTTGAATAGATACTTTGCAACGCTGATACAAAACCCATTCACACAGTAGCTGTTGAAGCACTTTGGAAGTGTCAGGTTGGCACTACCATCCCAATCCCACTAGCAGGGTAAATGAGATGCACACTAAGACTTGCTTAAGGTTATATCCCAGTTAGTTATTAGCAGAGCTAAGGAGCTGGACTGAAGGACTGTGCTGAAATTTCCATCTCTGCAGCCAGCCCACACCTTGCTTTTATAGCCACCTGAGCTCTCAGTGCTGCGACACATGCCCTAGACGCAGTGTGTAACAGAAACTGAAACAACAACATTTGATGCAACACACACATTCCTTTTTAAAGGCTTTACCAGGAGGAAGACAGGTTGAACAACAGGTTGAGAGGTGATTTTCCTCTTCAAACTGCCCAAGTGCATCCAGTCAGTACTTGGTTAGTAAAAAACCAAACAAACAAAAAAAAAGAGGTTTTGCTCTTGTGACTTGGATGCTTTACTTTTGACAGTGAATGTCAGCCATGCCCAAAGACATCCCCAGGAAGTTAAATCTCTCTTCTGCCCAAACCCGAAGCAGACTGTCAAAGCATACATTTGATCCAGTGATGATGAAAAGTTTAATAAAAGTTAAAGTCATTCTCCAGGAGAATGAATGAAATACAGAGTTAAGGGTCAGCAAAGGCACATGAACAGTGTGGTTGCCAGATAAACAGAAGGTTTAGCAAGTCTAAGGAAAATTCCTTATTCCTATCACTATCTCAGCTAGCTCATTTAGCACTACCTCAAAGGCTCCTACCTAAGTTACACAGCCAGTTCTACAAATATTAATACTTTCACACTCAGCCCTCACTGAAAGCTCCAGATATGCTGAAATGCATACAATATGTATGTGTATCCTGAAGAGCACTGCAAACTACAGAACTGTGGAGAGCTGCATGTGCTTGAAATGTTCCAGGATGAGCAAGAAATGTTTGAATAAAGATAAGTCAGTATCAAGAGCCCTTTAGGTTGAACTGTGTCTGTACATTCTGACATACAATGATAAGCTTGGAAGACAGCAATCTCAAGGAATCAGCATCCATGGATGCTAATGTAAATTAACTGTGACTTACAACAGATTTTATACTGAAGACTGGAGAAATAGCGTGGTTACAGCTGTGATAAGCATCTAAGTGATGAAAGGTCTTTATTTATTAGGCCATCTGGAGAAATAGATAAACCCACCTTCAGGTCATTTAAGTGAAATGTTACATGTTTGATTTAGAGCCATTCCACATCCTGTGGGGACAGAAGTATAAAGCCAAGCTCAGAATAAAGCAGGAAGAAAAGCAAGAGTAAAAGCAACAATCGTATAGGTTTTATAGAGGGACTTGGAAGTAATCAGAAAAAATGCAAATATAGTAACTGGAATTCCAGGATTTGGTAAGGAGAAGCTAGCAGGTATTACTGCTTACAACATCCATGTGCACACATTTTTACTGTTCTAATTGTACACTGCATGAGGATATAATTACTCAGGTAATTACTCTAAAAAGCACTGCTCTTTAGAATTCTGGTTAATAATTTTAAAGTATTGTTTGTTCATGGAATGTGTAATTGTGTAGCTGCATTTGGAAATTATGGTTGATGGCTGAAAATTCATAGCAATCTGGAAATAGAGGGATTATTCTGTTGCAGACCTAGAAGCAGAAACTGCAAGAACTGAGAAGTTTCCAATTGCATATAGCAGAAGTTGAAAGTGTTTGATCTCTCACACCTAAGTCTCACAGCCCAACTGAGGTGGAGCAGTTTCAGTCTCTGGCTGATATTGATACAGAGTCATATATATAATCATATACATTGGAAAACATCATCTAGTCCAGCCTTTGACTGATCACCTTGTCAACTAGACCATGGCACTGAGTGCCATGTCTGGCAATTTCTTGAACACCTCCAAGGATGGTGACTCCACCCCTTCCCTGGCAGTCCATTCCTATGATTAACAACCCTTTCTGTGAAGAAATTCCTCTTGATGTCCAACCTGAACCTCCTCTGGTGCAGCTTAAGGCTATGTCCTCTCATCCGGTTGCTAGTTGCCTGAGAGAAGAGACCAGCCCCACCCTGACTATAACCTCCTGTCAGGTGTTGTAGAGAGCATATAAAGCTATAACCCCAGCTCCTTCAGCCACTCCTCATAGGACTTACCCTCTAGACCCTTCACCAGCTTCATTGCCCTTCTCTGGACTCACCCCAGCATCTCTCATTTCTGAGAGCCTAGTGACCTGGGATTACTGCTTTTTAAGAGGATATTTAAGGAAAATGCCTTTAGTCCACTTCCATGACCTCCTTAATCTTATGCTCTGCCATGGATCTGACCAACTCCCAGCACAGATCTTTTATGTCCTGGCTGTATGGTGCCCAAAGGGCCACTCAGTAGCTGAGAACAGCCAGACAGTAGAAGTGTTTGGCTACACTGTTTTTCTCCAGTCCCACACCTCAGTGCTCCCTGCCTGACCGCTCACTTGCAAAGAAGAAAGCCTGGCCAGTGAATACTGCTGTGCTCACCCAGTGCTACACAGACTCCCTTTTCCTTGCAAAGTCTGCCCATTAAACTCTCATAACTAGTGCTTTGACTGCCTACAGCAGGAGGACTCCCAGAAGAAAACCCTGCCTGTCTCACTGCTTTGTCTAGCTGCAAAGGTCCTCAGCTGCACCGGAGTTCCCCACAGCATGTAAATTTCATTCTAAATATAGAAAGTTCCCTTCCTGAGATTTTGTACTTGAACTGTCATTTAATAATTAGAAGGATGGGCACTATTATGCATGTGGAGAAAAAGAAAAAAAAAATTGCTCCCATAATGATCAAATTCCTTTGACTTCAGGCTTTGACCTCAAAAAACTTGACAGCAGCCATTTGTGCCTCTATTCTGACACCACAGTAACCCAAGGCTCACTAGCAGCTCAAAGGTGGAGTTCTGGGATGCAGCCATTACATTTAGCTGAAAGCATTTAAGCAAGTAAATATAACCTACTCAGAGACTCTAGCCACAGTGAATATTGTTTATTCCAGGAACCTTATGCAGCTTGCTTTATGCATTTTATAAATACAAAAAATTCACTTAAGAACAATTTAACATTGTGGATTTAAGATTCATTTAACCTTTTGCTCATATGCTCTTTGAACTGCAAGATTTGCATTTTTATTAAAAAAAAAAAAAAAGCAAATGGTTTTGAAAATCCAAACATTTGTCACAGTACACCATCCACATGTCCCTAAGTTTCTCCCTTTCTCTGGGTAGCAATGTAATAAAATATTTTATCAGAGGAAGTGGTAAGTTATCAAACTGCACAATGGCCACCTACCCACAGACGAAGGCAGCCAAACATTCCTATCTAGCATACAGCTATAAAATACAATTCACATGTTACAGCTGTAAAACAACATATAAAACTAGTGAAGCTGACGAAGAAGTGTAAATAAATGTAAATGACCAAAGTAATTACAAATAGGTAAATACCACATGATTTAAATAACACCTAAAGCTCAACAATCCCTGCCTTCATAAGCATAGGACGGCAAAAGTAGCCATAGAGGGAAAGCTGCAGCAGAAGCATATCCTTCTGTGAATGTGTGTGCATAAATCCTACTGTACCACATAACGTAGGCAAGAAGACAGTAAGGTTCTTTCCTGTTTAATAGGCAGTGGATCACCATGTTTATCTGCTTCACTTTAGCATGACTGTCTGCTATATATTACCTCAAATATTTGGGGGTTTTTGTGGTTATTTTACTATATTCCATTCAGAAAGAAAGTACAATCCAAAATGTTGGTAACTCCTGTGTTTCAGACAGTACAACCTAAATGAACTGAACACAGGTATATTGTTACTTAAATAGTCTCTGCGTCTAGTTAGATCATATCTGTTATAATAACCACCTACTTAAGACAATGCAGCTTTGTGATAGAGCTATCTAAGGCTTGGGCTCCAATCACCTTAAAGGCAAGCTGGGGAATTACAGCAGTGTATTCTCTTACTTCAATGTCTTGTGCATTGGTCATAGCTGGAAAGAAAACAGTTTTCCTGCACGTGAATGATGTTCAAATGTAGAAAAAGAAAGTTCACATTCCACATCAACAAATGTGTTTCAGTGGAGTGGTTAGCACACTTTACTGGTGGAAAACTTCTGCATTGTGACATCACAGAGGTTTACAGCAGCACAGCATTTTCAGAGATAAAGGGAAGTGAAGTGGATGACTGCTCACCCCCTTAGGCAGGGTTGACGACACAGGTGACAAACCCTGCTGTGCTTTTGTCTCCTGTAGAGCTACTTAAATTATTAGCAGTGTGAAGCATAGACTTCGCTGCATTTTACACATGGTGTGAACACAGTGGTACATTTTCACCTGGTTCACTTGTGCAAGTGATGAGATCTTTAACTGATAAAACAGGGATTTGTGTATTCCCTGTCCCTCTATCTACCTCCTTTCTCTAGGTTCTGTAGGAAAATGTGTTAGAACCAAAATTTATTTTCCCAAGCATGCATTTTTAAATCATCAAGTTTATCTTGTCAGAAGTCAGCAATATTTAATAAAGAACTCCGTACAAACCCATTAATGACAACCACAAACATTGCTCTGTCTTTAATGAAAGATCATGGCACTGAATTTTCCATTTCCCATTTCTTTTCTCTTGCAGACTTTGGTCTTGGAAATAGGCTCAACTACGTAGATTATCTACCAGCAGCCAGTTTACACTTGGAGATCTAGCATTTGTAAACACCAAGCCCCATTTCAGCAGCTTCCTGATCTGAGAGGACTCCAAAGCAGGATTGAAGTACTTTTAGGATCTTTTCAATGTAGTCATGGGAACAGAAAGAAGTTTCATCACACATGACAACTGAATCCACAATGGTGTAGTGAAAATAGCACAGTGAGCTCTGGGGTAAGAGACAGTCCTGGATCTTACTTGTTCCAGCTATGCAGAGGCGAGCAGAGATCTTCCCCAGAGGCAGTGCAGTGGGCTAGCACAAGCCCTGCTGCAGAAATGGAGACCCACCCAGTTATCTGCCACATCTGCCCTCATCTTTCTCCACATCTGCAGCCAAGACATGGACTGAAAAAATTATTTTAACATCTATTCCAACTGAAGAGACTTGAGCAGCTCAATCAACTTTGTGGTCCTCTTGGTCAGGCACAGGTTTAATGATCTGCATGCTCAGAATCCCATGTCTTCCACCTTTGTTCTCCCCGTACTCCTCCCCACTGCCACCTAAGCTGCTCCAAGCATGGTTGCATTTTGGGAACCTTCACTGCCCATGTTAACTGGAATATAAATAACTCTGGAGTGTATTTCCAAAGGTATGTCCTCTTAAATGTGTGAGTTAAATGGAAACTGAATATTAATAAAACTTTACTTGCAGTTTTAAGGACATACCCACCAACATGGGTAGGAGTTACAGGTTTTGAATAACCTCCGTTGCATTTGTGGATAGCTAAAAATTTTCTCAGCATATATGTAACAAACTTTGATTAATTGTTTGACATATTACCTAAAAGACTGTTTTGTTTTTAAAGCACAGTCCCATATCCCACCAATAACACACACAGTTCAGCAACACATGAGTTAAAAAGAGCCAATATGGAACTGTTGCCAAATAAAAGTATTAGTAGAGACTCTATGCCTACGTCTCAGAAGGATTCATTCACCAACCTTAAAAAGCACTGAAACAAAATGCCAAGAAAAATTGTAAATACATAAATTCTAACCAGACTTGGATATTTCTCTAGAAACTATATTCCAGACATGTACTGATATGGGGCTTAATACAAAAACATACTGCCTGAATTATACGAAAAGCTAGAGCTAACTCATCTGCTAGTTTCCTGGCCTTTAAAAACATGACTAGGAGTTGCTTCTTGACAGCCCTCTTTACAAATGAAAATTCTGCTAACAGTAAGGTTAAACATTACCTGGCTGACAAACATGAGAAGACAGATGGCCATTAGCTTGTTTATCTTTGGACAGCATCACAGGTCTCAGCTGATGGGACAATATCATTTCATTCAGTTTTTGCTGCAATGCTAAATAGTCTTCAGATAATTTTGATATCTGAAAAATATAACACAAGTTTTTACATTATTATAGAAGTAAGTATAAATGTTCCAAGGTAATCAAAGGTAAAATAGTGGACTAGAGAACTAATTTAATAGGCATTGCTCCACCTATGGCAGAGTACACCTGTGGGCAAATGGCTGGGGGTAAAAATCAGAGGAGACTAAGAATTACAGGGTAAAATGCAGATGCTACATCCTGGATGGAATGCAGTTGACATGCTCCACGAGGACTCCCCACACAATAAACACCTGCTATGGGGGGTGGAAGGAAGGGTGGAGTAGAGATGCCGTGGCCTCCCTCCATAGAAATCCCTGCAGGGAAGGGGACATAGTCGTACTTTGTAGTTTGCAAGACGGCAGAGCACTTGTCAACCAAGGGAGACAGATGAAGATGTCCTGCTGCCAAGCCAACAACTATGCTGAAATCCCTCTCCTCAGATGAACTCGGTTCATTAAAGCCTAATAGGAATATTAAAGCACACCTCCATCCCAAAGTTACCTGCCTCTAAGGTGTGACCACCCCCCACTGGGCATGCACCCTGTATTCTTTTGAGACTATATCTTTAAAAGTGAAGCATGAGAATTTTATGCCAACTAGAAAAAAAGTATTTATGACTAAAGTCACTCAAGTTCCACTTAAACATAAAGAAATAGTATTAAAGTAGGTTGAGAATAGGGGAAAAATGGGGAAGACTCCACCAAAACTGCAGTGATCAGTTGATGGGCTGAACCTGTCTTCTTTCCCTGTAGGGATGCCTATTGAGTAAGAACCACACACTGCACTCACAGAATATTGCTATTAGGATTAGAGCTTGCTTTATAGTATAGTATACTGCTTTAAATACGTTTTTACAGGCAGATACTATATCAGCAGTCTTTGAACCTTACTAACCTGTCACAATTTGTATCAATAAAGAGTTTTATTCTGTAAACTGTTAGAGTGAGTCCTTTACAATTGCTAGCAGTTGCCAGCCATGGATAACATGTTCTAATAAAGTGGGAAGACCTGCTGAGAGGTTTCCCTTATGCCCTTGGCTTAGCCCTTCCTGAAAAGTGTGGTCTGAATTGCTCTCTGATCCAGTGGAACTGTTTGGTGACAGGTCCTCATTATGACACTGACAGACTAGTTGGGCACAAGGGTTTTGGCTTTCCCGAGGCACTGACAGACAAATGAAGCACTAAGGGCGGAGAAGATCTCCCCTTTTCACATGACCACATCCCTACTACATTTACCTCCCCCATCTCCCAAAGAAAAGGAAGACAAAAAAAAACCCCAAAGAAACCACATGGGGACTCCACACAGGTCCTGCAGCTACTTCTTACTGGTTCACACCTGTGAGCAGACGGTGCCTTGCTGACGCAAGATTGCTTCTACAGCTGTGTGAGAGAACATGTGTGTCCCTGACATCTACATAGCAACTTTTAGTTTCATTTACACAGACATTTTGCAGGTTTACTGAATTAAGGACCCTGATGGGTAAACAAACATTTCAACAAACAAAGGCAAAGCTTTCGGTTTAAAACATTATTTTTGCCAGTGCTCTTTGTTTTTTCTCCTTCCTGAAAAGGTTATTTTCTCTTGCAGACCAAAACATGCATTTTTATAGAACACATATGACAAATTCTCTGTCTTAGTTTAGAGAGTAAAACCTTGGTGCCACTGAAGTCAGTAAAATAACTTTGCTGTTCTATCATTGTTCAGAGTATTATGCTCAACATATGTTGCTTACAAGCTTCTTACCTGTCGTGAAAAGGCTGCCAAATCACAAGCCTCTTTCTCTGAGTCTCCCTTCAGTGTCTTAGAGTCTTCAGCTTCTGTACTGGTGCTTTCCCTACCTTTTGTTGTTTGAGGATTTTTATTCTGAACGCATACTGCTTCTGTTGGCTCCTTTATAGTTTTCTCTTGACTTTTGCAAGGTAGTTTCCCTTCTTTTCTGAGCTGTCCTCTCTTTCTGTAACCTCGGTAACTGCTCTGAATAACCACTGCTGCCTTCTCTTTGCCTTGTTCTTCTGCCTCAGCTTGCTTCCATGAGCCTCTTCTTAGTGACTCTTTTCTTATAATTCCTTTACATCCTGTAGGTATCACTGCTTCATGCTTCAGGTGGTTTCTTTCCACATCCCTGTCAGTCCTGGGCTGGACCACAGCAGATTCTTGATTTTGCTGATCTGCACTGAGTGTGTCTTGATTATCTTGATCTTGTGGGGGACTAGGTTCAGCTGTGATTTTGACAGATTTGGTGGGTAACTCTTCCAAAGAGTCCTGTTCTTCATCTTCACTAATATGTTCTGCTGTAGTATTCTGCATCACAGAAGCTGCCTCTTCTTCAGCAGATGTTTCCTGTTGCTCCTGTATGTTCCCTGTGTCACTGTACCCAGAGCACTCGCTGTCAGTGATAGCATCAGCTTTATCTTGAGTCTCCTCACTTGCTGCTTCTTCCAGTGCATCATTTTGAGCTGGCCGCAGTTGTGCTTCAAGGAATTCCACAGCAGATAATTCGTCCTCTGCTATGACAGCTGCTTCTTCTTCGGTTTTAGGAAGGGCACTCTTCACTCCAGTTGGACTTTCTGCATTGTCTTCAAGTTCTTCATCAGTTTCCTTCTTGCTAATGGATGCTGCATTTTCCATTTGTTGCTTTCTAAGTGATTCCCTGAATGGAACAGAGTTTTGGGTAAAAATTATAGCTTAAGGAGATGAAGGATAGTCACAACTTTCAACTACCTTTGGTGGTCTTTGTGTACTAAATGGCAATTTCATACATTGCAGCACAGGAAAGACTTAGTGCATATAGCTGGAATTAAAGATAGCAATTTGTGTTGTTATTATCTCTTAAAGTGAAAAGGGACATGATATTATTATTATCATCATTGTCATAATCATAATTATTATTGTAATTGTTGTCTCTCTAACTGAAAAGGGGCATTCCTGTTAAACTTAACAGAAAATTGCTAGGGAGACAATCTAGGTTGTGTGAGGGCTGATAAAACAGTAAAGAGTGAATGTAAATGTTAACAAAAACATAAGGCATAAACTTTTTAGCATCTCAAGAATGTATAAATACACACAATCCTAAAGGTACTGATGAAAGAAAACTGCCTTAAGTCACACTAGGAATGCAAGAAGAGCGATCATGGGCATAGGTCCAGATCATATTTAAAAGACATATTCCTTAAAATGTCTTTGTCACTATCAATAAAACTTCAGTGCTAGGTGAAATCTGTCACTCTATTCCTTTCTGCTGAAGGACTCTGGGCTCCTTCACAGCTGTTTTCCACTTCCCTGGACTAATCTCCACCTACTTAAACGTTATCACTGAAAAAATGATGGAGATGAGCAAAGTGTTACTAGCTCCATTTCAGAGATTGGGACTACAGCCACATTACAGAGGTATTTAGAATGTGATTCACTTCACCTAATTTGTAGCTGTTTGATCTGGGCAAGACAACTGGGTTCCCTCTGTCATCACCTATGCTTATCTCAAACAGTGGCTTAAGGCGAGAAGAACAGTTCCTTGCAGGCATCTCTCTCACTCCTGTCTGAACATTTTTTATGATGAGCTAGTTCCAAAAAGAGACTCATCTACAGATTCCATTAACATTACAGGTAGGCACAATATTGTTGATCTTTCCCCTAAATATGCTTTTATTCCCTGGGCTTGAAAAGATGATAAAATTGGCTACTGACATTAAAAACCTCCACATAAATTACATCACCTCTGCATACATATCTAGAATAATCCTAATTTGCTTCACTCTTATCTTACAATGTTGTTATTCAGCAATGTAATTACTGGAAAGGGACACATTTGAGTGATATAAGAGAAAATAATACTACCTCCTGCTTTGGAAGAACTTCCTCTCCTTATATCCTCTGTAGTGAGACTGAATTATTATTGCTGATTTATTTCTTGACTCAGTTAGTTCTTTTCTCTTCTTCCTGAGTAAGTATCCTCTGGCAACTGATACAAATTGTAATGCAAAACAACAAGCAATGAGTGTCACACACATTTCAGACAGTCAAAGGATAACAGCATTAAACAAAAGCCAATAAGGAAATACAGACCAGGGTGTCCATTATGATTATGTTTCATCTGAAATTATTATGTCCCCTTCTACATGAGGATACAAACAAGCTCTTTTCTCATATTTTATTGGACTAAAGAAAATACAGGAAGATGCAGAATAAAGCAGAGACACAATGCTATAGAAATGCCTCTAGAACACAGTACTCTGAGCTTCATGTACCTTCTTTGCCTGACTCTGGTAACTGATTTGACTCTGTCTTTTATTTCCCTAAGAAATGCCTGATTATCAGCCCACAGAGATTACCAGGCTGTCAACTGGCACAGGCTTGGAATTAGCTGAACATTCAACAGATCAGAGAAAAACTGAAAACTTTATAGCTCAGCAGTTACAGAAGACTTAGCTCATGCACCTTCTGCAAAGACTCATTCAAGATGTAAGCTCCACAGTAACCAGGTGCACTGTGGTATGAGAACTCCCTACTTGTGCTTTGTGGGAGGCACAAGCTAAAGTCTCTGTTATGAACCAGAAATAAGGACTCAGACATGGCTCTTCCCTGAGACATGTAGGTGCTGACTAGTCACTAAGACCTTGAGGCAGTTGCCAGCACATCGGTACCTAGTGCCATCTGAACTGCTCCAGGATAGCCAAGGCAACTACATGAAGCTGGGGGAAAGAACAAGACAGATGGGGCTTTCTGTAGAACGAAAGTTGGGTATACCACATGAAATAAAGTTGGAGGCCAGGCAAGATAACTAGGGCATCTCAAATGACATTAGATAGCAATATGGGGGCAAATGAGCTGAGTATTTGGTGGTTTTGAATAAAATTAATGAAACTCTAGGCTCTACTGACTATAAGAGCAGTTTATATACCTAGGTCACATTTAGACATCTACTTTGAAGTGTCCTAATCAGAAACTAAATTACATTTAGAATGTTGCTTCAAAAACTTCTGAACTTGCAAATAATTTTCTAATGGGAACTGGCACAGTCTCCACAGTGCTGTTATTTGGACAAGTCTGCAATTCCAGGGATTCAGCAAAAATCCACTAATCCCATGCAAAATAAAAAGAACACAGCATTTTTTCAAAGTATTTCTTTTGAACTCTAATTCCAAATGCCCTACAAAGAGTATGGGGATAGAACACTCTATGGTGCTTGAAATACCCTGCAGACATGGTAGAAATGGGAGCTCTTAACTCCAACTCTGCTGAGAGTGTTTTGCATCAGAGGAAAGGTCAAGCTCACTTAAGAATGAGAAGGGAAGATAAGCAGTCTATTTTAACACATTCGTATAACAGTGCTGAGTTTTATGTGCTTTAGCATTCCCATTTGTAACGTAGACCACCTTGGGCTCCACTAGGTGCAGTCATTCAGTGTAAGAAGCACCATATAAAAGGGACATAAATTAGACTTGAACAACTGGATATAGGATAAAGAAACCCAAATACTTCTTGGAAGTAGCAAAATTGGTTTTTATATTACAGTTTGACAGCCTTTTAGAAAAGCGTAAATTGTAAATCACTTGAAATACTTCTAGAGTTTCTTGAACTTCTGAGCCAATTCTTATTCCATTTTCATACAAAAGCAACCCAACAGGAGTTATTTTAAAACAAATCAAGTTATGTTGTCAATGAACATGTCACTGTAAGCTACATTTGGTCTTTATAGAGAAGTTTTCTGAGAACTTTTTATGAGATACTAGCTGTCTAAGCTTTGTTTTCAAACTGGGAGAGGAGTTTTGTATTGCTTTAGAAATAAATGGGGGAGGAGTGGGTGTGGAAACTGAGAGAGCTAAGTAAAAATGGACTTGCATTTTATCCTGGATTCTCATGCACTGAAAAAAAATTGAAATGAAACTGCAGACAGGACAGAGATGGGGGACTGGAAGAAACACTGGGGATATCAACAGAGCAAAGTGGTAAATTCATACTTTTGCATTTGCTAAATATCCTAATGTAACACAACTTTCAGATGTCTAATTATTTTTGGCACATTACTGTCCTTTATGCAGGTTTTAGATTGTTTTCTACACTGATGAAGTTCTACTGCTGCAGTGAAGTGATCTTCAGTACACACTAGCACCTGCTCAGTGCAATTAACAGATGCATCTGACAATGATTAAAACCGACACTGGTGGTGGTATCTCCTCCTGAAGGGATATCTGAGGTAGTTAAAATCTAGATAACCTGGTTACTTGCAGCACTAGCTCATATTTGGGTTGTCACCTTTGTAATTACTGAAAATGTTGTGCAGATTTGTGCTAGCGGTTTTTATAGAATCATAAAATCATACAATGGTTTGGGTTGGAAGGGACCTTAAAGATCACCTTGTTCCAATCTCCTGCCATGGGCAGGAACACCTTCCACTAGACCAGGTTCCTCAAAGCCTCATCCAACCTGGCCTTCAGTCTTGTGTCTCTCTAGCTGTACTGCTCCTGATTTCAGAGCTGCCTAGACTGCATCTGGCTTGGGGACATCTCTGTGGGTACAGGGGAGACCAAAGTACAGGGAGGAAAAAGGGATGTCCCACAGCATACATCTGGGCCCAAGGTCATTATCACTGCAAAAGAGAAACCAAGCAATGGCAAAAAAGAATAAGAGACATGAGTGAAATTACACATTAGAGCCTTCTCAAATATAACTGTTACTGATACATAACAAAACCTAGTCCTAACTGAACAGCCGGAATACACACATTATATGCAGACAGTGTCATATGGGTTTCAACAACACCACCGGTAATACTTGAACAGTTTAGACTGGGAGTGAAAAGGCTTGCTGTGGCATTTGACCATCCCACTTCACAGCTGTGGAAAGTGTCTCTAAACCGCTTGGAGGTACAGTTAACAGAATAGAGTGACCTATTTCAGCCACTGTATATAGATAGATAAACTATACCTCAGAACGTGTAAATGAGCACAGTCAATCAGTGTAGCTAGAATCTGGATCAACATATTGTGTATGGATAGAACAATACAAGCCACAAAACAAACAGTCCTTACTTGCTTGAAATCTGGTAATATATTCTTCCACTTTTTTATTATGTTTTGCATTTTTGTATTCCTTACGAGCAACAAACCCCCTGTAGGCTGAAAAGAGATATCAAAAATTAAATAATCCACTAGGTACAGAAAAGGCTCTAAGAATTAAAAAAAAGTCTGGAATTACTATTCCTCTATTAAAATATTCATAAATATTTTGCAGGCTTTATCTTTCAAAAAACATGGCAAATGAGCACAAATAGTAAATCTACATAAAAAACTAAATTTTCTGGTGAGTATAGTTGTGATGAATTAAATGAATGCAAAACACAAAATAATCAGAATGTAAAACAAGATGATGTTTGAAAGTATTAAAAAATTCAGTTGATGCCTCCATCAACAAGGTAATTGGCCTTATTACCTAGGACAGTTAATACATTTTATTTTCATTATTACATTATACAACCTTGTCAGTGCATGCCAGATTATTATTAATAACAGTATCATCTGTGCCATCACATCCTTCCATTCTTAATATTGCCTTTCAAATGTAACATTGAGAAGTTTAATTTCAGTAAAGAGATTGTCATAACCTGGTTAAAAGAAATTTTTCTTCATGAGAACAGATATTTTGTCAAATGTAACAGCAGGAAAAGAGCAAAATCCACATCCAGCCAGCACATTCATCTATCAACTGTACATATGCACTAGCTATAAGCAAAATGTTAAATGTTTTAAAGCTGTTACCTGACTGTATTTTAATAGCACTTTGTTCCCTTTGTTCCTTTATCTTTTTGTATCTCCTTGAACCCAGCCACCCTCTGACATAAGCTTGAATCAAAATAATCATGTCAACTGTCTCCTTCCGCATTAAATTTAGCTGCTCCACATGATAGTATTTGAGGAATACCTTGAAAAGAGTAGGCAAACAAGCAAAAGTTTTAGTTACCCTCACAGGCCCTGTATTTGCTCAATCCATTTAACATCAACAAGAGTTACAAGCTGGTTTCAAATGAGGAACAGAGTCTTCAACTGTAGTACCTAAAGCATCATTCTTGTTAAATTAGTTTACTTAACTCTCCCCTTCAGCATCTCTAGTCAGTGCCCGCTTATTCATGCTTTCATGTTTTAAAGTTCCAGTGCAAAACTCTGTAACTATAAATCTGTTTTCAAAACCACGAGGCTGACAGTTTTGCTAATCTCACAAATCTAATGTATGTTACATAAACATGATCCAAATCTGGAACCTTCAATCTCTCTGCTTTCCAATTTTAAATGTAAAGCATTGTTTACTTACTAAGTTGCTTTTATCAAGCATGAAACTCATATAAGCCCTTAAAAACTAGTCCAGCACAAGGGATACCAACACATTCCTGGTGTATATTAAAATAAAATGAGTAGAAAGACCTGTTCAATTAAGACAATAATGATGCTTATTTTGCAGAATTCCCTCAATCACTGACCACTTGTTGCTACAGATACAGGTTAACCTTAATTAAAGTAAACATAGGCTATAGATCTCACATCTCAAGATATGCTGCCTTTGATTGCATGTGTCTATTAGTCTCACTATGACAGCAGAGGGAAATAAAGGCTGAGGGGAGGCAACTTCATGGCTTCTTGTCCCACCTATCCATGAAGATGTTTCAGAAGAAGAACAGTTGTTTCTTCTTCACTCAGGTGATTTAAAATAGTTTAGAATCCACCTCCCTCTCTATTCATACCCTTCCTGGGTGCTTCTGTTGCATTAGCAAATAAAGAGACTTGATGCAGTACTTGTCTGATGGTTCTGTTTCTCTGTCAGACCTGAGATCTGTCAGCTGCGGGTGGGTGGGTGTCCCTCTCTGGCCCACTGGGAAGATCAGTGAGCTAGAACCAAAAGAAAGAGTATGGGAAAAGATGTATGTTTCTCTTAAGATAAAGTCTTCCCTCCACTTGACATAAATGGGATTATCCTGCTGTCTCTTCTCCCAGTGCTCAGCAATGTCTGTCACAGAGGCCTGGCGCTGGAAAGCCAAAACCTTTCCCTTACCCTTTGTGAGTCTGTTTGCTCCGGGGAAGAAGTTTGTAACTTCTTTTCCTTAAGAAGATTGAACTAAGCTCACTGGGATCCTTACTATGACATTTTTTGAAAGAAAATGCAAGCAGTGTTGGTCTCACGTACTGCTTTGCATTGTGGCCTCACTAAAGCTGATGAGAATTTTAACCCTTTATAGGGTGAGGATTTCAGTCAGGTATCAGGAACAGTATCCAGCAAAGGGAGTTTGTTTTTTTTAAAAAGCAATAGAGACCAAGAGCTACTCCAACCAAATGAGAGAGAAAACAAATTGCTTAATAAGTGAACAATGGCACACTGCAACAATGCAGATACAGTATATAAAAAATTACTTTAGTTTTTCCAAGAACCCAGTTGTCAAGGCGGGCTTTCTCCAAGATGGCAGCACAGGTTTCCGGGCTGACTGGAGGATCATCATTTGTTTTGTAACAGATGAGGTAATACCTACAGACAAACGTATGATGCTTTATTTGATTAATAAAGAGCAGTATATACAAATACATTTAAACCGTTCATGTAAATAATAGAAACAGTTACATGAAAGAAAACATAGTACCGAAAAAACAAAGCAGCATATGAAAGAAATTGCTGTGATTTATGCGCAGTACTGAGAAACTCAATCAAGAGTGGATGAGTGACATATTGCACACCCTCGAGGGTTGTTTAATTCTATATCAACACCAGAAGGCTTTAAAAAAGTGTGCAATTCAACTAGAGTAGTGCACCAGTTCTTTCCTGCTCTCTGCATTCTGTGAAAATTATTTCAGTGGCAAAATAAAAACATTTTAAAACCTTTTCTGCCTAAATTATATTATTTCATATGTAGAAATGTAATGAAAATTTCATATCTTAGCTCATGTGCTACGCCATCTACCGTTGAGATAGTTAATATGATATGAGATGCCTCCCAGCTCTTGTTACCTCCTTGGATTCAGCTTTGCAGGTCCTTTTGGAACATGTAAGTGCCATTATGACATATCATCTGTAAGCATTCAATCTGCCAAACTCATTACTCAGAATTAATTCTGACTAGGAAAAGAGGTCAAGATGCTCATGCATAAAAATTACGCGTAATACACCAGCTCAGCTGCTGGGTAGGAAAGTTCTTGTTTGTTCCAGGACTTTCCAAAATGCTTTGTAACAAAATTAATGATATCTATCTTGGGTTTTGTCAATTCAAGATAATTCCATGAATTATGTGTGCTTCCTGACAGTATATTCTGCTTTTTTTTCTTGTTATTCAGCCTTTATACACAAACTTTGTGTTTTCCAGCTTTAAATAATGGTAACAATTTGCTCAGGGAATAATAAAAAAAGAGACAATGTTGATTTCTCCAGTATCACCTACAGTTCCCTTTCTTTTTCTTTTTGTAAAACACAATGAGTTGGCTTATTTTTATCCTAACATAATAATGTTGCCATTATCTCAGGTCCACCTGTAACTCTCAACTATTAGAAAAACGCAACCCAAAATAAGAAGACAGATACTTAATAAAAATCTTTTTTTGTTTGAGGGTCGTGTCCTCAGTGCCAGACATCTGCACAGCCTCACTGCAATCAGGGACATGCTCTCTGGAGAGTTACCCCACTAGAGTCACTGCTTTCCTCTCTTTCCTGACCAGTAAAGTTTTTTTTTTAATAAAAAGCAGTCACCAAAAACCACAGCACCCCTTGGTAAGGTCATAACTATCTTTTCCCATGCTGCATTCTTCCACAATAGTAATAGCCCCAGGATTATTCTTTCCAGAAACAGCGTTATAAAAACATCCCTTTGTTGTTCCCCTCTCTTCTCATGCATCTGCAGCACTCTGCTACTAGCTCTCTTTCTAGTGCACTATTACTTTTAAGTGCTTCTGTCTGAATGGGTATCACTTCATTCTTCCCAGTTTTGAATCTCCATTCCACACATCTCTCAGAGTCTTTATTTGTAACAGAGAAGTACAGACTTCTGGGGCAAAGGAAGAAGATAGTTAAAGGAATTATAAAATCATACTGAGGTCATCAGTCTTCTTTTTAACAAGTGACTAATACTTAGGAATTATATTTTAAAAAAAACTATACACCTAATGAACTTTTCAGCCCTAGACTAGCAATACCAAATTATCATCTACCCTGGACAAGCAGATGCTGCACAATGCTGAAGGCCAGGAGTTAGAGAAATTGCAGTGTTCTTTGCATGCTGTGACTCCAAATTCTTGGCTTTAATTTGAAGTATTACACTTCTAGACCTCAAGTCTTTGAAGAAACCTGAAGATCATAAGCAAGTAAATCTTTACCCAAATGCACGGGGATCCTGAAAAACCATCCTGAGATGCATCATCTTCCCCTACACACCCAAAACAGGTCACTAATCCTGTGCCTGAACTGCTCTTTGTCACCCAGCCTGTAATCTTTGTCACAGGAAACGTCTTTGTATTTTTTCTTTAAAGACCATGCCAAAAACACTGCTGATGCTTAACAAACACCGGACAGCAATGGTAGGAGACAAAAGAGCTCCTTCACATCAATGTTACCGTTTGATGAAGTTAGCGAATAGTATACGGTGTGAATAACCCTGTCTCCGAATTCTCGCTGTCTCCAGAATTCCTGTGTAACGCAGCTGAACCAACACCTTTTCTTTGTCAAACTTGTTTGCCTGACGGTCGTTGTTTGGCTTGATGCACCTGACAAAATGAGGCTGGCCGACGACCATTTTGGATAACAAATCCATCAGAGAATACTGCAAAAAAGTAACAAGAGATCTGCCACCAGGGTATTCATGAAACTTGTATATAGGTGCATGTGTAGTTGAAATTTCATTTCATGTGATCAGAATCGTGTCCAAACCCATTTATATTTCATTAAGCTGGCTCTTAAGGAGGAGATGAAGTAAACGACCCAACAACAATTCTAGCTTTGGTAAGATCTCTAAAGTTACTACTTGAGAGAAACACTGACTCCAAATAAATGTACCAAATTTCACCAAGAACATTCTCACAAACTTCCATAATGTCCAACATACAATAGAAACTCTCCTTACACTTATGTGCTTATCTTGGAGTTTTGTCAGTTAATTATAGCCCACTTCATTTTGTTGTTGACATGTATTTGAAGACCCTTGTTCACCCAGGGAGTAAATCATCCATCTATGGATGGGAAGTGGAAGAGCAGCAACCCACTAAATATTTCCACCCCTTCATTAGATTGGAGGAAACTAAGGCCACCCCAGAAGAAGGGCTGCTTAAATTGCTCTAATATTGGCATATCCTGTTCATTGTATAGACTGATGCTGATACTGTAGCTGCCCTGCCAACAGGAAACTTTCGAGGAGGGCAAAACTAGAAGTGCATAAAATCACCACTCCAAAGCTGTATTTTTCCCACCTCACCAGGATACCAGACTACCAGAGGGGATGCAGCTTGTAGCTCCCCATGCCAGCTGAGGGGAATCTGGCTGTAAACAACCTTGACTGGTGTTTTGTAAGATTACTTCATGGGAGGATCTTATTAAAAAACAAATGAAGAGATTCATTCCTCAAGATGTACTGACTCAACAGAAAGAGGCAGCCAGGAGGTAATGCAGTTCAGTGGTAAGTTGGATACATGAAACCAGTGTAGGACGTCAAGAGCCATATGCTTCCTATTAAAATGTGCAATTCCATTCTGGACAGAAGCTGCATCATGCCTCAAAGTGCTTAATTAGCTTCATCACTAGTGTGCCAGTTGAACACAAACAAGTAGGACATGCTAATGGATAATTTTTTTCCCCCCACAGTCTGAGGTGGCATATGCTCTTCTCAATCACCCATAGGTTTCTGCATATGAGTAAACCAGTGGGGCTGAAGCTGAATGTTCATTTAAGAGCATTAGCTATCATGATCTGGGAAAGGATTTCCACTACAGAAAACAGTATCAGAAAAATGTAAATATAATTAACTCATTTGCAGCCTCTGATGCTAGATGTGCCAAGACCGCATTGAATCACAGACATTAGGTTTGAATGGGAGTCAGTATTTTTTTGTCTAGAACTTTAGAACACCATACAGCTTTGGACTACCATGGCACTTAGCCTGAAATTATCCTTAATAGTCCACAAAAATGTGCAATTTTATCTACTAAACAGACCCTCTAGGTGGAAAACCTTTTTCTGATATCCAACCTAAACCTCTCTTGACTCAGCTTCAGACTGTTTCACTGAGTCCCATCACTGGTCATGAGAGATCAGTACCTGCTCCTCCACTTCCCCATGTGAGGATGCTGAAGACTGCAATGAGGCCTCCCCTCAGTCTCCTCTTCTCCAGGGTGAACAAACCAAGTTATCTCAGCTGCTCCTCATGAGGCTTCCCTTCCAGACCCTTCACCGTCTTTGTTGTCCTTCTTTGGACACTCTCTAATAGTTTAATATCTTTTTGATATTGTGGTGCCCAAAGCTGCACACAATATCCAAGGTGTGGCCGCCCCAATGCAGAGCAGAGCGGGACAATCCCCTCCCTTGCCTGGCTGGTGATGCTGTGCCTGATGCCCCCCCAGGACAGGGTTGGCCCTCCTGGCTGCCAGGGCACTGCTGACTCATGTTGAACTTGACAGCCACCAGGATCCCCAGGTACTTTTGACAGCACTGCTCTCCAGCCTCTCTCTCCTTAGTCTGTTTACATAACCAGGGTTGCCCTGTTTCTCATGCAGAATCTGTCACTTGCCCTTGTTAAAATTCATACGGTTGGTGATGGTCTCTCTAATTTGCTGAGGTCTCTCTACAGGGCCTCTCTGCCCTTGAGGGTGCTGACAGTTCCTTCCAGTTTAGCGTTGCTAGCAAACCTACTTAGTATTCCTTCAAGTCCTGTGTCCAATTCATCAGGACCATCACCTCAGCCACTTTGTGGTTTGCTGGGAGAGATGACTAAGTAAGAGTTGGAAATTCAGAGCTGGGCCCATGTGAACCATCAGTGTGCACCACCACTTTAGAGGAAAGAATGCTCATCACAGCTACTTTCTGCTGCAGGACCAGCAGCACAGCTAGTGCTTGGGAAGGTCCACAGTGCTGCTGAAGGAGCCACAAAGATTGACTCAGGACAGCCTCTGAGCAGTGACCATCAAGAATGTTCTCTGGAGCTCCTGCATCCAATTAACTTTGCCCTCTTTCTTAAACTCCTGAAGAAATGCTGTATCATTAATGTCCAATCTCCCTTTATCTCCCTTGGTGGAAAAACAAGCAAGTGAAAGACTAATATTGATCATCATACATCATCATGACAGCAATGTGGCTGTGTAATCAAATACCATTAAAAATGAAACATCACAATCTCCTCTAGATATTTCTATTGCCCAGACCCCTGCATCATATGTACAGTTCACAAACTCTAAATGGATCGTGCTTGACTCTAAGTAAACAGGTGCATTTCAAAAGGTGAAAGAATAAACATTTATTGTGGTCTAGAAATATTTATTAAAAGATTTGATATCTTACTCTAAAATAAGAAGCAACTGTCTGTGTTTTCATGCTGGTTGTCTCTCTAGGATGATGTCCAGTATCTCCTGCTTCATTCTATAGAGATGAAGAAAAAAAATTACACTTTTTATGTCTAGTGAGCCTGTAGTGCCACAAGAAAGCACACCTTTAGAGAACATAAATAATTAAAAAGGTATTCTAAACAGCAAGTTACAACATGACCACTAGCACAAGTCAATTACACCAGTACTTTACTTTGCTACGCAATACACAAACGTTCACGCACAGAGGTCACAATTTGGTAACAGAGCATCTAATAACTGCCACAAATAACCTGACAATGTCTGCGGTCCTGTGTAGTTATTTCATGATTGTAGTTCTCTAGAGAACATGGCTATACTCCACACCAATATTTTAATTTCTCTTTTTGCTAAAATACAGCTAGGAAATAATACTTTTTTCCCCAGAAGTTGTTATAAAACTATAGCCAGAAAGAAGGGAAATGTTAGGTTTTTACCTCACGGAAGGAATATGAATTGCACAACACAAAGATATCCAGCTAAACAGAAAAGAAAATAGGAGAGGGAAAAAAACCAAGGAAGGGGTTACTTGCTTACTTTTAACACCAAAACCAGTATTGCCTTTCTAGTTTAAATTAGGGTTCAATGCAGAATCACAAAATCAGTTTCTTACCTTTGTATGACTGATTGATTTCTGGGAGGTCCACATTTGGTAACTGACTGTAGTTTTGCTCTTAGTGTGTGCCAAGTTACCTATGGAAAGATGGAAGAAAGCAACCTTGCAAAGTGCTTACATTTCATCTAAACTAAAACCGAGGTTGAACCACCTTATTCATGCCCCCAGTGTAAGCATATGATTAGAAATGTCATTGACTTTTCAGAATATGGCCTTGTTTCCCCTTTCACCCTTGAGATGGAACAAGCTCTGTAGAAGTTGCATGAAGCTGGAAAAAGATGATTTTTCTCCTTCAACTCATGTAATCTACTAGATAAAAAAAAAACCCCAAGACTGCAGCAGAAGGTAGGAAAGATGCATCTTAGAGTATCCATGTGGTTTTACCCTAAGAATGTTACAGTACTACTATAGTTCTAATGCTACATATGTATTAGCTTAAAAAAAAAAAAGTGCTAGCACCTTTCTCTGGTCCTGAAGACAAGTGACATAGCATGACTCAGACTTACACAGCTAATTCTATACTTCGCTACTCTTTTAACCCCTGAGTAAATATAAGGTTGCATCTTTCCACAGAGCTTGCTGGAAACAATTGTGCTTTCTCTTGATGTGTGCCCGGATATTCCGGGGAAGCTCCCGGCTGACATGGTCCAAAGCTGTCCCAGGGAGGCATTCTAACCATTAATCAGAATGGGCAGTCCTGTGGGGGTGTTTCAGCTACTGTTCACTAGCTCTGTTTGGTTTACTAGCATAGAGTTATGACTAGCATTGGCTTATGACTCTAACCTTGGAATACTTAATCAAGCATACCTTCATATGATGACTTTGTAGGTGCACTGGCATGGTTTACACATTATGCTTTGAAAGGAATAATGAAAACTCTGCTGAGCCTTCCATCATGTCTCCCTTTGTTGATAAACCCTAACCAGTGCTGCACACTGCCACTGCTTCTGCTAATAACAAAATACCTCTGGGATCTCACTCTCCACTAGGAGAGCCTGTATCTCCCTGTGCTCAGCTGCTATCAGTAAAAGGTGAGTAGGAGTTGGAATAACAGGTGCAAATATATGGCATGGTGAGCTAATGCATCATGTATTATGTGATAATATCAAGAGCTAAACCTCCCTTGGCTTCAGCTGAATATCACAGGGTGGGAAGGAAAAGGAGAGGATTACTCACACCTAACTGCAACTCTCTGAAAGTGAGGTGTCTACAGGATTCCTGCCATATTAAGTGGAGAGAGGCACCTTCAGAGGAGATTTTTCCCATCCTAAGAGAAACATCTGAGATAGGCAAGATGGGCTGGACTCTGGACAAATCTCTAAAAAAAAAAACAAACCTCAAAAAGTTTAGGCAAGGTCATTGAGCTCTGTGTTTTCCCAGAACTCTCACTTAAAATGGAACTGTTAGGATGTTAGGAGTCCCAACCTAATATTAATACCTAATCCTTTAGAGATAAATTGCACTGAGATAAAACAGGCAATTTATGTATGCCATGTCCAAAATATAGGCCAGTGACTTACCTGATCCTTTCTTTTCAGTCCTCAACTCAAGAAATACACTCCACTCCCTGTCTTGCTCACCTACACTGAAGAGAGGACCCTGAAAAAAGTCTCTACCACTTCCTTGGCACTTGACCAGACCAATATCTCCCCTGCAACTTGAGATGGCTGGGGGTCCATTCTGTATGCATTCCAGGGTTGGAAAGTTAAGCCACAAAGTGTATAATGTCATGAACGGGTGGTCGTATGAAACCTAGTAGTGGTCATCGTGAAGCCTAGAGAAGATTAAGAAGATTACCTCACCAGCAATACCTGTTTTTGTGAGAGGATGAGTTACCAGCTGTCGCGTCAAGTTGTTTTCAGATGATCGTAGTAGAAGCACAATATCAGCTGGCAGAGTATCTCTATTTTTGGCTAGAAATCCACTTGCATTATATAGAACCTATTAAAAAAGTGCATTTATGCATCTTCTTGGCTTTTGAAAAGTAATTGTAAATTTAAGCTTTCTGGACTATGGCTTTTAATATATCAAGATACACAAATAGTTTTTCAGCTATCAGACTCACTCTTGCTTGCAGTCTTTCTTTTGATCTTTGAAAGGTCTAACTTTTTAATACTATGAATTTAATAATAATCTTTAATAAGAAATAAAAAAACCATATTTAATAATATGATGCAGATCACTAAAAGCAAATCCATAATTCCAAAGTAGCTTGAGACATTTATTTTTCCTAATGCAGACATGTTAATAATATAATCCATGCTTAGCCAGCATGGATTTATCACTAGGACAAGTGTATTGTAGTTCTCCTTTACACCAGTATATGTGTAAATGCACAATTAATGATGCACTTGGTTTCAACCATATAACACAGGATTACCCACATGACTGTACAATCTTTCTGTGCTATTCATATTGTGCTGTACTGGACTCAGGATTTCCCACTCTTCCTAGGGATCTCTGTATTAATCGTAGAGGAGGTTTGCAAAATCACAAACTGCATATTGGCAATTGAAATCTCTCTAAAAATTTCAATAATGGTATATCTAACTCAAAATATAACTCCAGGCTCTATCTCAATAATGCTGTAAAGAATCCACAAGAAAACCTGACCCTTTACGAGGGTAGAAGATACAGGCATGCTTAATTTAGAAAAACCCCTCAAAAAACAATTCAGTAACAGTCTTAAATTAGGAAAAAGGCCTGTAAAGAAAGAGGAAATAAATTGTTCTTCAGTTCCACAGCAAACAGGACAAGGAATAATGAACTTACATGACAGTAATGGACACCTAAGTTAGACAGTAGGAGAAACTTCCTAATGAAAAAGCTTGTTGAACGCTGGAAAGGGTTGATGGCGCACTGCTGTAATCCCCATCTGCAGTGGCTGGTAACAGGAATGGTACAGGGAGACTTAACTCTCCACTCCTCAACAGTGAGATGTGCTGTGCTGGTGAAGTGCAATTCAGCTGGAGACGAGGTTCAGAGGATTTACTGCAGGCTCTTTGTAGCTAACTGGGTAAGTTATCTTCCAATGGGCAATATTTGTCTCTTCCCAGGCCAGCTGCTCCAGCACCACACAGATCCAACATGGTTTTCTATGTGAGGCATCAGTGCTCACACTGAATGCTTTAAAATAGCTCAAAAGGAGGCAGGAGCTCCTGCTTTCACAAGACAAGGTTTGTGTGCCCAGTGTCATCTTGCAGCAGTGCAACAGCAACTCCTCCCGAGTTTGAAAGGCACATGCAGCAAGTCACCTTGCACAGGAAGGCAAGACACTGCTCATCAAATGAAGCAGAAAGCAGGGCCTGCACTGCCTATCTGGCTGATGACAAAGTACAGAACTAAGCAAGGCTGATGGGGTGTAGGAGATAGTAGAAAGAATGGAGTGAGATCCTGATTAGAAGCAGTGGGAACAAACACGGTACAGGACTTTGAGAAGCTAAGGGGAAGAGCACCAAGTTGCATTATGTAACTTGGTTTGTGTTGTGTTTTGAATCTTCTGTAATACAGTCAGTTCATTTACATGGGGACATTTAAGAAAAAGACACTCCTGCTATTACCTTTTTTTTTTTTTTTTTTAATGAGGGATAATAACTTTCCAATTCACTTTTGACATGTGTAAGGCACTGCCAACATTTCCAAGTCAGGCCTGAATAGATGACAGTTGAGACCCAACCCAGTTTACCTCTTCTATTTCCTTCCAGCCCTACCACTCCACAATCCCCAACTAGTATCATCAGGTCTCTTACCTTTCCTGCATAATGATAAATTCCAAAGGTTAGATCTACTCTTTTGGGTCTCCAAAAATATTTTGACTTCAAATTATCTTCAAACTTTTCTGAAATGAAACATATAGCTTATCTTACTGGGGTTACTGTACAATAATTTTCTTCTGAAGCTGTATCCCTCCAAGGATATCACCTGACTTCTCAGGCAATGCAGAGGCACAAAACAGACACCACCATTTTCAAAGGCAAAGATACTGTAATGGTCTTGTAACAAAAGGCAGTGGATAGAGAATATGGAAGCTCTTGGACAAGTTAATTACTTACTTGGTACCAATTCTTTTCTGTGTGACCTCAGAAAACCATAGAATCAGAATCATTAAGGAGGGAAAAGACATCTAAGATCATTGAGTCCAACCATTAACCCAACACCCTGTGTTCACTGAACCATGTCCCCAGGTGCCACATCCATGTTTTTTGAACACTTCCAGGGCTTGCCTTTCCAAGATTTAGATCTTCACATATGAAACAAGGTAATAATCTTTTCTAAGGACTCCTTGAGGAATTGTAAGGAAACATTTACTGATTGATTGAGAGCCTCTATACTCTAGACTAAAAAGTATGAGGATAGAAAGACATAAGCTTATGTAATTGCTTTAGCATGGGCATTGTTACTGGATGTTATGTTTTGTGATTAGGTGTTGGTTAAAACTCTGACTGCACGTTCAAAACCAAGCTAAACAAGGGTTTATCTGCACAGAAATACCACTAAAACAACAGAATCGATGAAAGCCACAACTACTCAGCAGCACTAAAATATTCAGGATCTGAATTACAACACATTTAGATGTTTTAATTTCTGAATAGAAAAAAACCAGGAAGCATAATTTGCTGAAAGGCACTGAAGCATGTTTGCAGCCATTTCTCTTACAAAAGTATTACACTTCTTGTTCAGATATGGCTCATCAAAAAATTTCAGAGCTGAACATGACTCAACTTTGCAAACAATGTTCGTGCCATATGAACCTAAGGTTTTAACTCAGTTTGATCTTTACCTTTCAAACCCTGCAGCTAAAAATTCCTAAAGGCAGGAGAATTTGAAACCTGGATCAGCAGTTTAGGTTCATTTGTACTTTTGATGTTTCTCTATGAACTCAGAGGACACAACCATCCCTGCCTGCATGTCTCCCTCAAACATAGCATGACACTGGAATGGGAGCTCACTAAAAACAAAACTAACATGTAGTCTAAACTGTACATGTCAAACAGAAATCTAAAGAAGTCATGCTGCAAGACTGTGAAACAAACCATATACTTACCTACAAGTGTCTGATCTGTTGCTTGTGGGAATCGACTTTCCTCATCCAGCAGAGACAATAAACCCATTGGTTTCTGCAGGAACATATCTAAGAGGGGCCTGTTGTCCTCATATTCTATAACTCTGGCATCAACACCTTCATAAAGGTATTCATTCTATAGCAAGCAACAGAAGGCATATTCTTTTTCTGTGTATACAGAACCACTTCAGGAAATAATTCACAAACTGTCAGTTGTAGCAAATTAGAACTACATTAAAAAAGTCTGCCACAGGACTAAAGACAACAAGGTTTTGCAGAAACAAATGTCAGTTGGGTATTTGCTTTGGAATACGTAAATTCAACATTCTTATGGTATATTTGGTAAAGAAAGACACTTTCCAGGAATAGCAAGAATTAAAGAAACAGAGTTGAAGATGATAAAATATAGTGTTTGCAGATGAAGACTACAGGGTCTAGTTACTTCCCTGGTATGCAATATAAAAAGTATTTCTTAATCATTTAGAGCTACATGTATATTCCCAACTCATTGCTCACATCTATATGATGTACAGTGGACAAGATTTACAAAAGTGACTACAGATTACAGCAGCCTTACTTGTTTGATCGCTCTCCTCTAAATGAAGAAAATTCTTATGAGAAGAAAGGTCCACATACTTCCTAAATTGTGTACATACTTCCTAAAAATTAAATAATTTGGCTCAGATTTGCCTCTACCACATTTTCACTCCTTTTAAGGAACTAGGAAAGGGTAATCCCCGAGATTAAAAAACAGCAGAAAAGTTGGTGGGGTGAATTTTTTTGCTTGGTTTTTGGTTTGGTTGGTTGGTTTGGTCTTGTTGGTTTTCTCCTTAAGACTGCAAATATCTTTGGATTTCCACCAGACTGACCAAAACAAGATAGATGTTGTGTCCACATGTGTTGTGATGGTTATATCTTGAATACGTTTTAGATTATAGCTAAAGAATACAAGAATGACCTTCCTTAATCCTTTAGCAAGGCAGAGGACAGGCACAGATTTACCAAGAGAAGGATGCTCTGGGGACTGCCACGCCTCCATTATTTTTGCCTGCGTTACACAAAGAATAGCTGTTACCCACCCCACAGTGCTCCTATTTGTACCAGGGCTGCCTTCAGTCCTGTGCATGCTGTACTGTGAAACACAGAGTTTGAGCCTTTTGATTTACTTTAATCATCATCCCTCGGCCAGAGTACAGGACTTGTAAAAGTCTTGTATTTATGTATGGTGTTAACATGATAGGTTTGCTATCCTGAGTTCATTGTGAGAAGAGTGTCATAAACATGAATGATGGCTAATATTAATGAGTTCAAAGACCTCTAACCCTGAAAGACCTCTCCTTATGTGTCACTCACTTGAGTCTGAATGAGTGAAGAAGGCAATACATTGAGCATTTCAAAAAGAAGTTAACTGCCACATGCAACTGAAAAGCACATGTTATTAGATTTCATACCTCTTAATCTTTCAGCCAGAGAGGAACAGCAAACAGGATAAAATCAATAACACTATCCCGAAAACACAGGAAAAAATAAACAAATCTGCTGATCCATTTGAAAGGGGACACGAAATATATACTTAAACCCTTCTAGTATCTAGATTCATCTAATTTCCCATAACACTCTTCACTCTAAGGATAGGTTATGGCTCAGTTTTTATGCTATACAGGGGTGTAACCAGTAAGAATCTCTCCTACAGCCCCATGAGGGCTCCTCAACTGAGACACATAACATTAACTTCATTCATGTCTCCCTTGAAGCAGTGGACAGGTAGGGTTTTGCTTTTTATTTTAATCAATGACCTGAGTAGCACAACAAGACAGGAGAGTAATAAATGTATCACTGATACAGGCAAAGAAGTTAATTATATACCTGTAGAAGCTGGTGGCAGAAAGGGAATGAGTCTGTGTTATCTCCCGAAGATAACACTGGAGTAGGGGCAGCTTAACTAAGGGCTACAGCTGTACTGACACACGGATGTTATGTTCATGGAACCAGCTGTTACTGTTTATGATTATCAAGAGTACACTTATCAAGGAGGCAAGGGGAAGAGATTGCTCAGGATGAATCTATCAGAGGAGAGTGTTTCTGTGACGCTTGGATATCCTCAAACAAGCTCTCACAACCAATTTATCTGATGATTAACTTTTTCCAACTTCAAATGCTTGGGAGAGAGCCTGGTTTAGAGAGCTGATAAACGTGTTCTCCTTGAAAACAAAAGGAGCCCTGTAGTAGCTGTACTGCTATGCTGTAACAGCAACATCTGCTGTGATCAAAACTAGGTAACATTACCTTGTGCAACTTGGTTTCACTTAATGAAAAAAAGAATTATTAAATGCATTGGGAAATGGTCTTCATGCTTAATAAAGTAATGGCATTTTGCTGAAAACATGTTATGATGACACTTTGGTTTAAATGAGAACACCAGAGACTTTTTCAGAATAAACTTTTTCCATCTTAAAGCATAAGATTAAATTGTCATAAGAAGGCAAAACAAACATTGCATACATTTAATGCAAAAAGTATCACCCTTCCAGTGGACAGCAAACTTGCCACTTTCCAAAATGTTTTAGCTATCTGCCATTACACCTCTAGTTTTTATGGAGAAATCACAAATGAGAAAGAAATGGGAAGGTTGTCTTCCTGGACAATGTGACCTGCAGATCATGGAACTGACAGATATTATCTTATGCAAGGGAAACACCTTGAAGGATGGCACTGAAGGTCCAGAAGCTCTGCTTTGTTTAATATTAACCTAAAAAGAGTTTGTGCCATTAAGACTGGTAGGCATATAAAAGCAGTGATGAAGCTGAGAGCCCACATTCTCTCTGCAGTCAGCACAGACAGGGATGTTTCTATTTGCCTCCATTGACTACTGGAAATCTTCATTATCTTTATTTTAAATTACACTGCCCACTTCAGTCTTTATGTTAAATTAGAGAAAGGAGATTGCATTCAGGCCTAAAAGACTTCATTCTTAAATGCAAACATTAAGTCAACAATAATGAATAAATTGCCTTAATTTTGACTTCACAGACACTCTGCACTAGCAGACACTCTGAGCCTCAGGTTGTGATTGTACCACTGCTCCTTCCTACTATTCCCATCACTACTGAAGCCATTATTTTTGCAGGCCACACTTCCATGGAAAGCGAAACTGTGAACGATTTTCAGATTCAGACACAGAAAAGAAACCACTGACAATGCTAAAACCATGTCACCTGCAACACTGAAAGTACAGGTCAACTCTATGAGCTCACTTACTACTTGGCTTCGTTGCTCAAGTTTCCAAAACCTGTTTCACCTTCTCCAGTGACATAATCGTTACTTATTAGGTCGACATGGGTTAACTATGAACTAAACTATATTTAACTGATTTAGACCTTGAGTTCACACTAGATATATCAGATTTCCACTAATGGCATATGATATGGAATTGAACAGGGCAAAACAGGGAAAAGAAGGAAGAAACAATGTACCTACACATTTTACTTCTCTTGAGAGAAGTGTGAAATAATTTAAATTCCTCAGTCTCCCTTGAATGGATCTACAGGATGCAATGCAGTGTCATGTTACAGATTTCTGAGGTAGCACAGAACAATCTGACATGTCTGTCTGGCATTGCACAGGGCTGTGAAGAGATATTAGCCTGGATCCCCAGCAGTGGGATTGCTCCATCAGCACAACTGTCATCCTGGGCTAATGAAAAGCCAACACAAAGGGCTTGGTGAGTGCTGGCATCAGCCTTCTCATAAACTTAACCTAGTGTTTTTTAGGGATAGAGACACAAACCCTTGCATGTAAAGTCAGGCAGACACATCAGCAAAGGGCAGGGGTCATACTAATGTTTGGCTTTTACATAACCAATACTTTGTATCATTAACAAGAACAAATTCAGTCCTATGATTTTGAAAATATTTCCTTTTTTCCATGTGTAGAACATTTAGTAATTATGTTTTCTTTCAAATTGCTTTCTCTTATTTTTCTGCAGGGAGGGGAGGGCCTGTATTTACAATTAAAGTACATTACTGGTGTTAACACAGAGAGTCCTTAGAGTGAACAGAAAACATTCTGAAGCCACCTGCTTTCTCGAAGGCTGTTCATTGTGATGTAAAACTGGAAAAACCATGTAATAAATAAGTGAAAAGTGATGTCTTATAATGACTATGAATCACACTGCAAATCATTCTGTGCCATTGGGTTGTAACACAGAATAATTTCTCATTTCCTGTCTCTGAAAGAGGGAAATTTACACCCACACTTGCACGAACTTAACCTATTCAGCTTATTCTGCACTGCAGTACTAGTATCTTTGGAGACTGCTACAAGATAATATAATGAAGTTTGATATATTCTGATGTAGTAGTGTGATGTAAATTAAAGTAGGCACGCAGTTGGTTGGTATTACAGACAGAATGTGAACACTTGTAATAGAAATATTAGGAACGGTATAAATGAAATATGAATGGAAATGTGCGTATAAGCGCCAGAAAAAAGAGTCTTAGAGGAATAGCCTGTGATTTGAATGAAGAACATTTGTTCGTAGCAATAAAACTAAGGAAAGTGTTGCTTACATCAAGAACAGAAGGCCTTCACTTATATAAAAACACAATTCAGGCACCTAGTGAGTGGAACACCCTCTAAATCAACAGGAGGATGACTGCAAGGTTACAGCACATCATGTGCGATTTTCCTACGAGCCCACCAAGGAAATGGACTGTAGGCATAAAGATATATATACTTCAAGCAACCAAAGCCAGATAATGACCTTGCCTAAAGATTAAGGAGACTGAAGTAAATAAGGTTCTGAGGCAAAGAACTGCCCCATAACAACTGATGATTGCTAAAGGCTGTAAAAGATCTGTCCAAAAACTATTTCAGCAAGAAGAACCTAAGACACATGATGAAGACTGGTCAGCTGGTGTCCCTTATTCAATGAGTCACTAACAAATTATCTTGGGCAGACCACTTGAACACACACATACGTTGTGGTGAATTCTATGTGGCCATGAGTCAATGACATCTATGAGAGAATGACTTGAAATGGGTAAAGTTGGAGTACTTAGAGATTCGGTAACAAAAAGATTACCTTCCCCTTCCATCTATAATTGTTATACTCATTTCCTACAGGAAGAATTGTCAAATATTGTCAAATTATTGTCAAAATAAGAAGTTAATTTTCCCCCTCATCTGCTCAGTAGCAAAATAACCACCCTGACCTTGCTGCAGCAGGGCACATGCAGGAGAGCAAACTCCTTCCTCCTAGATGGTGACAGCACAAACCTCTGCATGAAAATAGGTCTGGCCAAAATGTTCTGTACCAGTATATCTAGAAACAAGTAAAGGCAGATTACACTGAACAGGACTTGACTGTAATTAACAAAGAAAAGGAATATTAAGACAATATTTGGTGCACAGGGATAGGGATAGGAAAGCCAAGGCAGGTCCATCAGCAGCAAAAGGCAACTAGGCAGAATGTGGTTCTGCTGCTGAACAAGCAAGAATGATAGGGAAAAAGCTGAGATATTCAATGCCTTCTTTGCATCAGTCTTGACTGATAATCCCACATCCCTGAGACCAGAGGGAAAGTCTGGAGCAAGGAAGACTTGACATCGGTGTGGGAGGATCAAGTTAGGGAAGATTTGAGTCAAGTGGAAATATGCAACTCCAAGAGACCTGGTCAGTGCCTGGATTTGACAGGAATAAATAATGGTGCTGCAGTCTGTGCTATTTCCGTCTTCCAGCTGCTAAAAACAGCAGCAGCCAAGGGCCCTTCTCATGTGAATTTGTGCACTTTGTAAAGGAAACACGTAAGTAATTACAGTAGTTCAGGTTAAATTTTCTCTGAATTTTAGATGGTATTAAAAGCAAGAAAACACTTGTGTCTGAAGATGTCACACAGAAGTCTATAAAAACAACTCCAAGCTCTAAGACTGCAAGACAGCATTTTCTGAAGTAATTGGAAAGAGAATAAAGCATTGATTCATATAAAAAAAAATTCCATTTTACACACAGATATGTATACCTCTGGACTGACACATGCATGTAGGCACTTGCATACATAGACACATTCCAAACTTGTATCTGTCTCATCCTTAAAACAAGCAGTGATTAACAGTGACAAAACACTCTGTTTCTAATAATAATTAAAATTAGTATTCAGGAGGATTTTCATCTGTGTATCATAAACCCAAATATTTTCAGTAAAACAGCAAAAGCATTATTTCACCTACAATTTGAATTTTGACTGTTCTGCCATACAGAATTCTGGAATATTTCTATTTTCACCAAGATTAATATTTTTTCCTGAACATGTTTTTCCTTCAAATAACAATATTGGATGATTTAAAGATGGTAAATTTAATTATCATGCAATTATTTACACAGCCGAGATGCTATTTTTTGAGGTTTTTCACTTTCCTCTTCAATTTCATAAACTTTTATATTTACAATGCTATTCCTTTTTCTCTGTTTTAAATTACTTAGATTAAATGCATCATTATTTAGCTGAGATGATCCAGTTTCTGAACAAGAACAAAATAATTGTGAGATTTTCAGTTTTCAATAATGGAATTTCAGTGTTCATTAAGCTTATTAGTAAGCTATTATGAACACTGCACTTTCAAAATTTTGTTACCACTCACTAATTTTTTTACTATAGAATCAAACATTACAACACTCATTTCTCAAGAAAACAACGTTGCATTTCCATCAAACAGATTATTATTGTGTTATGTTGCTTAGATACTGTACATTTCAAGTTTAATGCATTCTATTTAGTCATTTTACTTGCAAATAGCAAGCACTGCTTCACAGAATACATACTCAAAAAATATGTCTTATAATCTGCAATTTACAACCTATTATGGAGAAGGAACAATGTAGTTTCTTGAGACAGGGTTTTATGTGTTCAGAAATATTAAAGTTTTATCAAAACCGTCAACACATACCTGTTCCCAGGCAAAGACATGTTGATTGAAGTAGAACTGAATTTGTTCATTGGCAATGTTGATGCAGAGTTGTTCAAAGGAATTCTTTTTGAAATTTTCAAAGCCAAAGATATCAAGAATTCCAATGTTCAAACCATCATCATTTTCACTGCAAAGATGAAATAATTTTTCTTTTGTTGTATCTTTATTTTACACTGACTAGCTTAATTATTATTTCACAAAAGAAAATCATGGGCTGAATCTGTACACCAGTTACACAGGATAATTTTTGCTAAACCAGATATCTCCTAAAATGACAATATTTTTTTGTTTGAAATACAATAAATGCAGATCAATTAAAATATTACTGTATTTGCAGACGAGATATACTGAATCACATAATGACCAAGTCAATTGATAAGCAAATAGTGGAGTTCAAATTTTGTTGTTAAACTAATATTTCCTAGTAATTACTCTACTGTAAAAAGCTGACCACAGTATAGAAAGAACATGCAGTTCTTTTTTTTTTTCTCTTGTAATAACACAGGCTTTACTCACCAGCATTAAAGACTGTTGTCATTAAATATTATTTCTTCAAAATATTTACTCACAACAATTAAAATTGCCCATTTTAACATTAAAGTAAAAAGAATGAATAGCTAGGCCTTTTATGCATCTAAATAACTACTTTAAATACTAAAATATGGTATGAATATAAATTACCAATTAAATTCCAGAGAAGTACTACTCGTAAAAAAAAAACTTTGGTTTGATATTTTAGCTAAGGCATATTGAAGATATGTGATCATTTCTGCAACTTGAAAAAAGCCCTATTATTTATTTGCTGAAGCAAACAATTAAGAGGATGTAATTTTAAAACAAACTGAAGCTGACATTACTGTCTTCTCTGAGGAAAGTAAGAAATAAATCACTTTCTATCTATGAAATCTGTCTGAGGGGCTATCTGTAACCATTTTTTTAAAATAATGATTTAGGAAGCCAGAAATTAAGAATCAGCCTCAATACACTCCTTCATACACTCATGAATAGCACTTGAAGCTCTCTGTGAAGTCCATCTCAAAAAATTAAGCATTTCATTGTAGAGGGATCAAATGTATTTATTGTTTTTGACTTGCTTTTGGTGACTATTTTATCTGTCTCATAATTACACTTTCTGTGCATAGACTGCTAAAATTTGTCTGCCCCATTCCTTCTCAGAGCTAATTACATAAAAATAGCAAATGCAAAGTATTTTACCACCACAAAATCAAAGTAAAGTTCTGAAAATTTGGTGGTGTTTTTGGTTTTTTTGTTGTGTGGTTTTTTTTTTTTTTTTTTGTTTTTTGTGTGTGTGTGTTTTTTGTTGTTGCTGTTGTTGTTTTTGTATAGTGAACATTTCAGGTCAAATTTTCTTCCTCTTCACCACCATAATAAGCATTCAATTAGAAAGGGGCTCTGTAACAGGCAAGTGAGAGAGGCACACAGGCTAGCAGTGCTGCCCTATCTATCATGAATTTTATCCTTTCACTTACTGATTGAAGTTCTGCTGTAACCAAATACTTAAAAGTTTCAGGATTGCAACCTCAGTTCTCCTCTGATATTAAAAAAATTTAAAAAAATCCAGAAAACCAGATTTGCAAACCAAAGCTATTTGTTATTGGTGTTCCTCTTCAGGTAGTTGTAAGTTTGCCTCTTTTCACTGCTATTATCAGCTATAAAGAGCCATGACCTCTAGGATCTACAATGGAAACCACACAATTTCTTCTTTGATTAATTTGCAAAATGTGTTATATCCTGATTCCCAATATCTTTCTTGTCTCTGTGTTTAAAATATCACTTTGTAAGTGAAGAGTGGACAATAACTCCAGTAAATGTGTTTGAAAGCTATTCTCACACATACATGAAACCACGCTCATAACAACAGTGACAAAGGCAACAGCACCAGCGTAAATAAGAGCTGAATTTGACCTATTTAATCAACAGATGAATGTCAAAAGTTGACCCTGAAAAATTACAAAAGAAAAAGTAGCTAGTATATTATTTACAAAGGGTTAAGTGAGTAAAAGTCAAACAGGAAAACATCAGAAGTATTTTCACTATGTACTATGAACAGACAAAAGATCTTTTGGCGTGGTGGTGTCATAAACAAAAAGGTAGCAGAGAAAAGAACATGGCTATACTAAATGCTCTAGCATAGACAATATTATTCCCACAGGAAAAAAAACAAACCTCTTTTTATTCTGGAAAAACTTCTTTTACCTTAAATGTTTGTCAGGTTTGAGTAAACTGTTGATGCGATTGACTATCCAGCTAAAGAGGCGCCCATACAATGCTTTGGCCATGGCATCTCTGACATCAGTGGCTTTTTCCACAGTGTTGGGACGAATAATTGTTTCTCCTCGAGTCACTACACAGTGAGAAGTGAGGGCCTCTTGCAGTTCATCTGCCTGAATACACAGCAAGGATGCACCTAGGAAGGAAGGTCACAAGGCATAGCTCAGAGGCAGATTTTGGAAGGTGAAATAGGCATTTTTGCAACCAAAGCTGTAAGGGCAGCATATTAGGAATAAGGACCAAACCAAAGTCTTGAACTATGACTAATGAGCAATTTCACCCCACACAACTGTCAGTAATTTAGTCACCAACCTTCCGAGCTTCTACTGCAGTCAATGAATAACTGATTCAAAGCAGAGGCCTTTAGGAGGCTGTTTCTCCAAACAGTCTATGGAGAAATGCTGGGGAATGCAGGTGACTACGTCAGAAGTATCTAAATTGTGAGGTGTGAATACCCCTCTCAGTTAGAATCCATTCACACAAGCCACTGCTGTCCTCTTTTTTCTCCAAAAAAGGGATGCTTCCTTCCAAGTTCCACAATATTTTTCTATCTATGGCAGGAAAATATGTAAGAAGATAGTGTGAATATTTCATTATCTCCACAATTGTAATTACTGAGAAAGTGTAGCAGATTTCTTGAGAATCTTTGCCCCTTTGTCTCCTCCACCTCCTGACAACTCATAATGTAAGGCATCCCTTTCAAACAATTAGTGAGCTGTATTTCAACAGGCACATGTGGGGAACAAGTAACGAGCAGCTGAGAAAGAAACTGGGAAAAAACTATTCAATGTGTTAATGAGGTTCTCCATCAAATGTTCAAATGACCTTGGAAAAATTCCAAAAATTTTCTTTTCAGGCATGTGCAGTATTAGTCATGTTTCCTGTATGCCAGTGAACTGGTTAGTCAAAGAAGATGCATAACATGGAAAATTTTTTCTTTTTTGCATTTGAATTGAAGTGGGTTTAGAACTAATCAACCTTCAGCTTTTACCTATTTTTGCAAAATTTCCATGTGAATACAGGTTCATTGATAACTCTCTTGCAATAAAAATTAATTTGCTATCAAAGCACTAAAGAAAAACAATCTTAAATCAGGAAAAAACCACTCACAGTTCTCAAGGGCTACTGGGTTGGAAATGTTGCTCTTGTCAATCATATGTTCAGATACTACTGCAGAAAATTCAATGTTACCGACATTTAAAATGGCAGCCAGGACACTGTACACACTTCCAAGTTCCTGAAAAGTATATTAGAAAAGATACAATACTTAATAGCCAGGTAGATTTGTCTCTGTGGTTTGTGCGATGGGCATGTGCATGTATGTTGTTTCTTGTTGTCTGCCACATGCCCACTACTTTTAGCAATACTGTTTCCAGCAATTATTCCTGTTCTGTATTCAGCAAAGTCTTTCAAGACTAAGACAGCCAAAGAGGGCGAGACAAACTATAGTCTAATCACTTTTCCATATTTGTTGACATGACAGGATTGATATGGAGTAGGGAAAGCACAAAACAGTGGTTGTACGTATACTCTTACACAGAAAGAATACAGAGGTTATTTATATCCACCCTTCACTGTGTCTGCAGGCACAACCCTGTCTGAAAATTTAATACCTAGATCAACAAAAATATAAAAAAATCTGCATCTATGTTTCTTGGGTCACGGAAACAAAGGTACTCAAATCATAGGTCTGTATTGTCCCCACCAATGTCATCGGAAGAAGTTTCACTGGGCAAAGAGCAAGTTCTCGCACCTCTGACTCAGCAAAGCACTTTACCCTTCAAAATGTCAGTTATAAACTCACCAGACCACTTTAATATGGACTTTACTTAAACATATCTAATTTTCAAATTATACAGTAGGTTCTGAAGAGGGACTCTGCCTTGAAAAAGACTATTAGTACTCTGGACAGTGAAGTGGTATGTACAGTAAATTATTTTAAGAGCTTCGATATGACAAAATTATATTTGGAATTAGTAAAATAATGCTTTCATTGCAGGTTTGACTTAGATTTGAACTGCAAATTTTCATCTGAACAGTGAATGTTTATCAGTATACCTGATGATCTGAGTACTTTTTATTCAGAAATGCTGAGGTGTTCCTGCAAAGCAGACTAGGAATCTTCGACACCGTATATTTTGAGGGATACAGCAATAGCATGTTTTATAAATAGCAGGTAGGAAACTTTTATAGTAGTTTTATAAGAAGCAGTTTTGCAAATGTGATTGGTACTTTATAACAATGAACTTTTCATAATTGCACCACATTTTATCTATAATATTTAATAGTTTGCTGGTACCATGTCAGGCATCATTTAATCAGATAAAATCCTTAATTTCTCTAGAATACTTGATCTTGTTTTCAATACTTTCAGAAGTTAATCTAGCAGTTAATAAATTAATGATTCCAGTGACGGCAAGACAAACTAGATAAGATCACCCTAAAAAATTATGCTGAGGATAATTGGCACACAGTTTACCTAGGATTAAGCAATCATTTTCATTTTAAACTCAGGGACACAGTTGAAATACAAGGAAATGGATAGCTTAACTTCTGCCATTATGCTGTACAGTGTGTATAACTGCTGACATTTTTCTGCCCTTTTCCAGTGTCTTTGAAATCTGTCTTGATCTGTCTCATACAGCATGATTATTTTTCCCCTTAGGCAGACCTTTCCTATTAATTTTGCCATGCAGCCTGAAATAAAACAGTCTGATTTTAAAACAGGGAGTACTAACAGTACTTACTATTAAAGCCTGCCAATCCATTAAAATCAAATTTCAAAGAAAAAGTCTTATTTAGGTCTCAGTTTTAACTGGAGTGGAGAATTTCTTCTGTCCATGTCTTTCTGCTGTTAAAACATTGAACATGCTTATACAGAAGTTCCTCTGCGCACTGGCATGAATGTCCTTAGAAAAGGAACTCATTGTCTTACAGGATCTTTTTCTCACTAAAAAAAATTGTCTTGGCACATGTATCCAATATCAGAACCTCAGTGGGGGAAGAAAACTGTTCCTTCACTCTTGCAAACACTAACATGTATGTGGCTCACATGTAGCCACAAGAAGATTGTCTATGGTACTCAACCTACTTCTGAAACTGTGGGGATTCTACAGGTAGATAATTCTTTGCAGATTCAGCTCACGGTGGTTTGCTGAGTTAATCAAGTGAAGATCCATCCTAGAACTGCACAATGCAACCAGTGACCTAGTTCTAACTGGATCTTCAATATGTACAGAAGGTCTCTTTTGGATGATCAGGATTATTGTTTCCATCCATCCAAATGAACAAAAGAACTGGTAACAAAAACAGACTTGCTGCTTTTCATGGTTTAAATTAGGACTTATCAAGGTCTCTGGTGCTGTGACAAAACTGTTGTCAGTGCTGAACCATGCATGTCCTTTCACACTGCTGCTGGAAAGGTGAAAGCACAGGCGAAAGGATGTGATAGTACAGGTGTGATATTACCAAGTGCAGTTGTGAATAACATGTAGAGGAGAACAAGACTGTGAAAGCCACTGCTACTATAACTTAATGCAAAATGATTATGGAGGAATAGAATAGGTGAATAAATCTGCTTTGCTATCTATTTCAAACATTTACATTGAGAAAAGACAGAAATAGTCAACAGAAGTGAATAATTTTGTGAAAAGCTCCTTACCCTATGGAGTTTGGAGAGAAATTAAAACACCCATCCATTCTGCAGCACTAATGCTGTATTTCACAGACACTATATAGATCATACTCCCGCGATTGTTTATGATAAAACAAAGTCAGCAGTAAATGACAGCTGTGACCTACCACTTCTCCTAAGTTAGAACTAGGGCACAGGATGGGATTTCCTTCCCTTCCATCCTACTTTATAAATTCAGAGTCCTTTTTTTATTTTAATTCTACCAAAGACAGACTGAGAAGAGGGGTTTAATGGCCAGCAAGAGAATGATATGAGATCATAAAGAAATATTGGGTTCAGCTAATATTTAGTGATGAGATTCACTCCAAAGGGATGAAAGAACTCCATTCAACTTTATTCCTGGAGTTGTGAAAATGTATGGAATTCATCAATACTCAGATCAATTCAATGACTTTTTAGATCTCCCACCATGGATTTTCTCCTAAAACAGAGATGAAGTTCATATTCACAGGCCTAGAATTACTGATAAACAGTTACAACATCATTTTCTATGCATTTAATTTGCAAAAATCTTCCCCCCCCCCCCAATTACTCAGATGTGCTGTGTTCACTGATTTCAAAGTCTTGTTGATTAATACTATTTTATTGGTTTATCAGCACCTCAAAACCATAAAGATTTAAATGTTATAATATAAAAGTAAGTTGACCATGCAACATCCTTAAACACAGTACTGCTAAAGGAAGGAAATAAAAAGGGAGATTATTTGAATGTTTTATATTAAGTTTTTCTTGATTAAGGTAGCTGGTAAAGTTCACAAAAGAAAAGGGTTATCAACACTCACCTCCAGTGTAAAACCTATGACTTTGAAGCACTGTTCAATTAATTCAAACTGAGACTTATAAAAGCTATTGTTCATGAAATCTTGCACTATTCTGAAATGATCATTTTGTAGATATCTGAAAGAGTTTATGAATACAGAGTTAGAATATAAATGAGGCTGACAATTCAACACTGCATTTCTTAGTAATCAATTTATGTAAAAATAAACTGCATTACCTGGGAGGTCTATATTCTGGTAGCTTATAATGTGCCAGTTTTTTCTTTTCTGCGAGACCAGCATAAATGTAGTAAAAAATATGGAAATTTTTCTCTCCTCTGAAACAACAGAAACAACAAACTGATTTAGTAATATAACTATGCTACATTTACTGATGGCATACCTACTATTGTTCAATGTTATTTTAATAAAAGGTAAGATTCATGCAAACTGACCAAGGACTCTGAGAGAAGCTTTATTACAGAAGCTCCTGTGAACACCCTTTCTGTGCTACTGTGTGTTTGTCCTGACACTGCCGGGGTGGCTGCTCAGTGCTACAAGCAGCTAAATACTGCTCTGCCTTTGATGCAATTGGTAGATGCCGTGGTGAGATCTTGCACACCCACCCACATTAAATGGGCTGCTTAACGCCAATTACTTTAAAACGTCTTCTGACCATGGGAGAGGTATACAGTGCTGGCTCACTGAACCCAGTATGTTTGCTGTGTCCATAGCCCTTAACTCAGAAAGCACATAAGCAGACAATCAGCAAAGGGCCTTAGGACTTGGCATGCTTTGCCTAAAAGTTAGGTGCCCAAACCCAGGGCGGAGGTTTATTGCACATTCAAGCTTCCTGTGCACTTATGAGGAAGAACTGGATGCTTAGGTGAAAATTTGCCACCACCACTGAGCCCTGAGATGCCCAAGTCAGTCACTACTGAATGGCAAATAGGAGTTGTGTTCAAACACCTCCTTTCTGCACGAGCTGAGGTGTGTGTTTCAGAAGCACCCTCAGATCATAAAATCATAGGATGGTTTGGAAAAGGACCTTGAGGATCATCTAATTCCAAGCCCCCTGGCATAGACAGGGACACCTTCCACTAGACCAGGTGCTCAAAGCCTTATCCAACCTGGCCTTGAACACTTCCAGAGATGGGGCATTCACAGTGTTCCAGTGTCTCACCACTCTCACAGAAGTAAAGAATTTCTTTCTAATATCTAATCTAAAGCTGCTTTCTTTTCAGTTTAAAGCCATTACCCCCTCTACATGTCTTTTCAAAAAGTCTCTCTCCATCTTTCTTTTAGGCTTCCTTTAGGTACTGGAAGGCTGTAATTAGGTCACCCTGAAGCCTTTTCTTCTCCAAACTGAACAAATCAAATTATCTCACCCCTTCCTTATAGGAGAGGTGCTCCATCCCTCCTATCATCTTGGTGGCCCTTTTCTAGACTTTCTCCAACAGGTCCATGTCCTTCCTGTGCTGGGGACCCCAGAGCTGGATGCAGCACTGCAGGTGGGGTCTCACCAGAGCAGAGAGGCAGAATCACCTCCCTTGACCTACTGCCCACACTGCTTTTGATGTAGTCCAGGATATGATAGGCTTTCTGGGCTGCAAGGGCACATTGCCAGCTCATGTCCAGCCTCTCATCCACTGGTAACCCCAAGGCCTTTTTGGCATGGCTGCTCTTGATCAGTTCATCACCCAGCTTGTATTGACACCTGAGAGCAGTGCCTTGCACGTGGTCTTGTTAAACCTCATGAGATTCCCATGGGCCCACTTCTTGAGCTTCTGTGAAACAGGATCAGAGCCCAGTGCACTCCTCTCTGCATAGGGGGCACCTAGATCAGAGTCCTCTGTCAACTCAGTTTGCATACTTCACTGTGGACAATCAGCAGTAGAAGACAAGATCCATTTAAGGAGTAGGAGCAAATCAGATCTATCTTTCCCCTCAGTGTCTTAACCTTTAGATTACATAGCATTGCTTTGCACACTCTCTGAAACTTCACTGTGTTCTGATGGTTTGTGTATTTTCTTGGAAAGATAGGGGAAACTGTAGGTTCAAAATCTTTTGGCTTGAACTGAATCTGGAACACGGGTCTCCCATTTTCTGGTAATGAATTACTGGTTTTCTGCAAAAAGTCTTTCCTAGCTCTTCATGTGAGTTTGGGAGTCATGGTCTCCCAGAAGAGCAAGACTTCCTTGCAGTGCAGGTCCCTGAATGCCAGTTCTCTGCCTTGACACAGCCATATGGAGCAGCCACACAGAGATGACATGCTCAACACAAGCAGCTTCAGGTGCCCTTGGAAGTTCATGCCTCAAAATTTAACCTCCTACAGTGGCTCTCATGCTAAACACTTCAGGGGCATTTTTTTGACTTGAGGCATTCAACTGCCTGTCTCAGCATGTGACTAAATATAAATATAAATTGACAACCACAGAACAAACCCATTAAAAGTCATGAAAAAAGTGGTATTTTAAAGAAAAAGCTGATTTTATTCTGAAAAAGCCATTTCTGTGCTTATGTTCAACTGAGGAAATAAACACCATTTAATAAAATTGCCTCTAAATTGTTTATTGAAACAATCTACTTAGCTGTTCTACATTTTCACAAACCTACAACAGACAATAAGGTCATGCAGAAATACAAAAGGAGTGAAAAATTAATTAGAGATCAGCAAGGGGGAAAATTTAAATCAGTGACAACATTCCTTGTCTCAAACTCTGTTGTTCTAATTGTTATTATGGCAGAAATAGAGTTGCCAAAATATTTTTTACTGGGATATGCTATATATAAGAACAGGAAATGCATATCAATAAGTTTAATTGGAAATTCGACTGAATTTTTCTGTCATTTTATACTATTGAGATACACATATGACAGAGACAGAGCTGTTCTACTTTTGGACCATAACTCTTTATAAACAAACACTACTAGATGCTTCAAAACAGAAAACAAGCAAACAAACAAAGAAATAAGCTATAATACCAGAGGAAAGGTAGAGGGATTAAATCCAAGTGGTATATTTAACACAATACTTCAAAATTCCACAAAGAAATGTATAAGTTTTTAATTCTTTGTGCATTCTGTTATATTTTATATATCATATGCATTTTTATGAGATTTGATTAAATAACCCAGGATGCAATGTAAAAAAAACCCACAACCAGAAGTAGTTTTCAGCTAGCTTACAGATTTATAAGTTATTCATATATAATTTATAAGAAAAAAAATGCAGGAACCTTATTCATCTTATTGAACTAAGATTATTTCTTTCATCATAGGGCTGCACTGTAACTCCCAAATTAAGTCAAGTACAATTTTTATACTTACACTGCCTGGTGGACAACTCTGGACTTTTCAAGGAGATACTCTGAAATCTGAGCTCCTACTACAGTGCCACCACAAGTGAATTTCATTTCCAAATATTTTCCAAATCTGCTTGAGTTATCATTGATGATAGTGCCTGCATTCCCAAATGCTTCTACGAGGTTGTTCACCTGGAGAATCTTCTCCTGTAGAGTCCTGTTATTAGCCTAGATTTGAAAAAGATATTACTTCAAACTATCAGTAATTATTCAAAGACATTAGTTTTTAGGTGTTTCTTTTCTCTTCTTGTTGGTATTGTGAAGTGTGACATAACTGGGGCAGCCATTCCCATGGAAAGACAGGTGTACATATATATATATATATATATATATATATATAAAATGAAACCTGTCAGAATATAGCTATCTTCAGCAGTAATGGCTGGCTGGAAGAGATAACACACATAATGACACCACCACCACTAGAATGGGTCAATTTCTGTGGTTCATCACTTTGAGATGGCCAATCTGGTTTTAGGATCCTTGTTAGCATCTGCTTACTGCTCCACTGCACCATTACCAATCCATCAGTTTGCTTGCATCTTGCCTGGGACATTTCAAAAGTGACATTTTATTTAGACAATTATAGTGGCCACTTCTGAGAACAACTGTGTCCCACTGACAGGCAATCTGGCTGCGGCAGGAGGTGAAAAGCTAGAAGAGGAATTTACTTAGTACAGTTTGGGTGACTTGAAGACACTCAAACAGGGAACTAAGTCACAGCCCTCACTGCAGTGGGTACTTCCTTGTGGAAACCCCAACATATTTTCAAGTGATCCTAGTTCAGAAGGGAAGGAGGAGCAGATGGATCAGCATCATGTTCCAATTTTCTTTGGAAAATGTATAACAGTCTTGCCCCACAATCAATGCCCTGTCAATAGGTTCAGGCCCAAGACAGCAAAGCCTTATGGAGGCCCCCCTCTCTGACATACCTTGCCCAGGACAGTGAGCTGCTGAACCAGCAAATGGGCACTTTGTGTTTTGCCAGCTCCACTTTCTCCAGAAATAACGATACACTGCAGAGAACAAGAGCAAGACTCAGCTCATTACACATCTCTCAGCCTAGCACAGGATGTAATCAAGACACCTCATCCATACCTGATCGGAGTTGTACGTCACCATGGACTGATAGCCTATGTCAGCAACAGCAAAAATGTGAGGAGGGTTGGCAGTCCGTTTGGCTCCAATATACAGCTTGGAATGCTAAGTGTAAGAGAAATGAAAACATTACCAGTGCCCCTTAACAACCTTTTTTTTTCCTTTTTTTATCAGAGTTTAGTTTTATTTTTAGATTAGTGTATAGCATACTGAGCAATGATGTTTTCTGAGTGAGCTGCTACTGCAGTCACTATACCATGAATCTGTATGTACTTAGTACTATAACAACTGCTAAAAAAAGTGAAGTGCAACTTTTGATAATTTGACCCCTGCTTATCCTACAAAACTCAATTATTTAGGAGAAAGTTTAATGTCGCCAGACATCAAGGACTAACTTATCATTTAATTTTATTTTTGCTTCACCTCCTCCTAGTATTTCTGTATGACAGTGATGTCAAAACTTCAGATCTTTTCTGTACCTGCGGTATCTGATAATTAATAATGCTAAGTTATTGCATGCTCAGACTTTTATATCTGTCCCCTTTTGTATAATGGGGAGAAAAATTCACAGATCTTAATATTTTACAGGGTTGTTTTGTGCATGATCTACTCTATAGACATAAAGATCACATACATTAATTTTTTTTTAGTGTCTCATTTCTGTGCTGAAATTCAGCACATATTAAAGGTGTGTGTGTCAATATGCACTTGAAGGAACAACTCTATTGGTAATTCTGTTTTTCAGAGTGAAGTGAAGTGAATATCAGCAATGATCTTACTTTATACCCAACACAAATATTTATATTTTGGTGGAAATCTGTGGTAGTTTAAAATAACCAAGCCTATATTTTCATACCTGTGAAGAATAAATATCTATGTTCCGAAATGGATTGACAGCAATGAGAATGTCCCCAACGTATGTGTAGATCTGATCCTTGGCGTAACCCTTCTGCAACTGCTCTGTTACTGTATTCTGATGGAGAAAGAACAGGAACATTGAATCAAATGGGGGGGAAAATATTAGGAAAACATATAAAATATTCATATAGTTACAATGAGTGAGGATAGGGAGGGGAGGTATTACTAGTCAGAAATACAAGTGATTATGGTCAAAAGTAATACTTTCAAAAACACTGGCATTTCTAATTTCTTGTGTCCAAACTCACTTTGAACAATATATACTTACAGATCCCCAAGTGGCTGTAGAAAAATTGCTTAATAAGTACTGCCTTCATTCAGTTAATTACAGGTTTCCATGAGACAGTCCTGTCTACATTTCTAACACTACAGTTTCATGTAACTTATCAAGCAAGAGCCATATGACTGAATTCATAACTACCATTACACTGCTCTAACATTACTTTCAGTTATGATACAACACAGATGTTCAACTGTTTGGATCCTATTAATGTAAACAATCAGGCATCTTTCTGTATTAACAGCCAGTCTCTGCTGTGATGGTTCTTTGCTGTTTCAGAGCCAGTTCTCCCTGAACCAAGAAAAGAGAAGGGCCCATTAGTGGCATTCGAATTCCTTGATGTAATTTCTGTCAGCTTCCTCTGCATACAGAGCTGGGTATGTAAAGTGCCTGGTTAAATTTCCAATCAAAACAGGCCATAGAGCTGGAAGAAGAAATTCAAAACAGCCTTGAGACTATTCTGAGGTACATGTGAAAATATTTAGGCCCTATACCCACTGGAATAGAACAACTGGCAGCAGAGGACTACAGAAGGAACTGCTTTTCATCCACATCCATCTGTTCAGTGTTGCACGCTGAGTCCTGGTTAATGCACTTAAAAGCTGAATTCTCAAGAGCTGAAGAGGTTACGTTTCCTTCCCAGCAAAACATAAGGAGAAAACCTTGATAAACTTTTAATAAACCCTTTCATTTTTTGTTTTGAAAGCTCCTTGCTTTCCTTAATAACCAGATTCACATTACAGAGTTATTTTAGGGGAACTTCTGCCCTTTTTGAAATTATGTCTTGCACTGATAGAAGATCTTTTGTCTTGCTCTGATGACAGGTCTATCTAAACTGGAAGAAAAGTTTGAGTGGAAGAAAGAATGTAGTTCTGAGGAGCAGCCATGGATATGTGAAAGACATTTTAAACTGAACTGGATTTAGTAACATATCACATAGTAAAATACAGAGGCTTCCTGAGGACTTTCATGAGAATACTCCACCTCTGAGGAGATGGGATATATTCTGGTTTGTCTATTTTTTTGGTGTGAAAAATCTCTTCAGCTTGAATTGTTTATATGTTTCATGGAAAAAAGACAGAAAACAGTCTTACTAGCATATTGCTATTCCCAAAATTTAAAAAAATGCTTAAACCTGAACTTTGTACAGTGGATGAAGTTTGGATTAGCTCAATCAGTATTAATGAAACATTAAGCTACTCTAACAAAGTTCTTGAAGATAAAATATGTTCTGTGGGCTGTTAGCATTATGGAGTTTACCAGCTCAAGAGCCACACTTAATATTCTGAACTGACAAAGATAGAATATACCAGAAAAGTTTTACAGATAAGAGAATGTGAATTATACTCTATGCACAGCCCGGCAGAGGAAGAATGACAGTTTGTTTATAGCCACCGATGGCCCCCAAGACTTGCAGATAATGTGCTGTGGTCTGATTCTTCTCTCTGGTTTTGAAGCTTAAAGCATAAACACATCAGACTTCCTCCCTCCCTTATGCATGTTCCCTTGCTCCCAGCAGACTCATTTTTGAACTTTGACCAACCAGTGAGATTTGCATCAGTAATTTTGTCAAAAGTTCACCAGCAGGTGAACACCACAGGTCAGAGCCTCAGCTGACATAAATTGATCCCAATGCATCAGCACACCAAAATAACTCAGGGAGAACCCAGCCTGAGAAGTGTATGGTAAGCTAGTTTAAGACAACTCAAGGTGTACAAGCAACAGGGAAGAAGGTGCTTGTTCTTAGACCTGGACCAATTTCAGATTAACATACTATTGCAAACTGGATATTTAGCTGTAATAAAATCCAGTGATATAAATACTGTTAAGACAATGATGTTACAATCCTGTTCAGTCTAAGGCTGTAACTACAGAGACTGTTTCACCTTTGAGTTGGAACCATTCTGACACGGTAAATCTCACCTAAAATATTTGGTATAAAGGGGTGAAATGTCATTGTACACCTATACAATTGAAATGTGACCATACAGTTGAATTTTAAAATCAACAGCACACCATTGTGTTTTAATATGTGATTAGCCCTCTTCAGGAAAAGATGAAAAAGGAGGTTCTTACCTCATCCAGTACCTCCAAGGTTGCTAAATCATCTACCTCTTCTTGGTTTGAAACTAGTGACTTACTGTAGTTCCCTTTCTTTGTATGAATACGTTCAAATCTAGAAAAGAAAGACATACAATTTCCTGATGCAAGGAAACACAGAGCAGGTCTTGCACCTGTAACCATCTTGAAGGCAATTCAGCCAAAACACTCCAGATTTCCTCTGTTCTAAATTGAACCACATAAATGTTTGAATAACATGACAGGAGTCAACTTCTTAGTGCAATTTTGACAATTCAAATTCTGTGATTTGATCCCACAACTGCTACCATGAAAAACTTTGTCACTGTATAGATCCCTGCTTGATCACACCCCTACATCAGCTGCAAGACTGGAGCTATGTAATACAGGTAAAGAAAGAGGAACATATTTGTAAAGCATATAACAGCCAAACTCTGGCACCAACCTGCAAAAAGAAAAATGATCCAGATAAAAATTATGGATAGCACAAAACCAGAGGTGTATGATGAAATAGTACGGCAAGGTTGATGTCGACAAAGCACTCAGGATAGAAACATTTCTAGCTTAGTAGCGACAATGCTCTAAAGCCTGTCTGAGATGACCACACCATAGAGCAAAATGCTACAGAACCACTGAGGTAAGTGAAATACATCCTGACCAAGAAGAATTTTCTTGGACTCTGTAGGGAAAATAAAAAAGAGAGAAGGAAACAAAACTTAAAATATTTTTCTCATCTATGTTAAACTTCAATGAAGTTTGTCTTAAAGTTAGATTTCTCTTTTAACCAAACCAAAGAGAACTTCGTGCAGTCTTACTTTAATTAGCAAGAAAATTCTCAGAGACTAGGATCGTTCTCTATCCAAGAGTAAAGGCATTGCTAAACAGAGCAAAAGCAGCAGCAAATGCAAGGTTTACAATTCACATTAGTTATACATGCTTTATGAGATGAGGGAAAACCAGGGAAAGGGAAATGGGATACGTAACAGCAGAGTTCACAAACCAAATCAAGCTCAGATGTGCAATAAGGCACAAGCACAGAAAAACTATCAAGTAAATCTGATCTCCTGATATGACCTCACTCCATTTGACGCTACAGGTAGGAAGGCACCTCTCAAATGCAAGGAACCTTGATAAACTGAGACAGCAGGGAAACTGTTGTGTGAGGCACTCATTCTTTACCTTAATTCCAGATAAGACCAGGGAAATTCTTTATTTAATTTTGATATTTGAATATATGGCATGACTAAAAGTAGAGAGATGTTTTCTACCAAGGCAAGAACTTTAATATACAGGGAACAGAGGACAGGAGAAAGAGGTTAGTTGCACCAAGATGGAAAATTAGAGTGAGTGAACATCACACTGATGGGGAAAGCTGAACATCCAAATTAAGATTTACTGCTGAGTTTAATAACCTGTACCCATTATGTGAATACCACCTACTTCATGAATGTTACTTTGGGTCACTGTGCTGGCTGTGCACTGATGAGGGATGTAGGTGCAGAAAGTCAAGCAGGCACCAACTTGGCATCAGTTACTGACTGCCAGGACTGGAAGAAATGGCCAAATGATGCCCTCCCAAACTGTGAGAGCAATCAAGATCCAAATGATGGAAATGCAGACAGCAGTGGACTTCATCTAGCACTTCTTTCAGTTTCTCCTGTCTCTAACAACCATTCCCTGAGAATGACAGAATGGCCTGTCCTCACCATGGTGACAGTAATGGCAGTTTCTTCCTCCTTTACATAGGTGCCAACTACCACTGGAATCTTCCAGGTGTCCACAGTGCAAGGGCAGGATTTTCACTCCCACAGCTAACTCTGCAACCTTAATATCAAGACACAAACATATAAGCCTTCATTATAAGAGCTAACATAGTTTCATAGTCTCTGTGCCATATTGCAGCACAATACCCAGTGTGGAGACTAAGTGATGAGGAAGAACAATAAACCCTAAGGATCAACAGGATTTACATTACCCTGATGGAAGAGACAGACCAAGTCTTGCCAGTTTTACACTCAGCTATTTTGCAAACTACTCTCAAACTGTTAGGACTTTGGAGCTGCATGGGAAAAAAACCTGCTTCCAAAGGTTTTCTTTCTTTCTGTATTTACTACATGCCAAAAAAGACTGTTGTAGATACATTGTAAAGATGACGGTGAGCCTGAATTACATGGAAGTGAAAAGCAATGGGAATGCTATATAGCACAGTACCAGAGCCATGCCATGTACCATCATGCTGCACAGAACATGTGACACACAGGCCTATGCAAACATGAGCAGTGCAACTAGACAAAAAGGCACGCAGAAGGAGTGTGTGTCTGTGTGTGGGAAGAAAGACAGCTTTTGCTGCAATAAATCCACAACTGGCCTGTAATTTGGTATGTATTTAAATATGCTGAAGCAGAAAGCACACAGGAACACAAGCAGGCAGCATCAAAAGGGATCAGTCTGGTGTAAAGTAATTGCACCTCTCCTAGGTTTGACCTCTTCTTCCCTTTCCTATGAAACCCATTTGTACCACAAAGGCTGTCCTGATAGTACTGTCCTTGCAATAACACTGCAAGATAATTTTTGGGAGTATGTACTGCAGGCTGTACTAAAAAGGACGTGGTAATATTAACATTTAAATTAACTCTTCAGCCTTGCATGATCTGCTGCTGTTGGATTTGCATTTACCAAGATAAAGGACATTACTGCATTGAAAGTCAGAGGTGCAGGTAATATTCTATCCCCTCAACAAGATCTATCCCCTCTATAATCCTTTATTTCTGTATGAAGGTCATTTTGTGTCCAGAGGATTCATCCAATATCGGTATGACTTTGAGGAAGACCTATCACTATGTACATGAGGGAAAGATGCAGGAACTGCAGGGCTATGTCAAGCACTGCTGTTCTATTTTTCCATTGCCAAAGGAAGACCCAAAATAAGGCATCTGTCAACCTTTGTCTTCCATTTCTGGTGGAATTGTTGCACACTGAACACATATTTTTTTAAAATGTTAAATTCTTAAATGTTACTGCAGATCAGTGAGAGAGTGATATTTCCCAAGCTTAGTTTCAATTACTGTTTTTCATTTAATGTAGTAAGCTAACAACTGCCTTGCAAGAACGGAGGAGAATGCTCCAGTCAGGGACACTTTTCGTTTTCTATTTTTTTTTTCCTTTTAAGGAAATAATCTCTATTTTTGCCAGGGAAGTTTAATTACATAAAATCAATTCTTCTGTAATCCTCTTTAGCTGACATTATGAGAACACTAGTGCTTGTTGGTCCAGATTATATTCTCCATTTTCCAGAGTACAGAATAGTGGCAGATTTGCAGAACACAATATTTTTCCACTTTGCTATCAAAGGGCACAGACCCCTCAAGGGCAGTTATACTGCTTCACTTGCTAAAACTCCAACCACTTAAAAAACCCACATCAGCACTGTTGACATCAGTGCTGAAATTTCATTAAGATCATGCACATAGACATTGTGAACTGAAATAACCATGTTTCTCTGTTCTACTCAGAAATTTGTTGGAAGCATTAGATCTTAGAGCCATGCTCAGCAAACAATTCAGGCAGCTAAAGGGCAGAAACATCAACACAGTATGGACAAGAAAATGAGTCAAGGCAGCATTGTTTCTGTGCATTCTCCTTCACACCAACATCCCCCCCCCACTTACCTTTCAAGATTCGGTTAAATCAAAATGAGACAACTGCAGCTTTGTCTTCTTCAAATTGTCAGAATGTGTTTAAAAGATTTCTGATAGTTCCAAAAATACCATGAAGAGGAAAGTGTGACTCATGATGCCCTGTTGAACTTTCTGCCTAAATCAGTTGGAGAATCATCTATAGACTAAAAAGTGACAGGAAAAGGGCTGGCCTTAGTCTGAGTGTAAAGAAGAAACTAAAAATAATCAAGTTTTTGTAAGGTGAAGGTGGGAACAGCTGTATACTTCCCAGCAGTTACAAATGGCACTAAAAGTGATGAAAAGCAACACAGAGAAACCTGTGCAGGACGTCATAGTTGGTGATTCTATTGTTTTAGAAGCTGCACAGAGCAATATTAACTCAGACTTAAAATCAAAATTTTGTCTTCATCTGTCTCATGAAATATGTTTAAATAAAACTACTTTCTGATATCTGTGAAAAATCTGTATCTGAATTTAGCAAGTGTAAGACTTCAACGATAAGACTCCAGCTGCATTTGCACAACGCTTTGCAGACAAACCCGCACTCCCTCTTTATTTAAATGATTCACAGCACCAGCTGCAGTCTCAGAGAGCTGTGCTGCAGCTTATGCAGTGTTGCTGAGAGCACAGTGCTGCCCTGCAGAGTTGTGGGGCTTTTGACTCGGAGGTGGCCTGTGTCCAGGCTCTTGGGTCATGTTCTGCTCTGCACAATACGTTTGACAAAGTTTGTGCAGCTTTACCATGACCTGAAAAACAAAAAACCCCAGAAGATTGGTTCCTCACAATAGCCTCAAGAAAAGGCCGTATCCCAGACAAATTTAAGTGGAGAATATATGTTCTTAACTGAGCAAACAGGAGATCTCTAAAACAACTCTTTGGGATTAGTTCCTTATTACCCTCATGAGTCAGGCCCATGCACTATGGTCTGAACCATACTGAGAAGATAAAGGAGAAGGTCCAAAAATAAGCAGTGCCTGTTGAGGTATCCCGCCTTCAGGAGAAATGAGTTGCTGAGCATGTAGACTGACGCAACAGTAATGTACCCCTTGCAGAGCACTACTCCCAGGGGGTGCTGAATGCAGGGGGAAATTCTTCCTCCTATTTTTTACAGAAGGTAAACTATTTTTCATCCAGGTAGTGCTGCTGTCCATTGTATTGTATAGAAGAATGTGGTTAGATATAGAGATGTGTATTAGACAGAAATACACGGGACTGGAGAACTGCTTTTTCTGAGGCCTTTGTTGCCAGAAACTCCCTATTGCTTCTACAGCCTGAGAGCAGTTTGCAGTATAGCCATCCTACAAAGGAGTGTCAATGCAGGAGTACACACTTCTCCATGGTACAACAAAGCCCACACTGAGTTCCAGGAGAGGAATAAGTGGTCTGAAGGGATCAGAGATTAGACTGGAACTCCAAAACCTTCCATTTAAGCCATCATGTGGAGACCTTGACCAAGACAGCACTGGACTCTCTGTGTGCTATCTTATTCTGTTCCTTACACTGTCTTTGTTAAGCCAACATGGTGATCTCCTACCCTCTGCTAAAGCCTGCCCTGCACAGCTGAGCTTCAAGGATTGCTGTCAGCTGCTTTCCACTGGCAGGATGAGTCAGAGAGACTGGGAGAGAGCGAACACCCAGAAAACAAGTGACACAAGTCTGTGCAATCAGGGAAAGTCACAAAAGGAAACTCTATGGGAATCCCTTCTTTTAATAGGGGTCAATAAATTAACAACCAGATTTGTGCATGTTGTGCATGAGCATCTATGAAATTACCTCCACGACCTTTCCAAACAGTTAAATAGAACAACTGCTTAGCAGCCTAGTACTGATTTCAGTGCTATCCCTACACGGCCAATACAGAAGGACAAACTCTTGAAAGAGTAATTCAGCTCACCTAAAACTTTGCATCACTTTGCAGCAGAATGCGTCTCTTTCCCATAGTTATTTAGAGAGTATACTCCTAATTTGGGGATCAGAGTCCTTTGCCGAAATCTAGGTGCACTGAATATCCCTTGCATATACAGCTCATTCTGGAATGAGTCACAATTCCCAGGAAATACACATTGTACTAATCACTGCATATTTCTGCAGAGATTATTGTAAAAGCAGTCAAGAATAAGACAGCCAAGCAACTCAAGATAAAAGTCTTACAAGCCTGACTGTCAGGTGTAGATGCGACAGTTCTGAAGGTTGTTTCAAAGACAGCTATTTTTGTTGCAAAGTGAAACTCTTTACAATGCAGGGTTTTTTCCCCTCTTTTGGCTTAGCAAGAAGTGTCTTTATAGAATGGTTTTGGGGTATATGCTGAAGCACTCATTTTTAATCATTATTTTCATCACTAATTATAAATTTTAACAGCTATACTGTGAAGGCCCATATCAAGCTCAAGGCCCCCATCCTGAAAGTGACCCTCCTCCCAAAAAAAACCCCAAAATGAACTGCACTTAGTATGCAACTCTGCCTGCTTTACCTCTTCTCTAACATAAAGTTATCTCATACAGTTGACTTCACCATTCCAAGCAGCAGATACTGAAGACTTTTCAGTCAAGATGATATGGGAAAGTGTTAATGTATTAAAGGGTATTTTCTCATGTTATTCCCATTGTAATTTCAGCCTGAGTTCTTAACTAGGGAAGGTTAAGTTGCAAACAGATATCTTCAGCATAAAGTAGTAATGATTTTAGAGAAAAATGCAGGGCGTTTGCTCAAAGTAAAAAAGTGGAATTTGTAATGAAGCTCATTGCTATTATTCCTGCTTTTTTGAGCCTTGAGTAGCACAAGAGATGCTAGTGCTGTAACACTGCTCAAAGGCTACTGAAAATACAGTACTATCTTTCACAATTTTCATTAAGTCTGGAGCAGGGCTATGGCATATTGCCATTTCAACTTTTACCAGCATAAATTGAGATTTCTCCAGTTACTCAGGAGGTTGATGCGTTCTCTTCCTTTTGTTGTTTCTCTTGTTTCCATCTCTTGAAAGGATGCCGTACAATACAGAACCTAAATCTAGGTTCCTCTTCACTAGAATGATGACATTGAGCAAGTTCTGAGGGTCCATCGACTCCTCAATGTTATAAAATACCTCAGGAACAATGGTGCTCATGGGAGTGACTGTAGGGTGACTCCACTTAGTGCCTAGAGATCACACATCCTTCCTGAGCACACAGATTGGATCTGAGGATCTGGTCTTCTGCAAAAAACCCCTGCGAATGTGGTATAATGTTTTAGGAGCTTTTCTTTTTTAACTGTATCAACTGCACATTCAGTAAACAGCAAGATAAGATCACAAGCATATCAGCAGACTACCACTGCAGAAGGGAAATTACAACTCAGCACAATGGGCAAAGAAGGTGACTTGATTTTGAGCGAAAACAGAAATAGTGCACACAAGATGACTCAGTGGCTGGACCTCAGCTGTTCATTTCCAAGTGTTTTTCTTTTTCTCTTTTGAAATACAAAACTTTTATTAATAAAGTTGAGTTTGACGAATAAACACATACTGAGAAAATAACTGGATTCCTTACTTTCACCTTTAACTCAACATTACCAAATTTATTGACGTTACATATCGTGCCCATTTATACAAAACAACACAGGTAGCAGGATTTCTTCCCTTGGTGGAAGGGAAAGATCTTTAATCCCTGAAACAATCTGCCTCCTAGTGCCAACAAAGAGGAGAGTTATGCCTTCAAATCATGGACCGAGAGAGCGTGACCTGGAGATCAGGAGGAAGGTGTACAAAGAAAGTTGTCAGCAGCTGGTGAAAGTTCAGAAATTCCACAGCAGAGCCCTAACATGCCAGTGTAAAAACAGTCCCAGAACAGCATGAGCAAGAAAAGAAAGCCAAGAGATTTTAAGAGGCAGCTCTTCAAAGTGACTTGTCACTATACAAGCCTATGGCTTGACTCTAAATCAGATTTACATGATACTTCTATGCAGATGCTTCTTTTAACACCTTTAGCTCTGTGCAGATTGATGGGCAGAAGATACATATGATTAGTATTTAAAGACTTTGTAAAAAGTATGACTACCGAATTCAAAGATCTTTGTATAATCTTCTATTATTCCCAGCAGGAAAAAACCCCAAATGCTTACAGCATATTTCACAAAATTACAGAATCACAGAATCATTTAGATTGGAAATACTAATTTTTAGTATTTTAAACTGCTAAACTGAAATACAGACTAAGCTATCAGTTTAACCATGTCATTTAAATTACAGCCTCAGTTAAATAAGTAAATTTTTTTCCACGGTTTCAGATAAGATAATTATTTTGAAAGAGAAAATTCTGTTTTCTTTTTGGAAAATTTATGTAGAAATTACAGTTGATCAACTGTAAAAGTGTGAATAACTTGATAACATATTAATACATTCCTTTAAACTCTAGTTCACATGAAAAGCCATACGTTTATAAAACACAGTCTGAACAGGACAGAGAAAGTACCAGTAGATCATTGACTGCTCTATGCACATGCTAATTGGGCCAATTTCTGTTTGTACTGTACAGGAAAAAAATGTTCATGTAGTTTGCTTTATGCAGCATTTACATTTAAAAAAAAAAGAATATGACTTGATATAAAACAAACCTGAATTCTATAAAATGGGTAAAAAGGTCACAATATCTAAATGACATAGAAACTTGATTTTAAAAAAAATTATTTAGCCTTTAAAATGACCAGTATCACAAGTGTTATCAGGATTTAAATTAATGTAATTTAGTGGTTTGTACTTATTTTACCACATATCATTTTCCTGTGTTTTATAAATAAGTACATTTTAAAGTCTGGATTATGTGTTAGTTTAGTGCTCAGCACTGACATCTGATAAGCTTATTTCAATCTGAGAATCTTTCTGGATTAAGGAAATGTCAAGTCTGCAATATATAGAGCATACAAATCCAGTTTGAGGCTTAAATTTAAGCCAACTGCGTGTTTTTTACTGCAATGTCAGAAAAGAGAAAGTACTACTCATCCACATTCAAAGTCGAAGAAAACCTGAATATCACAGATTATTTAGAAATATATTTTTATTATTATCCTGAAAGCATAGAGTAAATAGAAAATTCTCCAGAATTAGAACTGAAGACTGCTGTTTATGTTGTCACTTTAAATGTGTGAAAACAAACATGGCAGATTTTAATAAGCTTTTTCCATACAGATGATAATGTCAAAATGTCTTTGATATTTCATGTTCCATTAAAAACAAAAAGAAACCCAAAAAAACAAAAAAAGCAAAAAGAAAAAAAAAGACAAAAACAAGCAAACAAACAAAAAAAAAAACCAAAAAAACCCAAACAAACAACAAAAAAACGAACAAAAAAAAAAAAAGGAAAATCATCATGCTTTACCTTGAAGCACAGGAGCAGTCACACCAGGAGTACATCAATACTAATCTACTACATTTCACATCTGATACATCAGTGCAAGGGGTGTGGTTCTGTCAACTGTAAAATTGAGCTAAGGCATTTTCAAGTACTTTAAGTAAAAGCCATCAAGTGCTAAGAGATTTATTCAAAATTGATATTGCTACATACTAGTGGAAGAAAGAAATTATTTATTCAATAAGACATAAGATTTGAAGTTTGCAAAACAGGGTTTGCTACCACTATAATTTCATTCAGTCAGGAAAATCCAGTTACTTCAGGAACCTGACTTACTATTTTTAGCATACTTGCTTAAACTAAGCATTAGCTGACCATGCAAATATAGAAAAATGACAAACATTAATTTCACCTAACCTTAGCTTTCTAAAAGCTGAGATCCTAAGACTGCAACCTGCGTCACAGGAGAAAGGGGAGGTACTTCTAAAGATAGTTTCATCCCACATGTGAATTATGACATTGCTGTCTTCCCATTGGCTGTACAGGGACCCCTGTTGTTAAGCTTTCAAATTTTTGGCCAGCTAAAGCTGTAAGAGTTGAACATTTCTCTGAGCACTAGTCATTCTGAAACAGCAGAAGAATCAACATTGTCCCAACTCATTTTTAGCTACTTTTACCTTGCCTTTTCAGTGACTCCCATTTGTTGATGAACATCAATAAATTCCATGAGTTGCCTTTGTAGCACGTTTTCTTTTCCTTCAATTTGCTTAATAAAATCATGCTGCAAAAGAGTAGATACTGTTGGGCGCTTCTCATAATCTTTAGTCAAGCACCTGTGCTGGCAGAAAAACACATGTGATCACAGAGGGTTCACAGTTAAGTTCTGAAATACTTGTCTGGAGTTCATTCATGCCTCCATAATAAATACATCCATCGTAATCAAAAGAGCTCTGCACTGAAAATTGATAGGATTTCACAGAATTGATGAGTCCAAGAAATTAAATTATTGCATTTTAAAACTAAATATTCTTTAAATTAAGAAACTTCAAGTGTGTTAAAATGTTATTTCATGTTTTAAATCTGGAGCCTCACTTGGAAATCAAACTGGATTTACAGAATAGGTTTTTATGGAAGAGTATTAGTTGCAACAGATTTCCACAGAGAATACAGAGATATCTTACACATGACACTTACAGATGTTCCATATTCAACCAGAGTGGACTCAGTTGTTACTCACTTGTTAATGAAGTCATTGAATTCAGGTGACCACAGTTCAGGCTGCTGAAGCGTTGGAGGAGGATTTCTGCAAGGATCAGTGTGATGATTAGTTAATAAGCTACTCACTGGACAAAAACAATGTGTGAAGGTAGGCTGAGTAATGAGTTTTAGAAGGCTACCGAAAAAAGATCTTGATTTCCACTGGTAAAAGGAGCATGGGTAGATATTCAATGCTTCACTGGTTCTCCTACTTTACATAACTAATAAGGAGAAATAGCATGGAGATTATCTACCAAGTGTAGCTAAGAACTACTCTAATTTTTTCAATCCAATCAATAAACAGAAATTAAACTAACAACCCATTAATCGCTATTCACGTGTAATGGCAAGTTTCTTTTTTCAAGCCTGAAACAACACACTTAAGAGAATTTTTAAAAAGAAATTCTATTTTAAGTTTTCCCAGAAGAAGTGAATTAATTGACTTGCTAAACAAAGTGTCCAAAGGAACTGGCTCATTCTTAATTTTTTCTCATGCATCAGAAGATAATCAGAAGTGAAGTGAAGGTCTAAATATAGATGTATTGCAAATAGATACAACTTCTTTCTTTTACATTGTTATAGCTGTTTATTCTAGGTATGATTTGGTTGAAATGGTCTTGATAGTCTTCCATTCAAAGGTGCCATTTTCACTGAGTATAGTCATGAAGACAAAAGGAACAACCAATAGAGGAAGTGACTTGCTGTCTCTTTTCAATCTGTTGTCATAACTGTTTTCTTCAAGTGCTGCTTAATGTTACTCTATCACTTTCAGGTTTTACTTAATGTAATGAAAGGATATTGATATGATATTTGCTCCAGGGCAGAAAGGTGCCCAGTACTTGTAAGGGTATAAGCCCCAAGTTTTTTTGAAGTCCTAGCTGCAATGACTGACCACACTAGTTTGCAACTGCTATACCCATAGCAAGCAAGGGCTAGAAGAGCATTCATACCCTGCTTCAGTGCCAAGTCAGCCAAGACTTCTTAAACCTAAGGGTAATTTAAACTAATTTGGGTGTCTCGGCTGAAAAGGACTCGAAGCACTTATGTGGTCTCAGCTGTTGTGGTACCCCTCCAAATGTTAGAGTGAAATGCACAAACTACTGTATGATCATTCCCTACAGACCTGGAGACTGATGTTCTTTGAAATGCTGTAAGTGGCACTTTGGGTACTTTTATCTTCAGCTTCAAAGAAAACACAAAAGAAGTTGTTATTTGCACTGCCCAAGGACCGCAACAGTGGAACTGCCAGAAACAGCACAAGCTAATGAAAAACTGAAGCCTAAATGTATGTGAGTGGTGGAACAACCTTTGCTTCAAAGGACAGAAGATAACTCCTGGAAACAGGTATGGGACTTGTTCACCACATTGGCATGTTCAGACTCTCTATTTCTATCATGTTATTCTTTGTAACAGAATACATGGGACTCATATCCAAGTCCAGCACTCATGTGGCCTCAGGAGAAGGCCTTACAACTTTTTCTCAAAAGTAGCTACAGTCAGGTCTGAATTTCTCAATGTGCACACATGGTTGAAGCAGAGCCTGCAGAAAATACAGCTGGAAAAAGTATTTCTAATCTCCTCCTAGTATAAACAAAACCAAGAAAGTCCACAAACTTACACAGTCTTCCTTTGAAGAAAAGTAACAGTTAAGAAAAAAGTTAAGTCTAACCCATCAACAAATAAACACATCAAGACATTACCTTGGTATTTTGAAGAGTGCCCTCATGGGGTGCAAGTCAGCAAGGGGTGGATCTCCATCTCCCAACTCTATTGCAGTAATACCCAGTGACCATGCATCACATCTGGCATCATAGGAGCTATCTAGCTGCTGCTCACAGGCAATCACCTGTTGGAGTAAAAGACTGGAACAGTAATTGGATGGTCAAATGTCCAAATGTAAGAGTACACCCACAGTTGGGGGACTTTCTTACAGGATGGAGATATTCAGTGGAATAAACAGACATGCACATATTTAGAAAGCTAAAGCTGAAAAAAAAGCACTGTTTAAACTAGAGAAAGCAGGTGTCCATGAACATCAGGTTCTCTGGCCAGATGTTCCCTGATCTGACAAAAGGCTGTAAATCCTTGGCTTTTTCAGCTGGGGGTGTTAAACTGCATCCCATGGCTGAGGAATTAGAAGGAAACTCAGCAACCCTACAACTCTGTTATGTGAATTATTCCTGCAAAGTCATTAATGGAGCTATACTGTTCTCTCTATGAAGCGAAGCAAGCAGGAAAGCAGGAGCTGAATTCACTGTCTCTTACTGGTTCTTTTTTCGGCCAAATCAGCAAATTTCCAGATTAAGTGGATCTGAACAAAGTGTTTGCTGTTGGATCACGGCAAAGGTATGTAATTTCATGTACATTTCAGCTCATCCAAAATGCTGGATGAATCTAGAATTTTTCATCCCATTAGCTGCAGATCTAAATCAACATGTATGCCATTCCGTACAGGGCTAGACCAATGTGTATAAACAGAGAGTGTTGTTAAAAATACATGTGTATAAACACAGTAGTTCCATCTGCTACAAACAGATGTACTTGCACATGTTTGTGTGCACACAAATAGTGTAAGTAGATAATCTTATTTACAAAGAAATATTTTTCCTGTCTCAGCCTAAAATGTATCTTTATATGCTTCAATTTCAGGCTGGAAAAATCTTCACAGAATCACAGTACCTCTTCATTCATAACAACCTCTTCCACTTCTTGCTGTCAGCTATAGATATATATAGTATTAAAAACTTTCCAGGTGTAGAAGTTAAAAAATAAAAGTTATAATGCGTCATAGTACCACCCTGGGCTCCTTCCATGCATGGGGAAATGACATACCCACAGCTTCAAAGCTTGGAAGGTTGCAAAGTATCAGTAGTAGTACTTTATACTCTTTAACATTTTAGTAAGCAATTCAAATGTCTTGCTCCCTGGCTCTAAGCTTGTAATTTCAAAAGTAAACCCCATTTTAACTTAATCCTTGCAAACATGTAAGCAATAAGTTTTTAAACGTTTTTTTTTTAAAATTGCATTGCTGTTTCATTTGGTGAAAAGACCAGTGGTCAGGAAGAAAGACAAAGAAAGAGCACAAACACAGAACACAGCAGCATGGATACCAGTGACAAAATGTTTTGAAACATGAACCTAACCTCTGGAGCCATCCAGAACGGGGTACCCACGGAGGTGTTCCGACGGAGACGAGTGCTGGTCAGCTGAGCAGACACACCTGGAAGAATGAAGGGAAGCTATAATCAGAGCAACTGCCATTTCCATCCAAGACAGCCCTTCTGAGCAGCGACATCCTGGTCTTGCCATGCCACAGTTTCCTCCGCAGGTGAATCTCAAATACATCTTTACAGTTTTCTGGAAAGAGAGGACCAGTCCTCAGAGGTACTCAGCACTTCGGCTGAGGTTCTCCACATCGTTTGTTTCCAGTGACTTCAGCAGGACCAGGACTTAGTCCCAAATGAGTGTTAGATTAGTAATCTGACTCCATATATTTTGACTGGTTAATTAGTGGTTTTCTATATTCTGTATTAGAAGAGCAGTAAGGCACTTTAGCGAGGGTGGAAAAGTACTGTACCATCCACAGCTTTTAATGCTCCGTACTGACACTAAACACCTGTTTCATTTTTTAATCTAGAGTTCAGGTTAACACTATAAAAATACCTATCCTCATCTCTTAACTGCTCTGCCATAAAAAAGAAGCAACAAAACAGTGAAACCTCAAAAATTCTTACAAAAGCAGAAGTCTCTCCATGCTCAAAACACATTCTCAAAGCAACAAGCCTGCAAATCAGCTTTGTAATGTGAGCTGTAGTTTAAGAAATTAACTGTTTCAGGCCAAGAGTTGGAAAGTGAACTCAAGTTTAAAGATTCCTTGCAGTTTTAAATTAAAAGACACTGATATACTAGGAATTCAGGTGGGCTGCAGCAGACTTCTGACCAGCCTGCCACCAATTTCCTTCCTTACAAAACCAGGTTTTATCGGCTGGAAATAACTCTACTGCATGCAAAGGGGAGAATACAACACACGGGAGAAAAACAGCCCCTCAGCTAGGAAGTCCTAAACTGTTATGGATTTGAGTAACAGGCAATGCTGAGGTCCACCAGGGGTATATTCTAAAGTGCTGAAATCATGGATGGCCAGAAAGGTCCCGTGCTCTACATATACATCCTCCAACCTCAGTCTGTCTGACACTGAAGCTCTCTTATTTTGCCTTCACACATACACCTGCTTTCTCTTTAGAAAAGTAAGACAACTCTGTTTCACACTGTGAGTGCCATTTCATTCTTCTGAAATACGTGAAGCTCCAGTGAGCACCACCAGCCAGTTTCAACTCTGGTTTGAACATACTTGACCTCATCTCCTGAAAAACCTGCAGATGGTCTGTAACAGGACCAATTCACACTAACTGCCCAGTGGAAATACTAACTAAACCTCAGTCTAGATAGAGTTTGATTATTTGGGGGGGGGTTTTCAGTGTAGTCAAGAAACCATGGAAAGCTTTATCTGTTTTTTTTCACTCTAAAGCTGTGTGTTCAGCTCTGATTCACAAAATATCCACCTTTGTTACAGAAATGTATGTAACGTGAAAACAAGGGCACCAAGAAAGATCCCACTTGTTCCTTTTGTGGCCTACCTCTAGTCTACACCAGCCCTGAGGAAGCTGGATCTTTTTCTCTCTGTCTACAAAAAGTCCAAGACACAATATTATGCACCATGGAAAGCAGGACAATGTGAGTCTCAGCACAAAGTCCATCAATCCTGCTTCAACTCAGCTAAGCAGGGGCTTTGTTTTTGCCACCTCAAGGAGCTGTCTGAAGTCCAGCTTCCGGCTCACAGAGTCTATGGCTGTTCTGTGCCCTCAGAAAAACATGTAATTTAGTAAGCACACATCACCACAGGTCTGAAACCATTGCAGTGATGCCAAGAGACATCATTATGTGAGATCCTCGGGTTTGGAGGGAGCTGAGGCTACTCTCCCCTCTCCCTTCCTATCTGTTGTGGGAGTTCCCCTCTGCAAAGCTCTTTTTTGCAGTCTTGGATGAGGAAATGGGATTCAGATCTGCAGGCAAAGAAAGGCACTAACTAAATTTTTATTATTCCAGTGTCAGAGTTTATAAATAATCATAACTTTCTGTAGATATAAGGAACATTCATGTATTCAATCTTGTCTGTCTATACACTCTTGTTTGGGTTTTTTTCTCTTGAAATGTAGTCATTAAATAAACTGAAGCATTTTTTCTTCCTCACCCTTCTTTTATTTCAGTAAAAAACTGATTTAATTTGAATTGTTCACCACTATTTTATTTAGGCTCTTGGGGGTTTTGTGCGCTTTTTGTTTGGTTGGGTTTTTTAATCCTTCTGCTCTTAGCATTAAAGTGGCATTTCAGATTATGCAGTATAGGTCTTATGACAAATGATATTTCCTTGGGCTTTTTCTGTGTATGGAGGAAAGATGATGTAATTCCACACTTAGTAACATTTCTTCCAGCATTTCAGTAACCAGTCAAGCATACAGCTTGCCAGCTTTTTTTAATTTATATATTTCCAAACAAAAATATCTTGCTCCTCCCCTTCCCATTTACTACTGCTTTGTTGCAAAATGAGTCAAATATTGACCTAAGAAAACCTGAAATATGTTGTAAAATGGTGCTTTATTACAAGCAAATTATAAATATTATGAAAGTTAAAAGCTTTATAAATATGTGCACCAATAGTAGCAATGCACACTGAAAAGAAAAAAATCGTGCATATAGCTGCTTTTTCTTTTTTCAGACATCATTTTACTAGTAAAAACTGGAAATCAGGACACTTACACTATGAGTATTATTCAAGCTTTTGATTGCAAAAACTGGTATATTGGAATAACATTGCAAGTAAAGCCACCTACTTCTGATGTTAGCACTCAATAAAAGAAAAACAGTGCAGAAATTAGCTCCTTATTATTCAGAAAGATTTGTCTCATAGTGCCCAATTTGAGGACAACATCGCTTTATGAGTATGCCCTGTGATGGAAGTAGGCTCATTTTAGTGGTTGATGCTAGTGAGGGAATGGCAAGCCCTAGCAAACTGTACTAAATTCACATTCCACACGTGGCAGGGAGACTGCACTCACAAGATGTTAGCCACTGTACTCCTACATAATGACCTTACCCCAAAGGACTTACACTCCTTTGGCCAGCTCTTCCATATCTCTTTTTCATTTGTGCCCTCAGTGTGCACTTCACTACCAAAGCATCCTCTTTGTGACCTTCTTTACATTAAGAACATGTAATTCCATCATTCCTCAAGCTAGTCTCTGGACCAAAAACTGCTCACACTGTTAACCTTGCAGATCCAAATAGACCAAAATGCTTAGAATTATTTCCCAACCTTTCCTTAATCTCCTAGAGAAAGAGATGTAAAACAGCAGCAGCATTTTACACTGCATTCCCCTCAAGCCCACTGGCAGGTATGTTCTGCCGTTCTTGTTCCATGTTGTTTGATGCAAAAAGTGGCCTCTCCTTCCTTGCCTCTTTGCCCAAAGGTGTGAAGGCAGTCCCTAGTAAATCACACTCAATGCCACCTTTTTACTAGATCTGGAGGCAACAGGTCCAAATGGTTTCAGGTTTTCCTTTAGCACCTTAAGCTTCACTTTGAGAAGAAACCACCATTCTTGGCAGGATGCAGATAGGAAAGTAGCTACTTTCCTCCACAACAAGGGTGGAATTATAACTCAATTACTCTCTAATTGCTGCTATCTTTGACACTCAATTCTTTGTTTGCTTCTTTCAGGTTGTATTGGTGTAACGGTTTATGTCCAGGATATTTCAGACAGATCAGCTTAAATGCATAAAAAATTCTTTTAAAAAGCCTCAGCCAATGCAATTCCTTCATACTCCATAATGACAAAAGACAACAGGGAAAGAACAAGACTAAACCAAAGCAATCCTGATAGTCCAAATGGCAACATCACTACACACCAGGTGTGTAATGACATTTAACTGTACTGCAAATAGTGGCATCCCCACTAAGAGTGTAAAAGGAGATCAGAGAACTTCCCCCAGGTTTAATTCCTTAGCATGGGTAGAAAGCATAAGGGCATTTAATAGGCAATGTTACTAACAAACCATAAGGACACAAGGGATTGGTTTGATGATTTTACAAGATATCTTTCAGAACCTTTTTGAAAAAATATCAACAATCAGAATTGCTTATAGACTATCAATTGACCTCAAAAGCAAACTTTTAAATGAAAGGAGTACAGAGACAAATATTGTTTTTTGGGGTGAGCTATTGCCAGAAAAGCATGCTTGAGAACTTCTGCTCAGTGATAAGCACTCAAATTAAATCTAGAATAAAATCAAGTTCTGACCAATAGGATGGAAAGAAATAGGAAACAAAGTTGAAAATATGAGTCAAAAAAATCAGAATGTTCAGCAGCATTTTATGTTATAATGAAGCATGACTTGTTTTTCATAAATACATACTGCCTACTTCTCATCACCTTCTTGTCCTTCACAGGTTTAGAAATTATTTCCAGGATTATTGGCTCTATTGCCTTCCCAGGGATCAAAGTGAGGCTGACCAGTCGGTAGTCCTCTGAATCCTCCTTCTTGATCTTCTTGAAGAGATTTTTTCCAGGCTTCAGGAACCTCCTCCACTCTCCAGACCTTTCAAAAATTATCAGCAGTGACCTTGCAAAGACATTGCCCAGCTCCCTCAGCACTCTCAGGTTCATCCCATCAGGTCCCACAGACTTGTGTACATTCAATTCTTTTAAATGATCTCTAACCTGATCCTCCTTTACTGAAGGTAAGTTTGCCTTGCTCCAGACTTTCCCACTGGTCTTAGGGGTTTGGGACTCCTGAAGGTCAACCTTACAAGTAAAGACTGTGGCAAAGACATTGAGTGCCTCAGCCTTGTCTACTGCCTTTGTCACCACATTCTGCATCTTTATGTATTATTTTAATGCACATAGTGTTTTAATGTTGAAAATCAGAGTTTCCCAAACTCTCAGGAAAACACACACTGCAGATGTAAACTTTCAGCTGAAACAGGCACGTCCAAAAGATAACCAAATGGCTCTTTACAACTCTAGAAAGATCAAAGGCTTAGTATCCAAGAAAACCATGTACATGAACTGCTTGAGAGGTGAAAAATCCATAGCCTTTACTACAAAACCAAGAGGTGTGGAGTAAAACGGGGATAAAAAAGTTAATATGTACTATCAAATACAGGGAATGGAAGCTAAAGAAATCAAAGTCCAGTGGCTTTCACAATAAACTCACCACAAGGATTAAAGACAAAGAAAAGAAATTTTTAAGCATACAAGGAAAAAAATGAAAATCCCAGATCAGATACAGAACAATTACATGGTACATACTGATAATAAAATGGCAAACAGTGACCTAAATAAAAGCCAGAACGGTCACTACATTTGTGAGATATATAATGCTTTTTAAATAAAAGGGTTTAATACAGCATCTTTCTCTAAGAAATCCAGGAACTTTCACACTACAGACTGGACAGCACACCCTAGCTTCCCTTAGTCTGCAGTTCTGATTGAGCCCTCTCTCCATGGCCTCCAGGAGAGCAGGTGACCACAGACTCCCCTCCACATGCTCCTGACAGTTCAGTGCACCACAACACCAATGATTCTAATCAAATCTCATGCTTCAGGGCTTCAGCTGGTTTCCTGAGAGGGATGCACAGGAACATTTGTTCTCCTGATGCACAATTGGCCAGATGAATTTAGATAGGAGAACCAGTGTTCTCTAGAGCCTCAGGGATTTGTACAACTACACGCAATCTGGTACAGTATGATGGTGAGGAAAGTCCTCCTTCTCAGATGGTGTCTTCCTTATACATTAGATTTCAAAGAGTGTCACTTTGAGACCCAAAAAGGACATTTTTTCCCCGTATGACTGGGAAAGTGCTGGAGATTTTTCTCATTGCTCTATGACATGGTTTCCCTGTTATGACAATCAGGGATACTGGCCAAACCCATGCTGATGGAACAGAATATTTAAAATACCTCAGGACTGGAATACTTCAGTACAAATGAGTCATTGGGTTCAGCTTTCAGGTTGAAAATTAACGGACTTTAGTATACACAGATGAGACCAGAGGGTTTCTAATAACCTCAAGAAATTACTATTTTGTGACCCATAAGAAAATCAAGCAGAAGTCTTTGCTGGCCAGAAAGGGCTATTTTCTTGCTTCATGTGTCTCTGGCATATGACATCAGCTTTCAGCATCAAGCTTCTTTAATGCTTAAGCCATCAGTGACATCTCTATGTGAATTAATAGAAGAAAATATTTGAAAGACCAAGTGAACAGCTTATCCTGGATATAGCAGTGGGCCACATGATTTCTGTTTTTTGGTACTGGACAGCACAAAGGTTTTCATTCAAATGTGGCCCATAAAATAAGTTTTTAAGGATTAAGCCTTCAACAAAGAATTAAACATTCAACACTGAAAAAGCTCAACAGCTCAAGTCAATGCAATCCATCTTATCCCTGCTAACCCTGGGCTGAAAAATTTGGAATTATTACTTTGATTGGGTTCAAAGTAGTATGACAAGCTGCTCATGAAGAAAGCTTTCTTCAAAGTCTTTTACTTTTATTGGCTTCTGCCATACTCTCCTAGTAAATGCTTATTAGCAGCAACACGCGAATGTCATGCTCTATGGTATGCAGAAATGACAACACAATAAATCTGGTTCTGATCTGAATCAGTGAAGCAGACAGCTTTAGTATGGATGCATGCTAGAATGACTAAGGCAAACACAAGTCTTGCTATGACTCATTGCTTAAAGTTAGCTAAGGGCAGAAAGAAAATTATTTTATTTTTGAATACTTTCAAATTAAATTATTTTAATTAACTGTTTCATTTTTGCAGAATTATTCAGACAGCATTTATAGCTAATGCAGGGCAAGCAGAAAAGGATGCAATAGGATATTTTGACTAATCCAGAATAAGTAACCTTTAGAAGTTTGGATAACTAGTCAAGGTCGTGCTAAGCTCCTCTTCAATGTCAGCAGGACATGAGAAGCTGGGAACCATGATGCATATTAAAAGGGACAGAGCTTAAAATGCCCCAGCACTGAAACTTGGATCACTTACAACTGACTTCTCAACCTACTCACTGAGCACAAGGTGGCTCTAGACTCCCTGTCCATTGCAGCTCGACCTGTACCATGTGCATTCTCTGCACAGTCCTGGGACCCTTCTCTCCCTCTGCAATGCCACAAGACACAGAGAATGGCCAGGCTGATCTGTGATCAGCCAACAGACTGCATCTATCAGGGCTATTCGTGGTAGGGAGAGGCCACAGTGCTGTGTCACAGCAAGAGAACACGAGAGCTGGTGAGGTGTCACAGCGAAAGGATGAAGCTCAGTGCCATGGCTCCCTCCCCAACCTCTGACCCAAGATTTCAGATGCTTTTTTCCCAAAAGACCAGCAGAAAGCTCCCTCATGCATCAGAAAACCAGGAGAGGTGAACAATTAAGCAGGTGGAACTATTAAGAAGGAGCCTTACCACAGACTCACTGATTACATGGAGACTGTCCCCATTGTTTTGGACATGCTGTACAATGTAACTGATTTTACTTCTCTGGCCTTATCAATACAGAAGCTGCTGACTCATCTACACTTCAGAGACTCAATCAGTTTAGTGAAGTCACAGAATTTTCAGTATTTTGGCCTGTATTTCTGAATCAGAAAAGGCATGAATATTATACAACGAAACTTAACAAAAACACCTGTTCATTCTAACTTATGTTGATCAGCTGTTACTGACCATTAGTAGTGGTAAAGCACTACTAACAGTTCATAACTTGTAAAGAAGTAGCACACCACTACTGAGACACAATAGAATGTTGGCAGAATTACCCTTTCCAGGGGAAAAAAAACCCCAATAAATTAATTTTAATAACTCAACTGAATTATGAAATTAATAATTTCATTTATTATTGCCCAAATGAAATTAAGCATGCACTTAAGAGTAAACATAGGGATACTATAAAAATACACTACTGAAAGAGTGTTCTACATTGTCTAGTTCCACCAATTTGCAATTCTGAATAATAAGAAGGCCATTTAGAAATGCCAGTATTAAGATTTCCTTGACTCTTTACTTTGGAAGACTTCAAATAGCTTTGAAACAAGAATGATCATTTTCTCCATAACAAAATAATAATTGTATTACATTCCAAACATAAAAGCTGACCTATGTCTACTTGCAGTTTCCAAGTTACATAGAAGAAATAGACCAAGTATTAAACACAGTAATGTCAGTATTTAGTGTTTAAATAGAGAAATACAGTATTCCCTTCCCCAATCCATTTTTTCCCCATGAGCAATACTCAGGCTAAATCTCTAGTTAACTCAGGCTACCACCATGATAAAAGTGTGCTAGCTACATGCAAAGTGGGACATCTGAAATTGCATTTGGAATGCCAAGACAATATCCACACACAACTTTTAAATCCAACACTTTGAAACAAAAGCAGGAAAACGCAAACTAAGTATGTTTGAAGTACAAAAATCACCTTTCCTTCACTATATATTCCATTAATATTATAATACGTGTTTTAATTATGCAATCTCTTTATCCACAATACTAAAGAAACCCTTGAAGTCATTACTCTATTAACTGCATGCAGCACAGCTTGTAATTTTCCACCATCTGCCAGCAGCAGTGAGATTGTGTTACCTTTTTTCCATGTCTTCCACTGGAACCTGCTTTACCTATAAAAAGCTCAGATCTTTCTTATGTGTTGCTTATCCAGAGCCTCTAATGATGGGGAGGTTTAGGTATCATTAATGAAATGCCTGAGAAAAAACTGAAAATGGACAATGCCAATCCTTTTCAATATCCCCTTTCCCACACTTACAGTACTGGGCAAACTATGGGGAATCACAGGATCTCCTGTAGTTAGAAAGAGGCTCGAATTCTAAAGATTTAATGACTCCTCCCACATTTTATTTTTCTTACAGGAACTTGAATATCCATCTTGCTGTCTGCCTTCCTTTTTTTCCCAATAACCTTTCATGGTAATAACATCAAAAGTCTAATTACATGAGGTATGAAAGCATCAAAGGGCATGGCCTTCAGCATAAAACAGTGCTGCTGGAAAACTGTGCATTTCCTAAGTGGTGGAGTTTAATTTATACTTATATTTTTTTCTGGACATTTTCAAGGAAACAGCTGTCATCCTGAGATACTTCTAGTCTCTGACAGCAGACCTTAGTAGTCCCAAAGGAGTATGAGCTACCTGTGCTCTTGGTCAAGATTATCAGCCTACAAGGTCAGCCCTCAAAAACACAGCTGAAGAAAAACTTTCCATCAGTGTTACAGTCTCCTCATTTTAGCTAAAAGAATCACTTGCCATGTGACTGTAGGGTTTCAAAACTTTTAGTGGATAAATGGTTCTTTCTTCCATGACTCCTGACACGTCAGTAACTTTGTCTGGTTTACTGAGAGGGAGTTGTGTCCTCTAGGATCCTCTTCATTCTCTAACATACAGGCGTGAAGAGCTCTGGCTTTCAATTTCCCAGAGTAACTGAAATGGCAGCGGATTTCATAAATAACTTCAAATCTTTCAAAATTAAATGTCACTTGGGTTTTTTCAGACCAAAGTTAAAATAATAACAATAATAATACAGCTAAATTTTTTTTCTCCCATTTTAGAACAGCACATTATAGAGCTGTGTCTTAGAATAACCTTAATACACAAAAGACCCCTTGCAGCATTCTGATTTTAAGAAAATAAACTGAATTGAGAGGGACTATTCAAAGAAGCAAGTATTTGTCAGCATAAGCAGATGTTATACCCTCAGCTTCCTATAAAATTGGTTACACATTATAAAATACAGTTGAATATATGAATTTTTATTACAGACTAGGTAAGCTACGTGTTCAAGTGACTTCAGGCCAGCTTTTTAACTGATGAAAAAAGATCAGACACTGACAGATAATTAGGTAGCAAAGGTTGCAGATAGATTTGTCACATGACTTTCAAAAGGTATCTAGGATTAAATTAACTGGGATTTACATGCTAAAAGTTTTTGAAAATTTCATAAGGTGCTTTTCTGCACCTTCAGAGGTTAAAATTTCATTTGAAATGTCTCTTTAACACCAATCCACTGCATACAACCAGAGTTCTGTGAAAGAGGCGTAAAAGATTTCCTTCCCAGAACACTAATAAGTAACTGTGAATATAATTAACCATATTTATCAAAAAGGAATTTAATTCACACCTTGCTTGCCTCCAGTTCTTTTTATACAATAGATTATATAGCAGTCACTCTTTAAAGTGTTGCAGGGAATTTAATTTGAATGTATATTTTTTTACCAAACTCCATCTTATACTGAAAACATAGCAGCTACACTTGAATGTAATGCAACCATATGATGTGTTAGAAGATGCCCCTTGCGTGGAGCATAATTGCTGCAGTTTGCAGGCCTAATATCCTACCCCAAATGCTTTCTACCAGAACAGCTTAACAGCTAATTCCCACAAATGTTCAGGTAGCAAAACTGCCTTCAGTCAGCCTTCTTCTCTTACAAAGAAAATATGGACTATTAATGTATTTAGAAGTTTAACAAATTTAGGGACTGAATCTGTGATCAGACAATGTGCTTACAGTAGATCCCCTTGGCTGCTACTCACTATCTGTAGACAACAAAAATTACTTTGTTTATCTCTGCTGGATGGGTGGGAGGAGAGAGGATGCATCCCTTGTAACAGTATTTCAAAATTCTCGTGGCTTGGACAGTTTAAAACTTTATCTGGCAGCTCCCTGATAAGCAATTGAGTTCAGAAGCATTGGTGTGGAGATGTTATAGAATCATAGAATTGCCTGGTTTGAAAGGAACCTTAAAGATTATCTAGTTCCAAACCCTCTGCCATGGGCAGGGACACCTCTCACTAGACCAGGTTGCTCAGAGCTCCACCCAACCTGGCCTTGAACACTTCCAGGGATGGAGCATCCACAGCTTCTCTGGGCAACCTGCTCCAGTGCCTCACCATGTCAACTGTAAATTTTTTTCTAATATCTAATCTAAACTTACTCTTTTTCAGTTTAAAGCCATTCTCTCTTATCCTGTCATTATATGCTCTTCTAAATAGTCTCTCTCCAACTTTCTTATAGACTCCCTTCAGGTATTGGACTTGATTTAATGGTTAATCTGTACTGGGATTGGGCATTTCTTAGATATGAGAATATTATTGGGGTGATTAAGTAATATTACAGCAGAGTTTTAAGAGAAAGCAAAAATTTCACTCTTCAAAGCAATCTGGGTGAGGCCCAGCCATGGCATTCTTTCAGCCTTTCTCATCTATTTAGCTATCAGTACCTCCAGAAAGTGAGCAGTTCAAACTGTTAGCCTGGATTTTGGGAGAGCTTTTCCACACACCTTATGTGTCACCTCAAGCAACTCAGTCTCTTGAAATTTCAGATTCCCAGCTGTTAACTAGGAATCAAAGTAATTTACTTCTCCATAAGGGTGTTGTGAAGGTTATGCATTACAGACTGTGCAGTGTTCAGAAAGTATGGTCCCAGCATACGTAAATAAGGCAATGTGTATACACTGTGTCACAAAATGAAGCTTCTGAAAAGTCGGTACTGCTGTGCAAGGAAGGACTCACAATGGCAGTGCACTATACACCAAGTCCAAAGAGTACAAAAACAATGAAGGAAAAAAAAGCCATTTTCAAAAGTGATTTAATTCACTCAAAGTTAACTGTTCTTTTCAATTATGACTCTTGAAAATTTCCTAAATGTACTTAAAAAAAAAAACAAAAAAAAAAACAAAAAAAAACCCAAAGAAAGGCACAAGTTGAAGTGAAATGTTTGGACAACACACACACACGGAGAATAGGTAATTTTCTAGTTTCATGTTCCATAAGGCACTTCATAGGCCCACCTTTCAGGTACAGATTTTATACATCAGTTTAGAAGAAAACCACCATGAATACAATCAGGGGAGGACAGCAAAGGCCTCCTCAGGAACATCTCAGCAGCAACCAGCATGCAGGAGAATAGTGCAGACAAAATTATCTTGGGAAGGGCTCACTTCTTTGGTCGTGTCTGTTTGGTGGTTGAAGGAGTCCTTGGTTCACTGCCTCTGCTCTCCTCTCCACAACACAGAAGCTGTGTGCATGCTAGAAAGGGTGATGTGATTATTTGGGTTGGTTTTGTTTGCTTGGCCTCATGTAGTAATTGACTCACTCTAAACCAAAAATTTTTCTTCCTCTGAGTATTTACTGGGTAAAAAGGAGACTGTGCCTGTGTGTCTGTCTTGTTCTGAAGCCGATTCACAGGTTTGTATGATAGAAGATGGCTATGAGTTTCAGTCCCTGATCCAATAAATGTTTATGTACAACAGTCTGTAGCAGTGCCAACATGAGAGATTTTGATCAACTCACATTCCTGGCCAAAACATCATTTCAGAATCTGATTAATGTGGGTTTAAATCCTCTTAAGTAGAAGACACAATCTCCCAAGTCACAGCTGAATACCTTAAACAGCCTGAAGGGTGACTGGTATGCCTTCCGTGCTAATTTTGTGAAGACTGTATAAATTTTTTTCCACTCAAAACTTGCTTCAGAGTGGTTTGGTGGCTTTTTTTTGTTTTGTTTTGTTTTTTCCTTTGTTTTTGTTTGTTTGTTTGATGGGGTGGGGGGTGGGGGTGTTTGAGAAAGGGGGGAAAAAAAGCCAGGGAAAACATCAATCCATTCTTAAGTTAAGGTGCCATTCGTATATTCTTTTGAGAGGAAGGACTGCTGCAGGTATTATAGACCTCTTTTGAACTCACATAAATGTGTGCGTATGTATATTTGTTTCTTGTGCACACTCTAATCTGTGTTTTGGCATTGCAATTTTCCCACAAGAATTTAAGATTATTTTTCAATTACAGCCTTATCAGTAGATTGCAGTAACTGGGGAATAAAGAATTTAGGTCCTCATCGCAACAGTTTGCATGTTTTGACATCTACATAAGTGAATTAATTTTCAGAAGCATTGATCCTATGTAGCTCTAATTGCCTTCAACACCTTAAAAAATTAGTATCCACAACACATTAAAAGCCTGTGGGCAAAAAACATTGATTTTTGCCTCACATTGAACTTCCAGACTATCAGAAAACACTAGTACGTGTATGGCAGATGATTTAGGAAGTATAAAGTCTTTCCAATAGAAGATTTTATCTGAGAAATATAGCTGAAATACATGACATTTCAGAAGAATTACTAATCCTAACAGTTGTGGGGATTCTGTGTGTAAAGTAATGAGATTTGCATAAATACAATCTACTGGCAGGAAGACACCATACTAAAGGTACTCAGAATGATTAAACAATTGTTATGTATCAATTGAATCAATCTCTTTTAAAAAAAATAGGAGGGTAAAGGAAAGATAAAAATTTTTCATCAGCTGAATGGAATATGATATTTACAGTTGTCTGCAGTGCTGTAAAATAGTGACCAATAAATTAAAAATAAGAAGACCATATACTATCAGAAGATTACAGTTCATAACAATAAGCATTGCAAATTTTTATACTCCTCATATAAAACAACAGTCAATACACTTTTAAGGTAAATCACTGTGCTATTGGTGGTAAATAACATGTTCCATCCGCTTACCTGCGTTTCTCCTTTTCCCTTTTGGTGGTGACACCAGGTGACAGCACTCAAGAATCACTTTAGGCCTAACAGACTTGAACAGACCCTTTTAATGCCAATTCTTAGATTCAGATTTGCCAAAATCTGTTAGTCTTCCCAGACTTTGAAAACTGGAGATTACCTGTATAATATTTCCCCCTCTACTGCCTTCAAGTATCTCTTGTTTTGTTTTAAATCAAACTAATGAAGTATATGTGTCTATGTATCTAGTTAAGTTCTAAGTGTTCTGATATACAACATGAAGCTTTTTCCTATCAGCTCCTAATTTCACTGAACCCCAGTGCGAGGTCCTGGAGGAACTCAACATTAACCTTATTTTGAATCCTTTTAACTCACTTTGCCACTTCACTTACAGTGTGCCGCAAAGCATTTGGCACTTACCACCACCATATTATACTCTCTGTTAGCCATATTATTGAAACGGCATTACCAAAATTATTAAAATGTATATAGAGTTAAAAAAGGAACTTTGGTTATCCAAGTGATTTTTAATGAAGAACTCAAAACCTTAACAAAAAAGTAACATAGTTAATCTTTTCTGGTTTGTTTACTCTCTGTTATTTTCCAATACTTCAGATGTAAAACATTGTTTCCATATATACGAGTAAACATAACATACCGAAATCCACAAGCTTGACTCCTCCTTCAGTAGTCAAAAGGATATTATTTCCCTTAATATCACGGTGGATAGTTTTGTTTTCATGCAAATGCTGAAGTCCCTGGAATATGAGATGTAAACATGAACTTTTTAATAACAGCTCTGTCCTCTGTAATACATTTGCAGAAACAATAAAGTAGCAGTAAAGTACAAAAAAATTTAAAATATTTTTTAATCCAAAACCACAAAAATGTCATTCTTACTGGAAAACCACACCACAAGGAATAGATAATTTGTAACTGCCCCACTTCACGTCAAATAGAAATTTTAAGATGAATGCAGAAAAATAGCACTATAAACCTACATATTATACCTTTAGAGCATAAACTCAAAGAAAAATTCCATTGGACAAAGTAAAATTTCAGTTACAAGAAAATCATAACAACACTTGACAAGCAAAAAAAATTCTTGCAGTGGTGTTTGAATTCACTAGGTATGTAGATATTTTACTATTAAAATACTTTGAATTCAGACATAAGCAGTTGAACAGTATCTTGATTATATTTCTACTGTTTCTCAAAAGAAAAGCAATTCTGATGCTGAACTGTGTTTACTAAGAAAATTGATTAACGGTCAGAAATCAATTTTCATTCTCTTAACAATGAAACAGATTAACTTTACCTTGCTTGCCTAAAAAGAACCACCTGAATTACACATCACCTTGATTTCATTAAACACTGCTATAAGACAAGATAGTGAGCTGTATCAGTGGAGACTTGATCTTCATTCATTTAAGGAAAAAAAATATGAGCTGAATATTGACTGTCCTTTCACTGAAAGTTTATCTTACCATCAGAGCTTCTCGTAAAATGTAAGCAATTATAAGTTCATTCATTCTTTCGCCTCTCTTCAGAAATCCTTTCACAAGATCAGTCACAGATCCACCATTGCACAGCTATAAAACATCAGGGGAATATAAAAAGTAATTAGGGAGTGTTGGACTAGCCACCTGGTTTTCATTTTCAGTAGTTTTTGCATCTGTAGCCAAATGAGTTCCTAGCAAACTGGCAGACCACAAATTTGTCCTTATGTCTACCATTTATACAAACAACATACACAGCAACTTCTGCCAGATCTCTTTCATTACTTTCTACATTTAATTCTTCTTGCCCAAACACAAGTACAGCAGTCTATCTCTTCGTTTTCCTGTATACATGATTGCTTTTCACTGAAACAGAAACAGCTTACAGTGCAATAAATTTGCTGTGAAGGCATGTTTTGTGGGGCACACTAATTGCTTCTTATATTCATCATGTGCAACTCAGCTGCAGTGCAGATTATTACAGCATCAATTCTTGGGTACAAAGCCATGTACAACATAAAATGGATTTAAGGCATCAGAAGACAGACAGCAGAGAAATGTCCCCAACAAGAAATCTTCCAAGGGGAAAGCTGCCCTTTTTGCCAAGTGGCACTTAATTCCTAGTGCAGAAAGATGTGATACACAAGGGATGGGCATCATGAAAGATGATGAAGCATTGTGGAAGGAAAGGTCTCATCTCCCACTGAAACAAGGTGTGCTATTGGTGTAAGACTAATTATAGTCCTTGCAGCATGAACCCTGTCAGCTTCTTGTTCCAGATGCCGAGCCACAGACTACTCTGGACAATCCTCTCTCCTGTCTAATTCCTGTCTAGATTCCTGCAAACCCCTGTCCTGTACACATGGGAAGAACAGGTCTGGCCTTGCTCTCTAAAAAGGATAGTGAGCACACATTGCTAGCTGATTAGTTTCAACTTGCAGTACTTCATATGTTCATTTTTATCACTCACAATTTTTTCAGCAGGAAGAAGCAACAGTGAAACTATACTGACTACCTCTGTAGCAGTTACATACCTGCAGCGATGAAATTAGTACTTAAGCCCTTAAGCTATCCATAATGCACCTGACAATACTCATTGATTAAAGAGACATTGCCTTTGTAAAGGCATAGGTGTTTCCGATAAAAGAGTAAATTGTAAGTTTTATACTGTATCATCCAGTAGATTTTCATATGAAACTAAATACGCATGTAAGAAATTTTAAAATGCAGCAGAAAACAGTAATTCCTTTTTACTACTTTTGAAGTACATTTAAATTGAGGGCATAATTTATCAATAAAACCTTTCAACTGCAGAATTCCAGACATCAGATACCTTGGTACATTTTTAATCCGTTGTTCTATACCTCTACATTTTTTTCTGTGCTGCAATTACAAAAAGACTTGTGCCTCACAGCATAAATCATTTTATATCCCTTTGTACCCAAACATAACAATAATTCTCTGACTACTTTTGGAACCCCTGGATTGCACTGAACTTGCATCCTGGAATGCCTACACAAATACTATTCAATACATAACTCTTGTTGCAAGGTGGGTCCCCTCCTCAGATCAGGGAGGGCTCTGATCTGACAGATGCTGAGCTCTATGGCAACAATCTTGGAACTCACTTAACCTCATCCTTACCTAACTGGGACAATGTACATGCTTAGAGAGGGAAGAACTCATATGCTTAAATGATGAGATAAAGTGCTTTGCTGGATAAGGATCAGATTCCCAAGCAGGATTTCATTTACTGTCATTAGCTGTGCTGGTCTGCCTTCTCCACTTTTTCAAGTTGGTTATTTTTTTTTACAATGACATTAGTTTTTTGGGGTTTCTATTGTTTTAACTTTGCCACACCACTGACATATTTAATCAAACCAAATGGATTATGACAATTCTTGTTAATTTAATGCACTTTAATTCAGGGCACTGAAACTGTCTGACAAGTAACAAACCAACTGTTAAATAAATTACACATATGATATTCTTCAACCTATTTTTCTTCATTATCTAATATTAAAATTCTGCTTCTTACAGATGGATCCTCTTTTTTCTTTACAGAGCTGGATACCTGTTAGCCTTTCTGTTCAAGGTAAAGGAAACCAACACAGAAAGGAATATATTCTTTTTGTAGGCAGGTGAAAGGAGAAACGATACCTCAAAAACCCCCTTCTTTAATGTTTAGGCAATAAAGTCAATACTGAATTTATTTGCCTGGGTCAGCAACTTTAATTTTTACTTTCTTAAACATGTTGCTTTAACTGATTTTTCTACTACTCTCCTAAGAGATAATTCCCTATTATGAGATAAATATGTGCACTATAAGATAACACTTGTCTAAAATACCAGGTAATGTAAGATACTAAAACTGTAATTATTTTATACCAAACTAAAACTGAATCTGATATGTAGAAGGTCAACTAAACAGGTCTTGTAAATAAAGAACCCGGATATCAGCCATACCACCACAGAAATCCTCCCCTGATTCCCAAGGCAGGGTGGCTGCTCAGACGGAGTTCAGCTGCAGAGATCATAGGCACAGGTTCTTGCACACATGCAGTGCAACTTTTCTTTTGCTACTTCTGTATCAAACAGTTATACTTTCACTTACACCAGATAATTAGTATTTTTCTGAGACCACCAGTATAGGAGGAAGAGAGGGGGAAAAAGGCTAGGTATTAGAATGCAAGCAGCTATAAGGAGGAAAAGGGATTATTGGGATACAACTACAATTAGAAAAGGAGATTATGGCAGACACTATGTGTGTGCTCTGTGCTGTGTGGGTGGGAGTGGGGAATGATGACGACAAGGATGACACAGGCTAGTATTAACCTTGTTCTATTTTTACCCTAATGGATAAAACGTTGTATCTGGTCCAATTTTCTATTTCTGCTGTCTGTTCTTTGCAGGTGAAGCTGCCACATGTCCCTATAACCATGCACATAATTGAAGCTGAAATGGTGATTCTTTCTCCTGACTCAGGGTATCAGATTGCATGCGTATTCAATGCAAATGTATCACAAACACCTCAAAAATTCCTCTCAGAACAAGTCAGGCTCTTCTATTCCCTCTCAAAAGAAGAAGTTACAGAAAGTTATGATACTCCTGCCCAATGCAGTGCTGGATAACACTTGCTCAGGAATCTGAGCGGAGGGGGAGATAAATTGTTCTTGGGGATATTGACCAGGATCTAGTCCATGATGAGAAATTTACAGGAGTAAAAAACACTGAATCATTAAAAAAATCACATTACCTTAACTTATACAATCCTTTAATGAGAGATTATGGGATAAACATTACTTAGCAGTACTGCCACACTGAAAGTTTCCTGGGGTGTTGCTAAATATTGCAGCTTATAGTTATGATCTCTGCTGCTTCTTAGTAGCATGCTGTCCACATTAAAAAAACTGTGTAGCCTCTTACCAAAGTTACTGTGTTTGAGTTAAGCTAACTGAAATGCTTGGATGACAAGAAGTCATGAAGGCAACAGAGATAAATTTTAAAAAATGTCTTCTTAGTTTTCAGTGAAGCATCTAGAGAAGGGAGGTGCTGGTAGCTATTATTTTGTTGCAAGCATTGCGAACTCACATGACAAAATAGTTAATCAGTTTGTGTCATTACCCGACATCACTTGTTAAAATCTCCTCAGAATAACTTGATGAAGAGCACTATAAGCAGAGAACAACCAATGCACCAAGAACTCAGAACACAGACATACAGCACAAACTACGTGTCTACCTGAGCTCTGCCACAGGGCTGCCTCCTACCCTAAAGATCAAAGTAACTCACCAAATCAAGTGACTTTTCACCTGTCATGACACAGGGGCTCTTCTGGGAGGAGAGGGTAATAATTCTGTTTCTCTATCCCACACTGAAAAATCCCACACATTCACACACCTCTATTGCATGCACAGATGCATTTCTTGTGGTTTGTAGCAGATAGAAAACCTCTTCTAAGCTTTGAATGTGCTCAGTTTAAAGGGTCAGACTTTTATCCTGTCCAGCCTATGAGACACAGGAAGGGAAGACATTAATGATCCTCCCACAAGGAAGCTGTTTAGAAGTGTCATCTTGACAACTTTGTACATAAGCAATTTTCATCAGTTTAAGGTTAGTCACTTCTTATATTGTTCCCATGTCATTTACAGGTATTTTCTTTACCAGCAGAGTTTTCAGTGCCTGCACTAATAGGATGCAAATATTACCTGCAAAAACAAGCAACTAAAAGGAAGGTAAACTGAACCCTTGAAGCTACCTAAAAGGCTGTGGAGAAGACAGAGACAGAATCTTACTAGTGGCACACAGCAAAGAATGAGAGGGAAAAATTTCCAACTGCAAGAGAGTAGATTCCTATTGGACATAAAGGAAAAAAGTTCCCACTGAGTTAAGCACTGGAACAGATCAAGTCTGTGTGTTCTGTCTATCCTTGTTGATACTAGAATTGTAAAGGCAAACCTGTAACATTGGAGTTAATCAACTTTGAGCAGAGGCTGGAGCAAATAACTTCCAAAGGTCCCTTCTATGCTGTACTTTTATATGATTCAGAATATCTGAATTTTAAAATATACAGTTCCTAGTTTTGATATTCAGACAGCAGAAGAAGTGGGAAAGAACTAAGGAAATCTTGCATACCTAGACCACGGGAAAGAATAATGTCACAGAAGGCTTGATCCATGTGAAAACCTGCCTTGAAGAGCTGTAGCTCTGATGACCATACATAGCTATATCAAAAGAGGTGCTTATGACTCTTCCAAAGTGGTAGCAAAGGGCTCCTCCCTCCCTTATGCTTTTCTGGCACTCAAAAAGCCAAAGACTCATATGGAGATGACATGCAGTCCTCCACTCACCCACCTACCACAACCCTGTGCTACTGTAATTGAGCTATTAGTATGCTAAGGTATCTTTAGTAAAAAAATAAAATAAAATAGCATGATCCTAACACATGAAATGTCAGTTAATATTGCCATCACATCACAGTCACGCAGGTATTCTTTTTAGGTCTTAGTCACTCTACATCTGACCCAGCTGATACATTTTTCCTCTTCAGTTCTTCTTGATTCTAATGCTTATTGAATAAGGATTCAGTATCAGCTTCACTTTTAAGAAAACTCTCAGTTGCACTTCTGTTAGGGCCATTACAGCCTTTAGTCATCCAACTGCTGCAGACTTATACATCTGTACTAAGCTGTCAGGTAATGTTTGCTTGCACCATGCAGTTGTCAAGGTGCTTTCAGTAGCTGGGATGCAAACAGTGGCACAACTACAATTACTTCCTTCCCTATCTTTACAGGCTGCACAGACATAAATGACAGGGTAACACATCACATATGCAACACCTTAAGGCATGCATGAATTATAGTTATGGAAAGTCCAGTATTGCTTTAATGTTATGATCCAGAAAAATGCTAAAAGCATCTCAGTCACTAATCTCTATTCTTTTTCCTGTTCTTAGAATAGATTGATAGTCTGACCTGTTCCCCTAAGCATGCAGTGCAGCAGCACTGCCAGTCTCCGAGCTAACTGTACCTTCCTTTTAGTACTGGCTGCTGTAAGAACAGAAGATTCTTATTGTTTGTCATCATAAAACTACATAAACAAAGCAGTAAAAGGGACCTCAAGAAATTACTTAGTCCACTGGATATGTACTTTATAGAGACCAGGTACTTTCGGATATGTCAGATATATGTCTAACTTGCTCCTAAAAATCTGCCACTGAGGGAGATTCCAGTCTTTCTAAGTAGCCTGTTTCTGTGTTTCACTAGCCTGATAGACATTTTTCTTCATATCCAATCCAAATCTTTTTGCTTCCAACAAAACTGTTTTACTTTAGTCCTTCCTTCCAGTCATATCTAATAATAAATTATCATAATTTTCTCTTTAACATAATCTCTGTCAGACTACTGCCATGATATGTCATTTTTCCCTCTTTTTTTTAGGCTGTACAAAGTCACTTCCTGTAATCTTTTGAAATTAGTCACGTTTTCTCAATTTAGACTGCTTGCAATTTGCTGCAGATGTTTGTGACATGTTTTGCCCCAAACTGCATACAGAATTCCTTTGGAAATCTTGTCTTAGCTGAGAAAAGCTGAACAGAATAATCTCCACTTTGCAGAGAATCCCTTTCTGCACAACCACAGCCTAGTCAGGTATGTCCCACTTCTTCTTTCTATGGATAGCAGTACTTTGCATGAATCACCTTTCTGTGATTCAAAAAAATTCCTCTGATATTCACAACTGTGAATCTGATGTTATTCTCCAATGTGCCTGTAATTAAACTAGGTGTCCCCTTCAACATCTTTGTGGGCTTTTTTCCATTACTCAAGTTACTGCCGAACAGAAACAGGCCAAAAGCAGATGCCCACTTGAGATTCACCCAGCCCAAATGTGAACTAAGTTCAGTTTTATGAAGTTATTTGCTTTATTGTTTATGTGAAATTTCTGTATTTCCACATTATCCTCACAAGAATGTCACATGGGACCATATAAAATTCTTACAAAAGACATATCTCATCTATTGCTTTCCCCTTGTTACACCAGTTACCCTGTTAAAACTAGAGAATTTATTAATACCATTTGTTCTGACCCAGTCCAAGTCAACCATTTATCATGTTACTGGGTTCTGGATATTTCTACAGTGGTTTCCATTAATTTGTTCTGAAACCATTGTGGGTATCAAAGAAAAGCTGATTTGTTTCTATTTCCCTAGGTCATTATTTTTCCTCACTTTAAAAAGACATATACTAAATATTCTTGTATCTCCTTTCTCTAGTAACCTTGTCTTTACCACTCTGCACATTAGCTCCTTGGAGTTTATCCTTAAATGCCTCAGCTGAGCACTTTTGTTTCTTCTATTTGAAGGCATTCTGAAATATTCAGAGAAGCAAATCCTGATGCATTCTCACTTTTACTGCATTTCTATTTTTCTCTCTGCATCAGCTAATTTGCTATTGTGTTTTTAATGACTTTCAATAACTGCCAGCTATCCTGGCACTTTCCTTCATTTTCACATTATTTTTCCTAAGTACACGTACCGACCAGTTGACCAAGCCAAGTAAAGCATACTCTCCTAAGCCCATTATCCTTAACTTGCTGCTCCACCGCCCTTTCTTTTCTCGGGAAAGTGAATGCAATTATTTTGGGGCCTTTTTCACTCAAATTTCCTTCCATCTTCAACTTCTAATAGTGAAGATCTTGTTTGAGAATGGAATCTACCTGATAAAGCCATTTCCAGAGTCACTTTCTTTGCCTTGTGTCTCTAAGAAAGAACTCCATGGACTGACAGGATCAGCTGTAACCATATTAACTCCTACTCTGCCTACAGTGTGACATCCCTTCACAGCTATTACTGCCAAAGAGCACGTTCCACAGCACCTAAAACCTACCACAAATACTTGAAGGTCCTTGTAAAGACTTACAGGGAATTAGTTTCTTCAATGCACCAAGTGGTTTAAAATGCAGCTCCTGCCTGTGCAGTGCAGTTTTAATTTCACCTCAAATGGAAAAACAATGTGTACTGCAGCTCCTATTTTTCCTAACAACCAGACAAGACAATCCACAACCAAAAGAAACCATGGCAATGCTCTATGCTTTTAAGTAAAGTTGATTGCTTTCAATTTAGCATGAACAAAATGTATCACTGAAACAGACATCTTTCCCGAGTTATTTAACTTCAGCGACCACAAACCATGTGTTATTTACGATTTTGCTCTTATATCATCTAGCACCTTCCGGGCTGTGTTAGTCACAGCCTCACGGGTGTTTATTTGTTGCTTCTGATTTCTTCCCTTTCAGTTTGGCTTTTAACTTCTATTTTCTTTGCCACACACATGCACTGACAAGACAGACAGCCAGAGGAAAAGTTTTCCTGTTTCATCTTATGCAATCCCAGCCTTCACAGTCTCTTATCTTTCTCAGTCAGAATATAGATATCTCCCCCTCACATCATGGCCAAAATGGAAAAGTCACAACTGTGCCATTATTGTCTTTTTCTAAATTTCTTCTTTCAAACTCAGCATAACTGAATGAAGCCACCAGGTTTTACATATATAAGAGAAATGAGAAATAATCCCTCAAAGGAGGATGTTTTTCTGTTCTAAAACATTTGTAATATTGTTTTGTCCCTAGCAGAATGAAAAATAGCCAGTAGGTGACAGTGCTGTTAAAAAGGCTAACTGGGCAGAGCCCAACTGAACTCCCCTGCTAGTTCATCCTGAAGCAAACATCATATTACACCATCCCATGATTCACATTCTTTATGTTGTAATAGGTTTACATCCCCATGAAGTTGCTAATGAAGAAATTAATGTAACACCTGTCCACATCTCCTCCTCAGAAAGTTATACAGCTGAAGTGGTTTGAAGCTAGGATTTCAAATAGTGCTCTGTAAAGCAACTGAGACCTAAATATATTTAACACAGAAATTCTAAAGGAATTTCAACTACAGCTTCATGGGCTGGTGACACCATAACACTACTGTAACTTTTTAAAAATCAAATAAATGGAAGAATCCTTTTGCAAAGTCAGAGCTAACCCAACTACAAAACTGAAAGGCACTGGTCAGTAAAGAGTCCAGGACTTTCTGAGCAAATGCAAGAGGCAACTTACCAAGACAGAACATTTTGATACATAAAACTTAGTGCAGTTCATTGTTCTATTACACACAATGAGCAGTGGTAAAAATAACATTTAGAGTGCAAAACCATTCATTCAGCTAGGGAGAAAAACCAGGGCCTAAGTTTGGGATCAATAATGTCAACAGAAGTATTCCTACTGACTGCTGCAAACCTAGCTGAGGCTCTAGAAAACATACAGAATCTCATAGGTAAATAGGGCAGTCTGTGGTAACAGCAAACACTTCACAGCTTTTCTTGCCTGTTCAGAACCACATTGCTTTTGTTCACTCTTCACCAATTAGGAAACATTTCAAAGCACCTTCCTCTTATGTAACATCATTTCTTATGATTCAGGGTTAGGACAGCAGTTCCAAGTACTATCATGTCCACACTACACGTAATTCATTTTATTTGTGTTTCTACATGAAGACAGTAATTTAGTATAATTCACTGTAATTTAAATTGCTGCAATAGAAATCTTCCCTATTGAGTTTGAAAGCATGACTAGAGAAGCACAGATCCAAACAATGGGGCTTGTCTGAAGGCTGGTTTTACAAAAGAGTGAAACTGAAACACGCTCATCCAAAAGGCAGTTCCTCTCCTCACGGGAGTGTGCTAGACTTGTCAGCTTAACCACTATAGGATGGGCCTGCCTTTCTCTGGTGACTACAAAAGGAGCTACGGACTCTGTAACTGTCATAGGACCCTCATGGGCAAGAATATTCTGAAGGACATTCTTAAAGATAATTTTATTAGAACCAAAATGATGCTAAACTCAAAAGCCTCTTGTTTTTTCCTTTTCTTTTCTTTTTTTTTTTTTTCTTCTTTTTATAAACTACTGGAAGGATTAACTTGGAGACACTAGATCTGACAGAATTAAAGTATTTTGTAAACCAATCTCTCTCTGCTCACTGTGTCTGTGGAAGGCAGTTCCATGCTTCCAGGCTTTGGTTTCAGCAAAGCCAGCAGCTTTCTGAACTGCAACAAATGCTGACATTCTTTCTGGAGCCCAGGAAACTTTTCACTTACACCACCACTGACACCTGGCTGTCTTCTTTCTGCACATCCAAGCTCCTTGTTCCTTGCTATAGTACTTCTCTTATAGTCCAAAGAATCCATCCCCTTCTGCCCAACAAAGGATGAGAAAGAGACTCCTCTCCCTACCACTGGAGTGCCTTCAGTCACTCCCTTTTATAAAGAGACCCAGCAGATAAACTGAGCACAAACCCAGCAAAATTATATTGTCTGTCACACTTGAATTTAAGCATTTAACCCTCAAGTGTCTGAAGCAAAGAGCAACAAGTCTTAGACCAAGCATTCTTATGATGACGGATGTTATTCCCCACAAAAGCTAAAGGAGGTTTGGTTACCTGGGATCTAACCCAAAGCTCCAAATGTGGGGTTTGGTGTTTATTTAGGTTTTAAACAACCTCACATTTTTAGTAAAAATGTGATTAAAATGTATAGAAACAAAAGCAATGTTAAATATTAGAATGTGAAAGGCATAATATTCACATGGTATTTAATTACATAGCAGAATGGTAAAACTCAGGACACTTTTTCTGAACTTCTGCTTTACTTCATGGTGGCAATAACATTAAGCTCACAAGTTGTTCAAAAAAATGCAAACTGTACAAACCATAATGTAATACAAAATACTCCTTATGCCAAGAATTTAGGAGTATTTAGTAAAACTTTGAAGCATCAAATGATAGTTGTAGCCACACATCTCTGGTCTTAAGAAGAAAGGATATGATTCAAGTATGAAAAATTGCTATAATTGGGAAGCAAAGAGGGACACTTCAGAAATGGAAAAATCAAGACTGATTCAGACACATAATGGATCAAAATATTCAGTGTTGGTCTAAATGGAGCAATTATAACCAAACACATTACTGAAAAATGACCCGTGTTGAGAAATATGAAAAAGCAATTTTCAGTTGTTTAATTTTTCTTCTATATATGTCATTTGGAAATACCTAATAATATTTAGGTAAATGACTGCTTACACCTGCCCACCCCAGCATAAAACCCAAATAGACCAGTTATTTTCTACTATGCTAGTTTCCTGAAATGTTACTGTTATATAGTAAATATCCCACAACTTATTCTAACTCTTATTAGATATTCCATTATATTGAATGACTTCCATTCAAAGCTCTGTATTAAACTCCACAAACTTGTCTTTATTCCCTTAGATGGAAACACATTTGCAGATAGTAACTGTTATATCTAACAAAAGAATGCTGTAAACATGCCAAAGGAAAATCCTAAATAAATTATTAAAATGTACATACCACAAGATCCTCTATTTCATGTAAAAGAGAAGTAACCAATACAGCCATGTCTCTAGTTTATCTCAGGTAGACTCATCTTTTTGAACACCAAAATGAGTCCTGGGTCTCACTTCCAGGCACTACCACAGATTCCTGTGGGATTCGCTCCAGCTAGTGCTCGTCACTTAGAGGGGTCTCACAGAAATAAAAGCACATGAATGAATTTGGATTTTCTCACTATTGCTAAAATGATCACAGCAATAAGAACAACTCCAGTTTTCATACTTCTACCCATTCCTTACTGACTCATAGAATAATTCTGAGTTGGAAGGGACCCAGCTAGGATCACTGAGTCTAACTCCTGGCTCTGCACAGGACAACCCCAAGACTCGCATCACGTGCCTGACAGTGTTGTCCAAACGTGTCTTGATTCATTACAACTGTATTATTATTTTTAAGACAAAATCTTCAGTCAAATGGAATCCAAGAATTTAAATCCCAACAGCTTGAATGACATGAATTTGTTTGCTAAATTTTAGATGTACTGCATGGTCTGCATGATCAGCAACTCCCCAGGCTCTGCATGTTCCTTGCAGGCTGTAGACTTTGAGGCTGCAGATATTTTCAGCCAAATGTCTTTGCTCACCAAGAACAAGCTGCCTTGCAACACTGACAACAACTCCTCTCTCCCTCTTCCATGCACAGAGAGGTGCCATGAAGAGTGACAACACCATTAGCTGAGAGAGGAAAGAGATCAAGCTAATGGAGAGAAAAATGCTTTACTGCCAGCCATCAGGACTTGTATATGGGCAGAACTATCCGTCTTGCCCTGATCTTTGCTTTTCTGTGCCCAGCCAGCTTTGGCAGGTTTGGGTTTGGTTTTTTCCTTTGGTTTTTTTTGTTTGTTTGTTTTGTTGGTTTTTTGGTTTTTTTT
>JAWWEU010000081.1:16282438-16292591 GCA_035583155.1 Acropternis orthonyx
TTTCTTGGGTTCACGGGGGCCACGTGTTTGGGAGGGGGCCAGGGGAGAGCAGCCCCCAGGAAATCAAGTAAGCACCCTCTCCTGGGGGCATCCAACCACCTGCCACACTTCTTCTCTTGGCCTTCACGAGTACTTATCTCTAACCAGCCATCTCTGAACATGCCACTACTTCCATGAACGCACATGCTGGCTGCCCCTTCTCAATCACATCAAATATGAGCTAGTTGCTTTTACTGTCAAGACCCACAGCAATCCTAACACTATTTCTTATGCAAAAAGAGATCTACTTCTACCCCTGATTAGCTCACAGTGCTGGCATCCATTTCTGGGTACCTGTAGGCATAACATGTTTTCCTTTCTGCTTTGAAGTAGCAGCCAAAAAACCCCAGAAAACTGTAGCACTATCCTCCTTTAAATCCTTAAAAAGTCTACTGTACAACAATTGGAACAATTGTTCTCCTCACTTGCCCTTGACCTACATGCTCACCTGTAGGTCCTGATATGATTTACCTCTCTACTCCATATTCCATCATTTAATTTCCAACTATCTCAGACACTTTCCCTTCTGAACTAACATCCAGAGCAGAAATAAATGGGCTATAGCACACACTGCCTTAGCTGTGTCATCATGCTGATGCCTGCTGACATGAAACTGCTAAGCTGATTCATCCCAAGCATAATACTCAGGGGATTTCTTTTAAACACAGACTCAATAGGCCAGTTTCTTCTGCCTGCATCTCTGAAGACACGTGACAAAGCTTAATGCACCTGGCAGGAATCCTTCCTCCAGCAATATTCTTCTTTAGAAATATGATTAAAACAACATCCAAAGAAGAATAGATGTTCAGCCCATCTGAGTGCAGACTACAGAGATAAGGGAATTTCTGAACTGAGAGTCAAAAATACTGTTATTTGGTATAGATGTATTCCTGTTTGACTTTCATTCCCATAGATAGTTTCCTTAAAAATGTTGAACTGAGAAAATTTGATTCCTTTATTACAAAAAAAAATAAAAATTGCTAATGACACTAAAAGGTATCTCACTAGTATTTCCTCTAGTTTTTAATTACTAGTTAAAATTTATATTCCTTACTAATCTCAGATTTAGATTCTCACATGTGTTAAGATGAGCACAACATGATAACTTTACACTTTTATAAATACTGTTCTAGAGTGTAACATGAAGTGTGTTATGCAAAAAGGTTGTTTATTTTCTCAAGTAATCATTATGCATGTTTTTTAACTGATTAGAGTGACACTGAAAGGCTAAATCAAAGTATGAGATTAGCTACTTCTCTCTTGATACCTTATTATATATATATATAAAATTGTTTCTTTTAAAAGAAAAAAAAAACACCTGAACAATAGTTCCTACTCTCTCAGAAGCACGTTTCCATCTCACAGAGCTGCAGCTTCAAAATGCTTAACAAGATCAGTTAGAAGCACATTACCACAGAGACAGAAACACAGAAGAGAAAATTAAATTTAAATGTGCAGTAGAAAATGAGGAATTTCTCTTCAATTTGGAAAAAGTATTTTCTATGAAGGCATGTGCTATTAGGCAATTATATGAGAACGTTCAGAAGAAATGTCATGTTTACCCAGGATTATTCTGTAAAAGATAATTTCCGTCATTCTGAAGCAACTGGTTTTAACTTTCCCAGACATAGTAACAACCGTCAGATGACCCACACCAATAGGTCAGCTCTAAACTCCATCTACTTGTAGGTAAGTACTTCTTGATAGTCATCTACTTTAATCATTTCTAGTCGGAGGACAACACCTTCAACCTGGACTGTAAACATCCACTGCCTCGTTGTTGACATATGCCTTGGAACAAGAAGCAAATGAAAGTGCTAATTTTAGTTTAAAATGCTATGTCCAACTATTTTGTCCTAAAATTTGAGAGCACAGTTTCAATAGGTACCAAATCATGTAAGAATAGATTCATTTGGGGGAACACAGACGGAAGGCGGGGTAGAGTATTTCACAACAAGACTACAGTAATCTCATCATTAACCCATCCAAGGTCTTTTCCAGTATTCAGAATATGTAGTAAATTATGAGGTATGACAATTTTATGATAATTCACATATTCGGGACTAAAATGTCTTGGGAATCCTTAACAATATGGTAGGGTAGTCTTTTTACCTACTTGGTCCCTTTTGACCTCTGAACTGTACCTCAGCCACTTACTTTAGCCTAGTTCAAACCTGATTACCCTCTTTTCCCCAAAATCCAAATATGACCAGTGCAATACAAAAGAGCTACCAAAAACTATGGGATATGTCAAAAATCACCACACTGTGTATTCTAAGAAAGGCGTAAAAATTGAACAGTACAATTCAAATAAACAATGCTCAAGACAGAGTGAGGAGAAAAGAAAGCTGGCAACAATCTTTTTTTCCAGACTGGTTTGCTGTTGATACAATGCATGGGACACATCTTAAAGAGCTAAGGATTTTTAACTCTAGGAAAAAATGATTAATAACATTTAAATATATGGATTCAAACACTTAAGAGAATAATTTTGTTGGTAAACTGCAGTGGTGGCTCTAAACCCATTATTAAATGCTGAGTTTTACCATCTATAACACCCCATTCATATTGGAATACGTGGCACTTCCCCCAAAACCTCCTGCCCACAGATCCCATCGCAGAATACTAAAGGGTAATGATGAAAAGATACACATTCTTATAAACTGCAGGATGTCTTAATAACTGCTGTGAAAAGCAGACTGCGATGGCCCCGTAAAGCTGCACACAAGCTGAAAAGAAAATGCCACATTGACAGAGAAATTATCTTTCACATTATTTTATATTATTAAAAGGAAAGCGTCACCAAAGTCATCACTGAAATTTATTTTTATACTTATGCCTATACATACACACACCAACTGAAATCCATTGCATTCATGAATCTACATGCACAGTGACAGAAAGCATCCAAGACTATTCCACACACTCCATTCTAGCACTTGAATAGGTATAGCTTGGCATGAAACCAGTAGACAGAAAACATACTCCACAGGTAGGTTTGTGTTTTCCACACTAAGAACATAATTCCATGTGAAATACAAGTTAAAATATAAATGCTTGACTGTTTCCTCACAGTCTGTTCCATCCTGGTCGTTTGGCATCCATCGTTTACAGGCCAGAAGTTTCGCAGATGGGAGTTTCAAATGCCCCGCAGATACAAAAGAAGTTGAGCGTTTTCCAAGATGCTCACCGCACAAAGAGTGACATCTTCCAATGGAACCCAGAAGAATTTGGAGTAGATTTTTTTAGATCTTAAGCACTATTGATAGCTTGTTTCCAGGATTAGATACCATTGTATCATAGAGAGATTTGGCAGGAGATTTGTATTTACTTAGCTAACAAATCATAAAATGCAACTAATTCTTCAATCTCAACCTTATCAAACACTGACCAAATGACAGCAAAAATCTTGATTGTTGTGAAAAGCTCACTATTCCTGTGAGAGATGATATTCTTCATTTTCCTCTGGGTACAAGAAGAAATTTTTTCAGAACAGGCAGTGAATCTATGAAAACTATAATGTTCAAGCTCTTTGCTCATAGATTAGTCAAAACTGAAGACTGAAACACACAAATTACAGGCCTTACTTTGCTCTGACTTCATTTGAGAAAATCCTGCTGATTTCAACAGCACTTGGGTAGTAGTCTGCTTTTATGGACTTAATTATATTTTTGTGTATTTACTTGCACAAAAAAAAAAAAAAAAGGAATTCAGTTAAATAATTTCATTTAGGAAAAAATCACCATACTGTGTTCTTTAACTGTTGTGTCTTATGTTAGTTAAAGAAACACTACCAGAGGAAAATTCCCATGGCAAGCCCTTCACCAAAGAAATATTTAAGGTAGCAAATCCTATGAGTCCTATTAGAATTTGTACGTTAATTCTGAAGGCACAGAAGTTTAATATTAAAATATTAAAATAAGAATGCTGAACTTAGAGCAGACCTTTAAATCAGAACAGTGAAAAGACTAAACAACAGCACCTACCACTTTACATGCAATCACTCTAGAAAAAAACACTCAACATGGAATGGCAACTGGAACGAAACTCTCATTTTTCTGTATTATTTACCTCAAGAACTAGCCAAAGCTGGTCTCCATTTTTCACATCCTTCTTATAGTACATGCCATAGAACTTGACTACATTGGGATGATCAGAGAGAGCTTTCAAAATGTTGTACTCAGCTTCAATTTCTTCATCAATATCCTAGTGTCATAAATGAGAAATACATAGCAGTTAATAAACAAATAATGATAGCCATTTTAAAAACCCAACACATAGCATTTTCTGGCAATTCACATACCATTTGAAATGACACAAAGAAAAAATAAATAGAACATGAACATACCACTTAGAGGACTACAAAGCTTGGTTCTGTTTACTCACCACTACAAAACAGTCATCTTTTCTTTTAATTTGTCTCCATCAATTTCAACTAATGAACACACAGGGTACGACAGAGCAACCCTCAGGAGAATGGGGAAGGATCAAGGGTCATGGTGGACAACAAGCTGTCCAGGAGCCAGCAGTGTGCCCTTGTAACCAAGAAGACCAATGGAATCCCGGGGTGCATTAGGAAGAGCATTGCAAGCAGGTTGAGGGAAGTGATCCCACCCCTCCACTCAGCCCTGCTGAGGCCACATCTGGCATGCTGTGTCCAGTTCTGGACTCCTCAGTACAAGAGAAACATGGAGCTGCTGGAGCAGGTCCAGCAGAGGGTGACAAAGATGATTAAGGGACTGGAGCATCTCTCTTACAAAGAAAGGCTGAGGGAGCTGCACCTATTCAGCCTTGAGAAGAGACAACTGAGAGGAGACCTCATCCATGTCTACAGGTATCTGAAGAGAGGGTGATGAGAGGATGGAGCCAGGCTCTTCTCAGGGGTGTCAAGCAGTAGAACAAGAGGCAATGGGCAGAAAGTGATGCACAGGATGTTCCATCTGAACACGAGGAAGAGCTGCGAGTGTGCAAAAACTGGAATGGGTTGCCCCCAGAAGCTGTGGAGTCTCCCACACTGGAGATACTCAAGAACTGTCTGGACACAGGATTGTGCCATGTGCTCTAGGATGACCTTACTTGGGCAGGGAGGTTGGACTAGATGACCCCACCATTGGTCCTTTCCAATCATTCTGTGATTTCCAGGCAAAGCCAGTGCTATCCGTAAGAAGGTAGGTATCCAGATGCCTTGGGAAGTTACACATTACAGTTTTTATCTTAAGGGTATCCCCAACTAGAAATAGTGCAGTTGGAATTACCTTTCTACCTCTCTGTGCACAAACAAGTATGATTGCAGCCACATCTTACTCATTTACCATCTCACTGTCTAGAATCACCTGGGAATTTTTTCCTCATTTTCTAATGTCATAGAAGCTTGTGGTATCCATGAACTCCCTGGATTCTCCTACTGAATTATAAGAGTTGTGGGGTTTTGTCAGTCTTTGCTTACAAAACCTTGTGTTTCTGAGACAATGAGGGAAATCCATTTGGAGGTGAAAGATGAGGACAAGTTTTAGCAACACATGCACCAGGAGCTTTGCAAACCCCTTCACATCAAACACGAATGCCAGCAATGGCAGACATTGAATGAGTCAGGTAAACACCTATGCACTGGAATTGGTCATTGAGAGACACAACTACACTGTATTTCAGTCATGCTGAGAAAATACTTCCTCCTGATCACAGGTAAGGCAGAATAGCTGCAGTCATTTTCCCTCATGGGTTAGATCTCAAAAAACTGTTAACATACTTGTTTCCAAGTTTGAAACATTTTTAATACAATGTGCTACTTACAACTGCACAAGAAGAAATGACACAACAGGGCTACCTTATGAACTCTACTGTTCATAAGAGTGGATTTTATATCAATGAAAAGCATCTACTTGGTGCCAAAACCTGTCTCACAGTTGCAAATTGAAGTGACCATGGCAGAGAAAGGGGATGTTTTGTGTTCCCAAGGAATGATGCTTCTTCCCATTCTGTTCAACACATCTGCCCCAAGAGGGCTTTGCTCACTTGCTTCTTATTCAGGTCTCTCCAATATCCTACTCAGGTTCTTCAGACAAACCCTTTGTCTTGAGACCTGCTTGACTGCAAGAACTTTGTCTGTCACCAGTATTTTCAGGAACCAATCCATTAAACTTTCATATTGAAACTACAAGAATAAGTCTTCTCACAAGGGAAGGGTTTTAGCAATCTTGCTACTGGAGTAACCAAAAAACAGCAGAAATCTTCCATTTTCCAAAAAAGGATGTACTCACTGTGTGTTAATTTTCCCATAACCACAGCACAGAATACAGGGAAAAAAATACAAGGAAGGAAGAAAAACCAAGGTACTGAAAATGGCAGAGTATGGAAAGAGAAAGAGTGAAAGCAGGGATGAAAAGAGAAAACACACCTGGCAAAAATAAAAGAAAGAAAAAAAATAAAGTCAAAAGCAAAGAAACTAAACACAAAACACACAATGGTTCTGACTGCCTTGGGGAAATTGGAAGAAAATTAGCCCACTGTCCTACTGTGATTTAATGCAGGTTTCTGTCTCCTGAGGGGTTCTCAGTTTTTATGAGATTTTTACAATTATAAGGAGAAACTACATGAATATTCATTCTGTGCCTACTAAAAAGAAAAATCTTCCTCTATATTTTCTGAAGGAAGAAAACTTGGAATATTTGTTTGAATTTAATACATTTACCTGCATGAAGGTATCTCTATTAGAAATGGTAGAATGAATATTTTCATCCTATATACAGGATAATTTGGCTAAGAGTTCTAAAGTACAATAGTATTTACTTATAGTCCTGAGGACAAGACGGAGAGCTACTCAGTTTTATCTTCATATATTCTGATTTCAACACCTTTGCTTTCCTGTTTCAGTTTCAAAATGCTGAGCTGTTATTCAGTGAAAAGGATCTGAGCTCTAATGGATTAAGCATGAAATGCTAATTTCAGTCTTATGTCACCCATGATAATGTAGGTTCCCAGTTTAATTTGGAAATATCAATTAAACCAAGTCCTATAAAATCGTATTTCTTCTGCTTTGTTTCCAGTCCACTTCTCAAGTGACACATTTCTGAAACCATCTTCAAAGAAAAAAAATAAAAAAATGTAAAGAACTAAATACATAAAGTATCTTTTTCTTCATTGCAATGGCTCCCTCTGCAGCCATTAATAATACTTTCAGTTTAAACAAAAAGAACCTGTTTATTGCTTTGCCCCTATTTCTAACATAGGATTGCCATTTTTGCAGTAAAATGGAGGTACAGTAGCTACTCCAAACATCCTGTAAACAGGAGAGGGAAAATAATAGTATTCTTAGAACAAAAAGAGTAATACATTCAGTTAAAAGCATCAAGTCTTGAAGTGTGATGTCAACTGTGTTACTTCCATTTTTTCATTAAAATAAGAAATGTTTTAATCAAATATACCTTTGCCCTTCTTCAGTTTCTTATTGCATCTTTATCCATTCTATTTCTTCCATTTTCTTTATATTCTATTCCCTTTTTTACTACTAAATCTCTTTCTCTTTCCTCTAGCAATAGCCTCACTACCTCCTTTTTCTTACCATCATCATCCTTTAATCTTTTCCTAAAACCTCCAAAGTGTACACAACACTGAAATTTTTCCTGATCCCTTCAGTAATTCCTGCCATAGTGAGCTGCTGCTCAAGAATCATTCCTGAACTCTTGTGAAACCCATGAAAACAGAAGCATTTCCTGCCAAACAGGCAGTTAGAGAAACACCAGCAGCAAGGAAGGCCTGCCTATTCATTGTAAGCACAAGAACCTTGTTTACAGAAAGTAACAAAGTCAAAAATAGTTTTCAATACATTTGAACTCATCAAGATCCTTATCGCTTGGCTGCAAATTATGTTTACCCTGGGAAAGGAACCTGGTATTGAATTGAGATGAGCACCCTTTTGCTGCTTTGAAAGCATGCTGAAATAAAAAGCACATCAACAAGAAACACAGAAAGATAATGCAGCGCACTGTGTTTTCACCAACACATTTGATGGACTTTTGGGCCACGGGATCACAATCTGACACCTCCATGTGTTATGCAGAGGTAGACAGAGCCCTGTGTGGCTGTGTGACTCCAGGACTGCAGGGTTCTGCACAGCACGACATTCTCTTCCCTTCCCACCCAGAGGTCAGGCCATGGAAGCACAAGCCTCACAACCCAGGACTGGGAGCGCAAAAGATGAACTCAAATGGGCCACTGAAACAGTAACAGTTGCTTGTGCATGTTTTGTGGGTTACTGTTCTTGAGAAAAATCCCAAGCCACATGCTGTGCCACTGAAGTCAACGGAGTATGTAAGCCTTTACAAACCAATGTTCTCCCTTCTCTGTGAGCATTAACCTGCCACCCAACAAACGTCAGTTACTGAGAACAAAAACGTACTCTACAACATAATTCCACCTCCCAGTCACCTGGTGCTTTGTGTGTAGGAGCTGCTACCTTTGCATTTTCCATTTGAAAAGATGGATCCCTCTGTGATATCTACATATTCTGGCACATTCTGAAAATATAGAATTAACAATACAGTAGGCTATTTTATTTTTGAAGTATCACTCACAGCATGTAACTGAGCTACAAGCATGTACTCAGACGCTTGAAGGTACATCTTAAGCACTTAGAACACAACTTTTTTACTGGCTAGTATGTCAAAAGAAAAAGAAAAAAGGAAAGGGAAAAACTGTAAGAATAGAATAAGCTAAGATTCCTAGTACTGAAAAGGAAAATAATCAGCTCTGCTTCTGAAAATAAGAGACAAACAAAAGTAAAAGTAACACAGTTTAGGTATACTTACGACTTCTACCATATGCAACCACTTCAAAGATCACTTACGATAAGAAAAATGCATTGACAGCTAGCCTGATACTTAGCAGGCTGTAGCAGTTTATTTCACTGTCACTTCTAATGCAAATGATCCACAAAGATAAAGAGAAAAAAAGACTACATAAACTCACAATTAAATAAGCACAAATCAAGTAATATAAGTAGCTTACGTGAACAGGATCCAAAATTTTGACTGCTGCTTTGCTGCCATTTTTCTTATTTAACACCTTGAAAACTTTTCCGTACGTTCCTTTGCCAATAGTTTCAACTATTTCCCAGGTATCTGAAGGATCAGGAAAGCTATCAAATATTATTGTTTTCCCAGTCAATGGAAGCATCTCAAATGATGGTTCCTAGGAAAAAGAGGTGTTCACTCAACAAACCATTAATAGCAATTGGTTTCCAATAAATGCAAAGAGAAACACACATTCCAGTCTCAAACATTAGAAATGTTTTTGCACGTAGTGTGCATGCAGAGAAAGCATAATGGATAATACAGGTATGTGCAGTCAACACAATATTTAATGAAGGGAAATTCAAATGAAAATTTGAACCAATTTCAGGCTTGAGTAAAGCCAATGGAAGCTTTCCCATGCACTTCAATGAAAATATAATGTCACTCTGGGATTTTGGAAGGGCAGGAGAACAAAAGTCAAGTTCATAAAATCCTAAACAATTTGGCTCTTTCACCAAGAATCAGGCAAGAAGGGGAAAAAAACCCCACACAAAACAAAACATCTTAAATAGTAGCATTAGGTTCATTCAAATTCTTACAGCAAACAACCAGTTTTATAATCCTACTCTTAGCATTTGAATTATTATACACATGCCATAAGACCAAGCAGATCAAAGTGGCAGATATCTTCACAATACTATGGTCTTCTGACAGTCAAGCTTTCACAGTCATGGAAAACATGTTTACCCACGTACATTCATTAACAATCAGTTTATACACTGTAAAGGAAACACCTTTTACAATGATGGAATTGTATCCATCACTTACCAGGTTACACCTATCCCCTGGTTGATTACAATTCACTTATACCAAGAAACCTGCAGAAGTATTTGGTACTTGGTACTGCAACCAGTACTGGCCCTTGATTTCAAATACTGTGAGAACAAAATGACCCAATTTTACCTGCGACAATGAAATCTCCCTCAACATTCAGTCCTGTTTAACATCTTTATTGATGATTTGGATGAAGGGATTGAGACCATCATCAGCAAATTTGCTGATGACACCAAGTTGGGAGGGAGTGTCGACCTGCTGGAAGGCAGGAG